>JAGXOD010001383.1:4897500-5435000 GCA_020368025.1 Brachyhypopomus occidentalis
GTGTTCCTGCTCCATGGCTCATGGTGTTCCTGTTTCATGACTCATGGTGTTCCTGCTCCATGGCTCATGGTGTTCCTGTCTCAGTTGTGTGATTGTCTCATTTGCTGAGTAATTTTTTAGCAGGCCCCAGACCTCACAGCCATACAGGGCAATTGTTGCAATTACAGATTCAAATATTTTAGCAGGGGTCCCCTAAAGTTAGGACCAATTTAAGAGCCTGTGACTGACAGGGTCCCTAAAAGTCATTAGATTATTAGGTGATGGGGCCCAGTGTGATATTGTTTCATGGGGTCCAGAATCCCTGGTGATGCCCCTGGATGTGGGAGGTAGCACCTCAAGGTAATCTGTGTTGAGCAGGAGTTTAACTTCTGAGCCATGCAGAGTGAGACCAGGAATTATAGACTCTTCTAGTATCTTTGCCAGTTCATTAATATAGATATTAAAAAATGTTGGCTTTAGACAGCAGTCTTGACTCAATCCATGTCCCTGAGAGAGGACAGTTGTTTGCCAGTTAATTAATATAGATATTAAAAGTGTTGGGCTTAGACAAGCAGCCTTGACTCACTCCATGTCCCCGAGAGAGGACATTTGTGTGTTTATGGTCAATTTTCATTTAACACCTATTTCTGAGTGTACATTTTCTTAATGAGATCATTTGTTTCATCCCCTACACCACTTTCTATAATTTTGTAAAAATAAACTTTGCTGCCAGATGAAATCAAAAGCCTTTTAATAGTCTATAAAGCAAATATTTTGCTTTTATTTTGGACAGCATATTTATCAGTTTGGGTTTGTAGGGTATAAATATGATCAGTGGTGCAGTAATTTCGTAGAAATCCAATTTGGCTTCTACTCAGCACATCTAGAATTTAAAATGCTGCACCTGAACTTCCCCAGAAGCCTCTGTAATTGTTAGGGTTATTAGCCCTTGATTCCAGACTTCAGGGAAGAAACCTACATTCAGAACCAGATTAAGTAGTTTTAGAATAACCATATGAAATGGAGAGATCAAACCAATTGTATTCTTTTTAGATTTGGGTTTTGATGCACCTTTTAAGTTTTAATTTCATTGCTGTCATTCCAAAGATCATATGTTATGTTCTTCCAGATTCCTTCTTTACTGTGAACATGTGGTATCTAGAAAGGTGTCTAAAAGTATCTGGATTTTGTCAGTACTGATTGCTTTCTGCAATTCTTCTATGCTGGGTCTCCTACTGTTGAACAGCTTTCCTAGGCTGTGTTACTCTGTGCCCTTTTAATGAGCACAGTCATTGGCTATGATCTGACAGAGGGGTTATTGGTTTAACAGTGAGAGAGAAGTATTATTCATACAAATGTATTAGTAGGGGACTGATCTTCTGTGTGAATAAACTCAGGTCGTGTCCCTGTTCTGGCATTAAGTCCTTCTGTGAAGAGTCTATAGTGTTTTGATTTTGAGCCAAATATGGTATTTCCATTTTTTAAAGAATATCTATATCAATGTAGGTTTTATTTATACCTGGATTATTGGCCTTCACATGAACTCATCTTTTGGGCAATGAATTTCTGTGAATCAATGCAGTGCTTCTTATACAAGAGATTTGCAGTTTCATTGTATTTTAGTAAGGGTATGTACAACTCATTATTTATTTGTTTATTTCTATCTAGTTTTAATTTTTATTTATTAAATTACTCTCTCTGTATATCTCTCTCTCTATCTCTCTACCTCTCTCTCTTGCACTTCTAGGCCTCGTGGGGTGGTCCGAACTATGACGGCTGGTGAGGCTAAAGAATCTCCAACCATTCCACTACTCACCAAACATATCCAGACCCTGAAGAGGAGAATTCGCAAGTTTGAGGAGCACTTTGAGGACGAGATGAGCTACAAGGTGCAAACACCACCTGTGGTTGAGCATTTGTATCTGGGTTGAAATCTGTGTACACAGAGGTGATGGAAAGTTTAGTATGTTATTTAATTCAGTAGACACGTGTGCTATGTTTGTTACAAAATTCCCCTGAAGGTTAATCCATACACAGTCGCTTACAGCATCAAAAACAGACTTTCTCTTTGGTTTACTGCGCTCTCTGGTGGTCAACATAGGGTTTTGCACCTAAATAAATATTAACATCAGACGTTCCCAAACACCGTATGAATATCCTCTTTTGTAGCGTCAGTAACTGAGTGCTCCTTAAAGGAGTGCTAGGCATTCAGAATATGTATATTTGTGCTATATTTGTATAGCACAAATATAATATGTATTATAATATAATATAATATGTATATTTTATGTATATTTGTCTTCCTTCTCTTCATTAGCCCTCCCACAATGACAAGGCAGCCAATCCAGAGATATTCAAGCTCATGAGTGAGCTTGCCAAATCTCGCAAGCAACTCAAAGGTAAATGCCCCATGCCCCTTCTTTATGTTGAAATTATTCTCTTTGCCTGCTGTGCCGTTTTCCAGCAGTAATCTAAATTAGGCCTTTTGCATTGAGATAGCATCTGACCTGGCCTGTTGAAAACTCTTATAGCTCTTTTAAGTTTTTTTTTCTGACCAAACCAGTCTGCAACTCTTTTTTATTCCATTCTTTGTCAAATTGTTTGTCTGCCTTCTGTTTGTCTTCAGACCTGAAGCTGAAGCAGTCGGTGGAGGAGTCACGGGGCCAGGAGAACGACCAGCCCACTGACACGTGCAGGTACTCCGGTGGCCTACAGGGGGCAGCAGAGCTGCAAACCCACCAGCAGCACAAGCCTTCCCTGGAGGAGACGGTGGACGCCCTGATGAAGCGGTTGATGGAGAAGCGTCAGGCCCTAGGCCTCCCGGACAACATGAAGGTCGAGGCCATTCTGTCCACACCTGCATAGTGCTCAGATGCTCTGAGCTGCACGCTGACTGACTCTGTATGTTCTCCGCTGCAGGAGATGACCCAGAGGCAGATGGCCTTGGAGAAGCTCACCCTCCAGAAATGCCTGCTGTACTTCGAGAGCCTGCACGGACGCCCTGTAAGAGCCTGTTGAGCGTTTGGATGGACACCTGGCCGTGGCTGCTTGGTGCTGATGTTTGTGGTCTTTGTAGGGCACCAAGCAGGAGAGGAACCTGGTGAAGCCACTGTACGATCGGTACCAGATGGTCAAGCACCTGCTGTGTGCCACGCCCACAATAACCACCATAGTAAGCACTGCCCTTGGCTAACTGACCTGCCTTTTGCTTTGAGCTACAGTGGAGCAGGAACGGATCTTCATTCATCATCTTTGAAACCTCACTCAGGCATCACAGTGACCGATAGGGGATCATCAGAGGCCTGTGACATCAGATACGCTCATCTTAAAAATTTCACAATATGTTGTAGATGCAGGGCAATGATGTATTTTCCACATCTTATTTTCTCTTGTTAATGAATGCACATTGTACCAAAAATAACTAATAAAAGTGAAAATAATTTAGTTAGAAAAGCTCTTCAGAGTTCTTGCCTGCTGTTTTAGGCAACATTTACAAATGTCATAGCATCAGATTCTGGTCCCTAAAGTCCTTTATTTCCTTTTACCTAAGCAGTACCTCTCAGATCAGCATAATGGCAACTTTTATGTTCTTGGGGTTAAGGAGGAAGAGGAAGGCTCAGATGAAGATGAGGTGCAGCACACTCCGCTTCCCCAGTGGCAAGTCAGGCCAGAGTCCATGGAGGAGGAGGAGGACGAGGACGAGGAGGAAGAGGACAGCGACCCGGCCTTTGTCTCCCCACTGGACGAGGTGAAGGGGGTGAGACAGCCAGCCTTCGCCATGTCCAACCTGCACGCTGCCTCACGGTGAGTCTCGGAATCTGTGCCGTTGCCCACGGTGCCCATAACATGGGCCTGTGATTTTAGCGACATTAAAATTAAAATATGATAACCATTCCCTGCACCAGCAATGAACTACCAGGTTAAGAGTAGTCAGTGCCACGTCTCATCCCACCATTTTACCACCGATCTTCAATGCCGTGTTGGGAATCTAAAGGTTTATTATTGCAAAGTGTGGAAATGTAAATGCAGGAGCATTTCCAGACTCGGGATTGTGTGCAGATTATAATCTCGGCAGTGCCAGAGGAGGATTAGGGTTTGCTGAGCATCATGGTTTACTGGGGTTTAACGACTGCCAGGTCGGAGCTGCTGGCGTGTCTGCGTGAGACACGGGCGGAGAAGAAGAAGAGACGAAAGTCAATCCGAGCATTTGAGGAGCAGTTCTTCAGACAGATGGGCAGGTAACACTTCAGCACACACATGGCTGGGACATTATCACGTTTTATTGAACACTTATGTTATGCTTTTGAAAACATGAACAGGAAACATAAAGAGATATACGCCCACAAGGAGTTTCATGACAGTAAGCTTAATGCACACTTAGTTGGCAAAAGAGAAAATAAACTTACAAGGAAAAGAGGTATAGAAAAAACAAAAGCACAAAAATGATTCTTTACAGTCTTTACAAATGTATCGCAGAAAATAAAATACATTTCTGTTCTTTTAAGCTGATATCCACTGATGTACAAAACTACTTCAATAAGGCAACACAAGGGTTAATCTCACTGCTTAACTGGGCTCACGTGGTCTCAGTAAATCCTGTTGTTTGCTTTCCCAACTCCTGACTCACTCAAGGGCTGCACAAAAGGATGACCGCATCCCTATGGCTGAGGAATACCAAGACTACAGAAGCCTCAAGGCCAAACTACGCTTGCTAGAGGTCCTGCTTAGCAAACAGGAAACCACAAAGACTGTCTGAGAAAAAAAAAAAAAAAAAAAAAAAAAAATATATATATATATATATATATATATATATATATATATATATATATATATATATATATATATATCCCTGTTTGCCTTTGAGTACAGACCCAGATGTTTGGACCAAAACAGTTTTTTTTCTTACATTCGACATGCTCGTGCCATATTAACACTACAATGCACTTTAATGTTGACTCTAAGTTGAAGGTGGTCATTCGTCTCACATACAGGGGTTGATTTGACTCTATGAAAAAGCCTTAAGTGGCTCCTGCATGTAAATATACATCTGTGTTGTGCCGATACTTCATTTCAAACTCAGTGGAGAATAACACATCATGTGTATTTTAAAAAAGTGTTTGTTGTGGCTATGCTTATGAAATATGGCACTTTACAGCATTTTTGAAGATATTTTTTTAACCAAAGCCTGAATCAATATGCAATTTTCTCAGTTACTTGTTCTGATCTTGTTCTGAGTTTTTGTGATTCTGAATAATTCTGAACTTGATGACAGTGTGCTCTAAAATGCTCAGACCTGGGGCCTCAGGGATCAGAGACGGGGAAGGGGCTTTCAGTGGATGCCAGTGCCCAACCTTTATGCTAACTGTGGAATCCAACCTCAAGCACTTAGAATTACAATCATATGCAAATTCTCTAGATTTCCCAAATCACTCAAACTGTGCTATCAGTCACGGCTGATATACAGCGTGAACTATACAGAGTGTGTTCATCTCTCATACCTGACTTACAGTAATGAAAGTGACGGAATAGCTGCGATACAAAAAGAGATGCATGCCTGACCAACGTCGTCCTGAATAACTACCAGAACCGCAAAGATAACGAAGGCGAAGAGACGGGGGCAGTGAAGTTTCGAAAGATACGGGCTTTTGTTACAGCATGAGTCTACCAATGAAGCACAAAGTTTCTGTTTAGTACGATCCAAAATTTACAACACGCTCTAATAAACAAACAAAAAGCCCTGTGAAAGACACCTGATCCATTCCTCTGGAAACTACGTGTCGGTACTAAAGACAGAAGCAGGAGATATGCTTAGTGCGGCGGACTCTGTAAAAAAAAAAAAAAAAAGTCCGTCCGGTCGCTTTCTGTAACTTAAGTGCAATTCTGCTCCCTCAGAGTGGACAGTGAGTACAGCTCTCTTCTCGTCTGTCATTTCAATTGCAGTGACCTATTACAAGTGGTGGTTAGTTTCTCTGCATGCCAGACACCTAAAGACTGTCAAATTGTTCTGCAACCAGGTGTGGTTTGTTCCGTGCCGTGTTTGCTGTTTTTCTGAGCAGATTTGATGTACACAGCTGCGACGACAAATTTCTCTACTCGAACGTTAGCTCGTAGTGCACGCTTCGTCTGTACTGGTTTATGCAGTCCATTTGTGTGTGTTCTTTTCTTCCTCCACTGTGAATCCATTTCCTACCACAAAATCCTCATTGTGCACTTCTGGCTCTGTCCATTTTCTATACACCAGTAAAAAATAAATATTTTTCTATTTATACTTCGTCATGTTTATTTAAAAAAACACAGTATGCTAATGGTTTCAATTTGAATAAGTAACACGAAACACTGCAGAAAGACATTTAAGTGCTGATGTAATTTTTGTTGTTGTTGTTGTTTTACAGCCATGCTGTAGGAACATCTACCATGCTCTTTAGATCCGAAAACCGTCTACTAATATAACACATTTATAATACCTCATTGAAACTGGCTACACTTGGTCGACTATAGCAGCTTGACCTGTGGGCTACTTAATGTTGACACCTTTGGCAAAATCTTATGCCCAAGCTCTATAAAGTGATGGAACTTCGCTTGAAATTTCACAGCCAATAGGAATGAAAGAAACAAACGTCCCTTTTCAGTGGACCAATGGATCCCATCTTGAAAAATAGGGCTGCAGTATATCTAACACAAAAAGAAAACACTGTTTGGTAAAAAGCTGTAAAATACATGCTGTAGAGGAGCCTTTAGACCCCTAAAGGGAAATTTTCTGTGAGTTAAGAGATCTCAGGAAACGGAGCGATGGGGGGTGTAATGTCCCGAACTGGACGGCAGGGGGAGCTTGAGGCTGTAAGAGCAGCGAGGGGGTGCTAGCGGCCCACGCTGATATTGCAGGTCTTGCAGCTGGGGTCCTTCTTGGCGTTGACTGTGGACAGACTCATGAGCTGATGGCCACTGATCTCGGCCACCGTGCCCAGGCTCAGGTCCACCGGGTCCGTATGGATGACCTCCAGGATGAGGTCCTGCGCGTGGCGGAAGGTCAGGCTCCCGTCCTCATTCGCCACACATGTCAGGAAGCGGTTGTTGGTGGCATCCAGCAGGGGGAGCCTCTGACTGCAGAACTCGTCACCCGGTGAGCCGCGTGGCGCCAGCACCAGGATGACGTAGTGGTACGCCGTGTACATGCAGTAGAAGTCGGCAAAGTAAAGGTTGGTGTCGCCGTTGAAAAGCGCTTCAGCGGGCACGCGGAAGCGGTAACGGCCGTAGGGAGAGTCCTGGGGCGGCTCGCCCGTGTTGAACTCCGTGTTGCAGCTGAAGAAGATGCCCTCCAGCTTCCCACTGATGGGAGAGCCATGGCTGCCGCTGTTGTCCTTCACCGACAGCAGCATCTTGTTGTCTTGGGTGTCCCTGAAATGACGAGGGGGCAGGAATGAGGGGGCAGATGTGTGTCAGGTACCATTACCACAGTCTTCAACTGCTGCTCATGAATATTCATTTCTCAAACGAAACCCTGCCAGAAACCTTTAAATGACTGTGTGAGCATCTGATTGGCTTCTGTAAAAGATAATTAAATAACCTGGTATATAAAGATGGAAAGGGAATTGTGTGTTAAGGCACTACAGCATATGAAACATGTATAAATCCATGCTTAAAATAGATAGATATATAAATTAGATTATTTATTTGATTGACTAAGAAAGAAAGAAAGAAAGAGAGAAAGAAAGAAAGAAAGAAAGAAAGATGGAGAGGATGTCAGAGAGAAGAAGAATTAAAACTCTTTAGCCAGACTCTATCTCAGTGGAGTCTGACACACCACTCATGAAGCTCTGCTGGACTAAGGAGAGCAATCTCTTCTGGAAGGCAAATGCATCTAATTGGATTCCAATGTGCTTCTCACAACTCATTTAGTCTCTGTTTTACTCATGTGGCAGATTTAATGTGGCTCTTTCATTGGCTCCATTAACATCAACTGCTAAATCAACTGCACCCCAGTGACCTTTTTTGCCCAAGCCTGTAATCACTCAACCATACGAGAATAAGAATCCATCATCAAAATTGAAAATCTGCTTTCCTCTGCCACACACGTGTTTTGATGCGTGATGCATGCATGGGTGTGCTGTTGTCAGATGTACGCTCCTCACTCCATAAATGTCAAAGAGCTCATAGAATTCTGGGAGGACAGTGTGGGCTTTCAGAACAGCTCTTAAACAGCCATCTGCTCTGCAGTCTGAGCGTACATTCATGTGTTAGTGCTCAATGTCATTACTGGCTGTTCACAAAAAAGTGGATTGAGCAGCACCTTAGTTTCTGTATTATAGGACACATGATGAACATTTGAACTGCAGTACATTAATGCTCCAGAAAACATCTATAACAGAACCACATAACACGTTTATAAATATGATGCTTCAGTCACCCATGTCAGCAGCGTCACAACGTTAGCTGAGACTATGCCATGCCTGGGGCAGAATACATAAGTGTCCATAAATGTCTATATGTGATTCATGAGCAGGTTATGTACATGTTATACATTTTTATGAAGTAGAGATTCTAAACTGAAGGGTTCAGTAATAAATGACTAAACTCTTTTTTGGGTACTACAAAGACATAGTGAACGGTTGTATTTTCAGTTCTGTCACTTTTCCCAACCCGGTAATTTATGCTCAAGTGAGCTAATGCCATCCCAATGAACCGTAACAGGAGGGAAAAGGTAAATGGTTTTTGATTTTGGGTTTTGTAAATCTGGCTGAAGTACATACCTTGCGTGGTCAAAGTACTCTTTGTGCTGGTTGCGGTAGAATACGGAGAACGGCAGCATTCTCCCGGCGATGACTTCGGCTTTCTCCAGCAGCTGTGTGAGATGGACTGTGGAATAATCTGGAAACGACATTAACAATGAAAACCAAGAATAAGTATTTGCTTACTTGGAAGTCTGAAGAAACCATAGCAACAGATACAGTAGATAAAGATGACAGAGTTATCTTTCTGTAACTAAGAGCTGTTGTCAATCAACTTTTTCTGTGGCTGTGCTTTAATAGTGTCTGAGTATGTATAAAAGAAAATGGAAATAAATGGGTATGTGTGGGTGTGAGCACATTTGCACATGTGTGTGTGTGTGTGTGTGTGTTCTCCTCTCACCAGCGGTGCAGAACTCCACTACCTCGCTCCACTCAGACACTGCATAGTCACCATCGCTCTGTTTGGACGCCGTCTGTACGGCTACGGTGTATTCAGTGCGGGGGCTCAGGAACCAGTGCCCCCTCACTGTCATTGGCAGGGGTACCGCCTTGGCCACCAGCTTGGTGGGCACATCCTGAGGGTGCACGAACAGACAGCAAAGATGATTCATGAAAGTCTTTCTCCTGGATGTGGCTTGTCAAGAAACATGTCATTACTGCCTTCCAGTTATGGTCAAATTGCACTTCCTTTAAGAATTTCTTTAATTCTTTAAGATAAAGTCCAATGTCACACCAAGATACAATTTGCTACACATTTTCTGATAATTTAGATTGAGTTTTATTAAACAACACATTTTATGGTGGTTCAATCTGGTCTTAGAACAGTGGAAAAATAAATTAGCATACACGGTGACATTAATATAAGTTCCCACCCTATGTTTGAACTTGTTGGCGTTTTTATTCTCCTTCTTGTTGAGGTCGATGAAGTAGTGTGTGATGCGTTCCTTCACCCTAGGATCCATATCCCAGCAGATCTTAAAGGAGTCGCATGTGATGTTGCTGATGTTAATGTGCTGTGGAACAGTGAGCTCCTCCATCTCAGCAATGCCACTGTCTTGGGACTTATTTCCTGAGAGAGAAAGAGACAGAGAGAATGAGAACGAGAAATAAGAAAAGATTTAGTTTTTGATTTTCCTTTTGTTGGGCCAAAATATATATGTAAAAAAGCAAATGTAAAACAGACATAAAACAAATGCATATGTAAAATAAAGAGAAACTATTTTACAATTTGAATAAAAAATATTAAAAAGTCAGTTGTAAGTGGCCGTCTGAACTACTGAACCATGTCCTGGCAGCATTTATCCTTGTTTTCCAGAATTTTTAGGTTTCACTTAATATTTTTGACCAAAAACAAATTGAAAGAAGAGCCGACCCCAAATAGCTGAACCCGTCACATAAACATGAACATGGCCCCATATACGATCCTCCATTGGAGGTCAGCAGTCCTTGGGCCATTTGGATGCTTGTGCAGGGTTGTCCAGCCGCCTTTAGATGAAGAACCAGTACAACCAAATCCAGACCAACCTGATGAGGCAAAGCCATCTTAGAAGGCGTCCATCTGAAACCTTCTAACATTTGTCATAAGTGGCTTTTCTAACAACTGCCTCATCAAATTTCTGGTTGGTAAGGAATGGGAGAGTCATCCTCATACCATTACTCCACAACTGTGATAGAGAAGGACAGTTGCATTTACAGCACTACTTCTGCTGGATCATTCAGGACAGTTTGGCAAGTTCTTGACCCAAATACCTCTGACATAACTTGCGCCAGAAGCTGCAATGACTTGATAGCAATTTCCCATCTCTGCAGTATCACTACAGCAAAGTGGCCTCGCTTTGCACACCCTGCAAGATCACGTATTGGTTGAAGACAGATACTTTCTTTGAATAAAAGCCATAGCTCCTCCAGCCGCATGCCCTTAATAAAGTAGACACCTTCCATGCTCTTGGAGCATATCTGTAGAAGGGAATCCAGTCGACCAACTCAGGAACAGATGGTCGTCAAGCCTCACTGCAACTGACCTCCTCAGGAGTACAGTCCCAACATCCAACCACAAGACATCCCTGCCATAGACTAGTCTGGCAGCTTGAAGACAAACGAATCCTGGTCTTAATGTCAACCAAACCATGTCCTCCCTTCATCTCAATGCAAAAAGTCTTCTGAATCTCCTGCATTATTCCCACAATTGGCTGAAGCATGCTAAATGTTTGCTATAACATGGAAGCCACCAGATTGATATAAACTAGAACAGTAACTGTGGTTATTCCTACGTACTTTAACTGAGGAGGCCTTCTCGTATAACTGCAGAGCTTCAAATGCACTCATGAAAGATAGAGAGAGAGAGAGAGAGAGAGAGAGAGAGAAGTCATCAGCATCATTAAGCTGAGATTAAAACTGATCCACTTTGGCAGTGTGACTTTGAAATTACATTTCTTTTATGCCTGAACAAAATACTACATGCACATCACTATTGCAATATGACACGAGCTTTTAACAGGAATTGTATTGGAATCATATGCTTTACAAATGACCTACACTTGACCCAGATCTACATCATATGAACCCAAACAGATCGAGATTGCCATTTCATAAACTATGTCTTAGCTTTTATATCCTCTTGAGTATTATACATCTTTATGAACTAATAATTCAAGATATAAATATCTTAGGTTTATGTTTAAACCAAAACCGAGTGACCCATGGTTTTTTCTTCTCTATTTCAAAGCTATCTTGAAGGCTTCACACCAAGTTTTCCAAATATGTAGTAATATCCTCATTGTTTTGTTCATGTGAAATGCTGCAGTTCAGGGACATCAGAAGCATGTGGGTGGGAGGGGGGGGTCGTGGGGGGCCAACCCCATAAGATTTGTTATGAATTTTAATGACTTGGCCTCATTCTTGGCATTACAATATGGTACTGTCAAAAACAAATCAATTATGTTTTTTTATGTGATTATTTAATTTGGATGAAAAGCTAACATTTAGATATCTGATAGATATTCTAACATTGACTAGCCAGCTAACTGCACTGACATTTCCATTGGGGGAAAAACCTGTCCTGTGGTGAAATTCTGACTTATTTTTGCTTCTTTGTAAAGAATTTCCTTATGTCCAATAAGGCAAAGCTTACTCCTAATATTTCACTGTTTAGTTGAACATTCATTTGCACCTTTACTGTCTATGCACTGATTGCACTGACCATTCACTTCCATGTGGAGAGTTGTTGTTTGCAACCCGGAAAACCCGGAGTGGAGCTTTAGCGGTATGTGTATTCTCCTATCAATCAAGTGGAATGGATTCTTTTGTGAAGCAATACAAACAGCGCCAGATTAACTATTTTTAGTTATTTTATTTTAAATGTGGGAGGGTCCAAACAAATAATTATGAACTGTGAAGGGGACACATCTACCAGTTAAACAGGAAGCAGTTAAACAAGTGTTGAGAAAGTGCCAAAGTAAACAGGATCCTCAACAGATGGATATAGGGCTCAAATGCAAAACACTGGTGATGGGAACCTGTGGTATGTAAATAGGGTAGTGAGATGAACAAAGAGATTACTAATACGATAGTGAACGGGCGAGTGGTGTGAGGATGTGACAGATTTCAGTTTTTGTCCAATGTATAACGTCGTTTTTCCTAACAGTTTGATACCACTCCTCACTGTAGCTTTGTACACAATACTGATTGTCTAGCTGATCATGTTTTTTATTTGGCTGTTTTAGTTCCAAATACAGTAACGGTGTATAGGAATTTATGAAATATTGTTTGAAATTATATCAGCACCTCGCATACAGTTTGCTAAGACCCACAATGCACTACAAATTGTAGCTTTCAATGTATGCTACATTTTCTAGTGTATACTATATTCAGTGTATGCTACATTTTCTAGTGTATACTATATTCAATGTATGCTATATTTTCTAGTGTATACTATATTCAAGGCCAGGGTGAATGCTTGTCTAGTCTGTTTTCATCTCTAGACTGGGCTCCTGCCTCTCACTCTAAGCAGGCCTCCTGCACACACCACTCAAAAACAACCTTCTCAAGTTCACCCACATCACTCCACTGCTGTGTTCCCTCCACTGGCTTCCTGCATAAGATTAAAAACTCATGTACCATACCCAGAGATGGACATTCCAGGTTCAGAAAGTAAAACTCCTTCCCAGGATTTTACTCAAGCTTGCTTGATTTTCTAATTAGTGCTAGCCAGGTAAAATTAGTGGAATCAACACAATCCAGGAAGCCTGAGCAAAATCTTGGTGAGGACTTTTACTCTTTGAACCTGGAATGTCCACCTCTGACCACACCAAATCTGGACCTGCCCCTTCCTAAAAACACTTGCCACACCCCACACTGTATCTCGCAGCCCTTTGGCGTCAAGCACAGCTCTTTCAGAACCACGAACCCTCAAGAGAATGGTAAGCCATACCCCAAGACATTTCTGTACTAGCACCCAGATCTGGTGGAATGAACTTCCATGACCTATCCAAACAGTACAGTCCCTTTTTGAGAAGCACTTGAGCAATTTATAGCCAAGATATTTGCCTAAGCTCTAAATTTACTTCAGTACATATATGTATTTCTACAACATTCTTCTATCTATTCTCTCTTTGACAGGGTTCAGGCTTAGATTTTAGATCCTAATGAGCATTTGGATTTCTTCCATGGAGACTTAGTGATTTTGATGCTAAATATAATTGCAAGGTACTTATTAAAGAAGAACCTATATTAAAAAAGTCATCACATCATCTGTCAAAAGATCTGTAGATTGGGCGTGATCATTAAAAAAAAGTAAAAAAACAGCTGTTTGATGTTTCAATTGTCAAAAACCGTAGCTACTTTTAGGAATCCGTAAAACTGTTAAGTTGTTTACATACTGTTTTATGTACAGTACTGTAATATTGTTTACATACTGTTGTGTCCAGTACTGTAATGTTGTTGAAACTGTTAACCTGCCAAGTTGTGTTTCAGTTCTCTTTATATTCAGCTGTTTTTGTCCAGTTGCTAATATCTATTAGCATGATTATGTTTTTTTCAGTTAGCAGTATAAAACAAAAACACAAGAGGCTCATAGCAGATATCCAAATGACCTATTCTTTATTTTTAGGTTAGTTTAGTTATTTAAAGTAATTTTCTTACTAAAGATACTAGCGAAGCTGAATAGCTATCTATCATGCTACATACCTTTTCCAGTAGCAAGGAAAAGTGTCTGCTGTTTTGTTGAATATTTACTGGAGTCCCTTCACTGATTTTAGTTGTAATTACTTTCACTAATCCATGTTCTATAAAAATTCTAATTCTCAGAAGCTCCTTGACACAAGCAGAATATACATTGTATTTATCATTGATTCCACAAATAAATCTTTAAATGAATCAATATTCAAAATCAAATCAACACCTTGCAAATCAGCCTGAACTGGAATCAGGACATCAAATACTGAGTAGTGCAAATACTCAGCTCTATTCCACATTCTCATTTATGTGGGGCAATACATATATATAATAATAAACATAACCTGATGCAAGTTGGTTCAATTGGGAAATCCAGTAATTTATTATTTAAGCACATGTTAATGCTGAATCCTTGGAAAGGTCAAATCAATAAAGCTGTCAATAGAAGTGAAAGGCAGTCTCATATGCCTTTTATATAGGTTATCAGACTCATAAATGCAGATGCTGTGTAGCATCACCAAGCACATCTGTCACCAGTTGGGTCTGTTAGAGCTGGGCATAGGTCCACGGGCTTACGTCAGGCGTATTAAAGAGAAACAACAAAATCCTTTACAATTCTGCACAGATGAAGGGATTCTCTAACATTCTAACAGGACTGTGAGTATTCTACACATATACAGATACAATGGAAGAAGACGGGTGCTTCAGTTACTAGGTAACCACCCGTCACCCAGTTCTAATTGCAGTTTGTCCATGCATTGTGTGTAAATGCAGGACGGGTTGTGACATTACGCCAAGAGATTGGTGAGAGAGTGGTGAGAGAGTGCAGGAGTAAAGCAGGTTTATTAACATACGAGAAAAAACATTCAAGCAACATGGAGCAGTCCTCGGGAAAGAGGAAACAAGTTCAAGGCATTAGTGTAAGGGAAGGCCAGTGAGAAGTGCTGGTGCTAGAATACCATGAGACTAAATAGAGAGGTGATCTAGCTCAGTGCCAACTAGAGTGTGACTTTTGTTCTGCAAGGTATACAGCACCAATGTTAGTCTAAGGTATACAGCACCAATGTTAGTCTAAGATATACAGCACCAATGTTAGTCTAAGATATACAGCACCAGTGTTAGTCTAAGATATACAGCACCAATGTTAGTCTAAGATATACAGCACCAGTGTTAGTCTAAGGTATACAGCACCAGTGTTAGTCTAAGATATACAGCACCAATGTTAGTCTAAGATATACAGCACCAATGTTAGTCTAAGGTATACAGCACCAGTGTTAGTCTAAGGTATACAGCACCAGTGTTAGTCTAAGATATACAGCACCAATGTTAGTCTAAGATATACAGCACCAATGTTAGTCTAAGGTATACAGCACCAGTGTTAGTCTAAGATATACAGCACCAATGTTAGTCTAAGATATACAGCACCAATGTTAGTCTAAGATATACAGCACCAATGTTAGTCTAAGATATACAGCACCAGTGTTAGTCTAAGATATACAGCACCAATGTTAGTCTAAGGTATACAGCACCAGTGTTAGTCTAAGATATACAGCACCAGTGTTAGTCTAAGATATACAGCACCAGTGTTAGTCTACGATATACAGCACCAATGTTAGTCTAAGATATACAGCACCAATGTTAGTCTAAGATATACAGCACCAATGTTAGTCTAAGGTATACAGCACCAATGTTAGTCTAAGATATACAGCACCAATGTTAGTTTAAGATATACAGCACCAGTGTTAGTCTAAGATATACAGCACCAATGTTAGTCTAAGGTATACAGCACCAATGTTAGTCTAAGGTATACAGCACCAATGTTAGTCTAAGATATACAGCACCAGTGTTAGTCTAAGGTATACAGCACCAATGTTAGTCTAAGATATACAGCACCAATGTTAGTCTAAGATATACAGCACCAGTGTTAGTCTAAGATATACGGCACCAATGTTAGTCTAAGATATACAGCACCAATGTTAGTCTAAGATATACAGCACCAGTGTTAGTCTAAAATATACAGCACCAATGTTAGTCTAAGATATACAGCACCAGTGTTAGTCTAAGATATACAGCACCAATGTTAGTCTAAGATATACAGCACCAGTGTTAGTCTAAGGTATACAGCACCAGTGTTAGTCTAAGATATACAGCACCAATGTTAGTCTAAGATATACAGCACCAATGTTAGTCTAAGGTATACAACACCAGTGTTAGTCTAAGGTATACAGCACCAGTGTTAGTCTAAGATATACAGCACCAATGTTAGTCTAAGGTATACAGCACCAGTGTTAGTCTAAGATATACAGCACCAATGTTAATCTAAGATATACAGCACCAATGTTAGTCTAAGATATACAGCACCAATGTTAGTCTAAGGTATACAGCACCAATGTTAGTCTAAGGTATACAGCACCAATGTTAGCCTATGGTATACAACACCAGTGTTAGCCTAAGGTTTGTTTTCAAACTGCCAAGCCCATATGTGCATCCATCAGGCATCTTGCACGCACTCATTTTAAGGCCCCTTTTGTCCAATAGTCCAATAAATCAACATTTCCATTGTTGTTACTGCTACAACTACTAGTAATATGAAGGAGGCAACTTCAGAACTCCAGTCTTTAGAGCCAGAGCTAAAAGTCTTCCCATAATTGTGTCAGTGTTACAGATAACAAGGATTCATGCTATGTCTTTTCAATATGATGTCTTTACTTCCGATCAGTATGAGGTAAGGAACAAGTGGAGCTGAATAAGAGAAGAGAGCGACCTCTGGAGAAGCTCTCTCAGCTAGAACACTACCTAAAACCAGCCTGCAGAAACACAGAAACATTCACACACAAGAGATCAAGGGAGTACATTCAGATCGGGGAACGGCACTTCAGACGAAATGTCCTCCCAAGTCTCCCCATGCAAAACAGGAGTTCCAGACAAAGGCAACCACCTGTCGAGCCACTACACACACAGAGAATAAATGTTTTGTAGCTAGTCTTTCTGCTTCTCCTCCATGCTCGTTCTTCTGTGCTGGCTTTAGGAAGATGCTTAACAAAGGACCTTGGGACTTACAGAGAGAGCTGCACCGTATGCTTCTAGAACCAAGGCTAGGGATTTCCAGGCATGCCTACATGAGAGGGCAGAGTTATCACACAGACCTGGGGAAGCCCGGAAAGGCTCTTCTGCTTTGCCCCAACCTCAAAATGATTCAGAACATCTCTTTCTACCAAAAAAAAAAAAAAAACAACCAACCCAGGAAGTAATTCAACTTCAAAAGCCTACCAAAGATCACAGGCAAGCTTGTGGTGATGAACATAAATAATAGCGTCAGGGAGAAAGGATAAAGCACAGAGTCTTTGGAGTGCGCCTCCGCGGCATGTCTCTGACTCGCTAATTACAGAGGAGGCGAGCTCTGCAGGTCACAGATATTGTGCTGTCACCAGAAACTGCGGAAGCAAAGGGGCTAAAATGAATGCCGGGGCGAGTCTACCTCAACACATCCACACTACTAACAGAGAGAAGCTGAAACCCCAACCCTAACCCTCAACACATCCACACTAATAACAGAGAGAAGCTGAAACCCCAACCCTAACACTCAACACATCCACGCTACTAACAGAGGGAAGCTAAAACCCCAACCCTTAACACTCAACACATCCACACTACTAACAGAGAGAAGCTGTTATAAACACTGAGTTGACGAGGTCAAATTTTTGTATTGAGCATGCCAAAAAAAAACCAAAGATTCACGAGGCCAGTTTATAAAGTAAGAAATGATGCATGGTTTAAAAAAAACAAAGTTGTATGTTTGCCTGAAGGTGTGAGTGGGGGTCAGGGGAGTTACAGGGTTGTTCCACCAAGGATGTACATGGATCTCAATACTATCTTACATGAATCAAACAACAATCCAAGAGTGATGACATGAATAGTTCCAAAATCTAAAACTAGATCAACAACAGCTGGTGTTGTTTTAGAGTCTCTGAAAAAACAAGTATTCCGAATATTAATGCACAAATGGTTGTGATTACAGCAAACCTTTGAGCTTTAAACCCCATTTCTGACAGAGGGCAACAGAACTAGCTGCTGTCAAAATATTCCCAACGCACCTTCCATTGGTCTCAATGAAAATTTGATTCATCTACAACAAACAGTCAGAGCCCGATTCATGCCGTTTTGTCTAACACAAAGATGACAAACAGCACAAAGCAGATCTGTAACAAACAGCCTATGAGGCAGCGTTGCTTTATGGAATTACCATCTCTGAATGTCAAACACAAAGCAAACACTGAGCCAAGCTCCAGTTGTGTTGTCTTGGGAATATCATGTCAAACTATTTTTGACTTTTCTCCTTGTAAGGACATTTGAATTAGGAACTAAGAAAATGATGAGGAGGGATCTGGCTTGTGGAAAAAAGATGGGCATCTGGTATTATTAAACAGACTAAACAGTCCATACAAAATGATTTTATAAAAGATAACATGCCACATTGTCCCAAAATTGTAATTGTTCTCAATATATAAAATATTCAATGCAAGTACCAAGCTTTACGATGATTTTTTGTATACATAAATACACATTTTCTCCTCTATCCTTCTTGGCACTGAGAGATCCTACAAAGATTGCACTTAACAGTGCTCTTCAGAGTGCCTGAATTCTACACCACTCTCACATGACATTAAAATTATTTCTCTCCCTAGACTTAAAGGAATGGAACAGAACACTGCTGACAAATGAACGTGTCTGGCAGAGAGAAAGACTCACAGCAAGACAATTAGGAAGCACACACAGTCCTCACCCCACCCGAAGTGGTGCGCACCGCAGACTATAAAATGAGAGGATGATTTTGGGTATCCCTTTCTGGATTTCTCCTTTAATCTCTTTTAGTCTCATGCATTCTTCTCCCCCATCCAGTAATTTTTGCTCAGTGGCAACTGGTGATGTGAGATGCCAAATACAAATCAGATAAGACCTGAAGAGAAAATCGGTGGTACCTACCAGCTCGAACGAATGCCCTTCTCCACGATCCTCTCGCCAGCTTCGCCTCGTGTGGGATGAGCAGACTTGTGTTGTGTGCTAGTCAGGGCAGGGCTGGGTGGCCGGCCACAACTCTACCCCTACGCATCAGTGCACCCGCTAGGACTCGGAGGGACTGGACGCTAACCACAGGCAATTAGCTTTAAAAGGGGTTTAGTGTTTGTTTAACAAGACTGGCAGATTTCCACAGGAGGAGCACGGATTATATCATCATCCAACACTCCCGGGCTACCAGAACTGGAGCGGGCAGAAATTAAAGAGATTGAGGGAGAGAGAGATAGATAAAGGGAGATCCGTAGAAGAGGCTGACCTTGTTATGCAACACAATAATCTCCTGGCCAGAAAATCAGGAAAACTCCCGCTAGAAGAGTGAGAAATGTCTTGTTTCCCTGAAAGGTTTTCATCAGCACCCTCTCCCATCTCTTATCCGGCATACTTTTTCAAAGTGTTTCATCATATTTTGCTCTCTCACAGCTCTTTTGATTCAATCTATTTATTTATTTATATTTCACGGCTACTAGAGAATAATATAAATCCTTCCTTGAGTCCCAAAGTCACTGAAACATTTGCTGATATATTTATCAGACCTATCCAGTTGTTGTGCGTGCTGGTATCATTATATTAGGCTACAGGCTGCCTGTAATGTGCACAATATAATACCATCTGTATGCTGGACTCACCACTAAGTGGACTGGACATAATAATCTACATCTCTCATATAAAGTTTCTCTTGTCTAACATTCCACTCTGGGCATTTAGTGCAGTGTGCATACATAAAACAAAAGACCAAATCCAGGACTGCCCTTCGGTGCACTGCGCGGATTCTCTCACAGTCATGTGACCCCCTGACAAAGCGCGTCTTCATGCACCCCAGCCTGCGAGGGCCACTCTGCCGGCCCCTACAAGGCCCCTATTGAGTGGCGGGGCCTTCCCCTCCACCGAGCCCTCCTCGCCCATCTACGCTGGCATGGGCCTTTTGTTCCATTCACCGGAGCGAGTTAACGTCCAACGTGACGCAGAGAGGCGCTCGTACAGTACGGCCGCTTGGCAGCCTGGCGAGGGTCCCGCTGCCTGTTCCTTGGGTTCCCGTCCTTCACGTTCCTTTATGAGGAGGCAGTGCAGTACAAAGAGACTTAATAATACAGTGCGACGGAGACAGCAGACCATGCAGCTCCTCACTAGCAAAAGGCAGGTGCACATCAAAGGAAATCTCTGGTGAATCAGTGAGTAACGATTTAACCTGTGGACACCAGAAGGGCACAAATTTCGTTCTTCTTTTTTTTTTATGAATGTTATTTGGACAGAAAACAATAGCCACGCTCTCGCACGCCAGTCAAACCCTGTCCAGGACACGTGTACATCATAATACACATAATAAAATTATATACTGTATAAATGAGTGTGTGCATAAGAATGAATACAAAAACATGGTGCCCACTAATTTTTCATTTTGATTATATGGTCAACTTTCTTTCTACCTACTTTTTAAAAGTTCCCCTATATAAAAGCCAGACAACAAACAAAATGAACAAAATGGAACAAAATGAGATCCTATGCCAGGAGAGACATCCACATAAGAGGAAATTGTACTACCAAAAATGATATAAATTGCAATTGTTTTATCACACAGAGCTGAGAAAGACTCAGAAACCAAGCCCCAAAGTTTACTAAGAGCTCGACAACTTCTACTAGCTGGCCCACCCAATGGAGGAGATTCCCTTTTGAGTCTTGGTCCTCCCAAGGTTTCTTCCTAATCCTCACTTAGGGAGTTATACCTTGGCACTGTCGCCCCTGGCTTGTTCATTAGGGATCTGGAGCCATGTGCTTTTAAAGCTGCTTTGTGGCAACATTTGTTGTAAAAAGCGCTATATAAATAAATCTGACTTTGCCTTTGACTTTGATAAGATAAGATATGTGCCCTAGAGAGTCTGGCCTTTAGTAACACCTAAGGTTAGTAACATCCTCAGGGTTGACTGAAGAATAAATGCAGATGAGGTATAGATCTGTGCTATGCTGTGTTCTATGTGCTATGCTGTTCTTCCAAACATGTAGGTATATGTCCTTTGACAACTTGTTCCTGAGCAGTTTTGTTTCCTTTCAAATTAGGGGCCTCAATCGACTGAATTATCTTCTCATAAGGACTAAAGTCTAGAATCCTGCAGTCCTTACAAGCAGTCTGTGGGTAACCATTTAACGACAAAGCTGTTTATCTGGAGATGGACAAAATTTGTGTATGAGGAATATTGTTTTCCTGACATAAACATGTGAATGAAGCAAATGTTTCATCTAATGAACACAACTATAAACAGTAACACTTTACATTAAGTGTTGACTAACTAACGTGAAGTAATGCATTAGTTAGCATGAACAACACATGAAGTAACACATTTGCATGACTGCAGTGTGGAGAATGGTATGTGCAAGTCCTTCTTGGAAGACACAAAGACGAATGTCTAACATACATCAGAATGTAACATACTGGTGCGACCTTAAAGGAATATCTTACATTGTACTGATTTACATACATAAGTAATGGGTAACTTGAAAATATCCAGAATCTATCAGCATAGGAACTGAAGTGTGTCCATACTGTTTTTAGCTCTGTAGTCCCTTTTGCTCCAAACTAAAACAGTAAAGCTCTAAAAAGGTGCGAGCAACAAAGAGCCGCAACTGTTACATATTTACTTAACGTTAGTTAATTATTGTTAATGTGTTACTTCATGTGTTGTTCATGTTAACTAATGCATTACTTCATGTTAGTTAGTCAACACAATGTAAAGTGTTACTGTCTAAACGATCTAAACGATCTATACTAACTAAACGATCACACGGCTGCATCGCTGCAATTGCTTAAATCTTGAATTAATCTGTAAAATATATCAGATTTCCTGATCTGGACAGGGCAGGTGTTTGTAAATATCAGGGTAGTGGAGATGTTAGTATTTAAGCTGCTAGTGTTTTAGAATAACTAGGCATTCTTTATCTGCACATATAATAATTTAGCTTTGATATATTTGACCCCCATTATATTTTGGCCTTTCAAAATATGCCTTTCTCAAACATGAGATGGATTTGTTTGAAAAATTATTGCAGCCAGAAGGTGGGGATCATTTGGAACAAATCTAAAAATTTTACAAGCACCATCATTACAACAGATTTGATGTGCCTTACTAAAGAAATAGGAAGACTTGACCATTGTTTCAAATTTCATGTGTTAGGATTAGAGTTAGGGTTATTAAACCTAACCAAAAGTAAAATGCTACACAAGAAAATTGATTTATAGCCCAGAACTATTCCCAAGGACACCCCACTCTGCCCTCTGCAGTCCATAGATCCTTTCATCACATCACAGAGCGAGAGTTATTAAAGACTCGGTTGCTAAACTGAACAGGAATAGAGATGCAAAGGGCAAAATCTTTTATACACTGTTGTCTATGTTCATTATAATTACAGAACAAAACTCATATTCAGTAAAGAATGTCCAACTGAGCCCCACAGAGCTGCGTACGGTCCCGTGTTCACGGTAGGACAGAAATGCACCGTCAGGCTCCTGAGACCTAAGTGAGCCTGTGACACAGTCTCGCACGGGGGGTGCGGTTTCCTCCCAGGCTTATAAATCATGCCTGCAGCTGCTGCCTGTAATGGTGCCGCCACCCGTGTTTATGCGACGTCTCCCCATCGAGGCCCCTGCTGAAGACAGCAGAGCAGGACGGCGCCGGGGACACAGGCATTAGCAGCCGATCCCAGCAGCCACAGCTGCCCATGAAAGTTTAATCAGCCACCAAACCCTCAGCCCCTCCTTAGTTCTATTAATAACCCACAATTCATTCTTTAATGTGCAGTATAAATCTGGGAAGGACACTGGAGGGAACTTGATTGGCCCTCTTGGTGGGTGGGTCCAGTGGGAAACATATGAGTAACTGCTATTGTTATGAGGGGAATCACAGGAAGATTCATACTGTGGGATTCACCTAGAAAACAGCACTGCTGTTCTTGTGCTCTTACGCTGCAGTTCATGACATAGTTGAAGAAAAAACAATAGTATTTATGATGCATTACTATGAAATTATTACCTAATGTGATCTAATTATTATCTAATGACATTCATCGCACTAATTTACAGTGGAGGTTTATTTGCCTGACGTTTTCATTTTCTTATGGTATGATCTTTTTAGGAAAGGAACTCTTCGTTTTGGACTGAGAACAACGCAAGCAGATTACAGAAGCAGAAATTACAACTCTGACTGCACTTGAAATTCAAGAGCAAAGTCACCATTTTCCAAGCCTCTCTGAATGAAGAGATTTTGCGCAACTGTAATTAACACGCAGCCCTCTTAATGACTGCTTCAAATGCACTTGAATATCATTATGGCTATCCATAGCTTTAGCGTTCCCCAGAGAGGCAGCTCATCTCACAGAGCAGCTGAGGTGTCTGCTTTACTTCTCTGTCCTTTTGCAGCCCTGGAACAATTACACAGAGCCAAACAGATCAAGACAAATTAACGGACTAATCCTTTCCAAGCACACTTATAAAATTTGATGTTAGCACATGTGAACCTGAGTGAAAGCAGCAATGTCAGAAGCTGAGTGAGGAAGTAATGGAGGAAGGAGTTGGTGAGGTTGCACTTTATTCAATCTTTGCTTTGGCTTTGTGATGACAGGGCTTTGAAGGCGATCATATTCGGAAGCATCAGAGGATATAGCGAGAAACTGACCTGAGGACGTTGTATATTAAAACACAGAGATGCTGAGACTGGATGGCGTGGTGGAGACCTGCTTCCAACCTTCCTCTCCTCCGGACCTTCTGCACTGTTTCCGAACCTTCCGCACTCATCCGAACTTTACGGACTGTGCCCACCATGATTTGGGCAGCGATGGAGAGGCAGGAAAGGGTGTGAGTGAGGCCTGGCAAATAAACATGACCAGCCTGTCTGGCTGTGCCGCACTGCCAAGGGGTGTTGAGGAGGGTCCAGGGACAGTGTAGGGGAGGCTTAGGACACCACCAGGACCTACGGAGCATATGGCTGGCTCAGCAGGACTGTCTCCACAGTTTGACAGAGCCTGACAAGAACCTCGAAACCTTACCTTCCAAGACAAAAGACCCCAAAATGCTAGAGAACTCAAAAATATAAACTCTGCTAGCGAGAGGGACATTTTATAGATCAGGAATCGGACCATTTATTCAGACTGTGAGAGGATTAAAGTAACAGCTGTGCTTTTAGGCTGTGCATGTTCTTTGGGGTCACACTGTGCAGAGAGGGACTGGCCCTACTATTTGTGGTTTTGCTCTGACATAAAGGCATATATTGGCCTGCACCCTGGCTGTAAAGCACTGTCTTTCTGTCCTCGAGTTTAGTTGCTCCCATAGAGAAAAATCTGATGAGTACTGACGTTCTTACTCGTGCTAATTATTTTAGCAATGCCAGTAGCAGCTTCCAGCATGATATTACCAAAACGTTTATAAAAAGCAAAGGTCATTCTCAGGGTTATATTCCAACGAAGCTCCTCGAGTGGAAGGTTGGTGATTAGCAGCAGGAAATATTTTCAGGGATTCTTCAAAGTTAACCATAATAAAAAAATGTATCTGTTTACACAGGGTATATTTGTCAGCGTTTTGTCAGCGTTTTTATCCTTTCATTTGATCTTCTTTGCTATTTTAAATGTGGTAGTAGTGCTGTGGTTTCCTCTGATAGTTTTGTGTTACTTCTTTGTCTGTGAGTTACTGAAACATCACATTCTGTTCTTGCATTATGCTGTCGTCATTTGGCTTTGACCAGGACACACCCTACCACTCTGTTTGCAAGGCATATACCAAGGTTACTGCTTAAATCCTAAATATTGACAATGCTGTGGACATGCTGAGCAATGCTTACAATATTCAGGCTAGCACGATCTATGCTTCATATACACTGACATGTAGTAAGCTAAAGAATGAACACTATGGTACACATAGGCATAAAGTCATTTCGATCAGCTGACTTTCGGTTTGATTTCTCAGTTTGACCTTTTCCCAATTATGGACATCTAAATGCTCAGTATTAATCGTAATAACTAGCCAAAGCTATAAGACATGTCTGAAAGAACATTTCAGGGGATTTACATGTTTTTGTCATTTTAACAGTTTTGATCCCCAACATGGCAATTACGCACTATTAAGAAAAATAGCTTGAAACATATTTGTTTAGCAGGCTGTTCTGCTGGCAAAGTCTGCCGTTTTGCATGTTGGACAGAAGCAGATGGTGTATATTTGGGTGGAATGTGTGCTAGGCAGAGCAGCGAGGTGAGATGTAACTGTAATGTTGTGCTATGTGCCGAACCTCGGCGTGAACACCTCATGCTGTGTGTGCGATACCAACCTCACTCGCTGAGGGGAAAGTCTCACATGGTGTTTAGAAATGGAAGCAGATTTGGTCTGCGTGAGGCTGGCATTATGATGTGCCCAGTCCAACTCGCCAGTGTTGAATTAACACCCGCAGGCTTTGTTTAAGTCAAACTGAACACTGTACAAATTAATTCATCACTGGGGACTTGGCTGTTCATTAGAACCATACTGATAGTTGTGTGTATATATATATAATTAAGTAAGGTTTCTAAAACAGAGGTCTCGTCACTTGTGAATAAACCCAAACATTACCAACTCTTTATTCCATGGATCTGAATGGGCCAGACGTCCTTTCAGAGACTACCAGTTTCTGCCTGCATCCTACAAACAACAACATCATCAGTTTGGAATGTGGGCAGACCTTCCTCCCCCACTAAGCTTGAATGGGCTAATAATGAAGAATCAGCTCTGTTCTTCCTCTCTGATTGGTGTCCGGTTTGCAGTGTTTGTCTTTTCTCGAAGCCACGAGCTTGGTAAAAAACAATTAGTAAATTGATGGCCTGTGCTAAATCAGCCCATTCATTTGGCTGAGAGGCGGACCCACTCGGCAGATGGCGTAGCCTCCCGGGTGTCACCCATGCAGCTGGGCCACGGCGTGTGCCCGGAGACAGGGGCTGAGAATCCGCCCCGTCAGCCTCCATTTGCTCCCACGCATGGAGAGCTGCCCCTGGCTGGGCCTTCTGAACATTCTCCCAAGGGTGACCTACTGCCTCTGCATTACAAACCACCTCATCTGCATGTTTGAAGGCTGAAGCGAGCGGCACGGGATCAAACGCGACATCCTGCTCGTGCTGACGTGTCACAGCTGGAGCAGAGTGCAGGCTATGGGGGCTGAGGCATGGGTTCTGTAGCAGGGGCTGTAATATCACAAGCCAATGGTAGGATGAGTAGAGAGAACAGTTGGGAATGGACAGAATGTTCCAGCATGACTCAGCCCTGGTGAGCATATCCACATCATGGTCCCTGTCATGCCCCATCAGGCCTTGCTGTCATGCATGCAAATGACAGAGGAGGGGCTAATAGACCATCAGGCCCTGTTTTTTGTACAGGGGCCTTTTGGGCTCATATGGGCACATGTGCTGCTTAATCACTGTGCTCCTCCTACAGCAACAAAGAATGGCAGTCCATCTGGTATTGGAAACAATACACTTTATGAATAAACTGAAGGAGTAATGGGCCCCCCCTCAGGAGACTAGCACAGAAGTGATTTCAAACTTAAATTACTGACAAGTGCGAAACTGAAAGGCAAACACGAAGGACCATGTATACAAGCAGCCATTATATAAATCGCACAAACTCACAGAGCCTGTTTGTTTTTCTGCACAGGCAGTATGTCAGTAAGAACACATACTCCTTTCTCATTCCTCTCTTTCGCTCCAGGTTTCTCTAACGGTCTACTGCTACTGCCGTGGAATATAAAGTAGCCTAAGCCTCTTAAGTCATTCACTTCAGCATACCCAGTAGCCAAGATTACGGATCCAAATGATTATAGCCATAAGCAGTAGGGGCAAAGTATTAGAACTCATTCTAAATACCCAATGTTCTATGCAAACTGCACTGTATGGTCAGTGCCATACAGAGTATGATATTGATATACATTATTATACACAGGTTCTGCATTAATTTCCTTTCCTTTTCCTTAATCTCTGTCTGGCCAAAGTTTGGCATATTTTGACAAAGATATCATCTTAAAATGCTAAGATGTTTTACATTTTTGCATGCATGCTTTTAACACGAATGTTTGATCTTTCAGTGCATTGTAAAAAATGTAAGAAAAAATGTCTTCAGTGTCAATTAAAAAAAATTCCAGCAAAGTACCAAATATATACATTTGTCAGTACACAATAGGTATTTATCAGAGGGTGTCTCAAAATCACCCCACCGTCATACTCTATATTACAACACGCTTAGGGCAGGACAGAAGCACACCAAATGTGCCACAATAAGACCACAACGTCTTTAAAACAAGGATTTAAAACTATTAGGGTTTGTAACTATTACAGCGAATAGTTGTGGTATAACAACGGGACGCCCAGTTAAGTGCCCTTGTTTTGAACAGAGATAAACTACAGATTGCAGACTACTTTTGATGAGATGAATCAGCAAAATCTTACAGCGAAGTCTTGATTGATAAATAAACGAGTTTTCTGTTTGCTCCTAACAAAGATATTCATGTGAATTATGCACCTGTCCGTTCCGTATGAAACAGAACAGAATACAGCTTTTCCAACTACATTACAATTGCGCCAAGCTGTGTTGGCTGCGATGTGTGCGAGCGCTGAGGTCTGTGTCCATGGTGCTGAACGCTGAACGAGTAACAAATCGAAACAATGCTGCCTTTTCCTAAGGCTGCGCGTGTGACATGTGTGCCCTTTTCTGGTCAAAAAGAACCTAAATGCGAACTAATCACTCTCATTACTAAAAGACGTAGACTGGGTTAGTGCTTAAAATCTTTAGTTTGTTTATCTGACGAAATACAAAATCCAGTATTTACATCTAAAAGCTGAATTTGTCTGTGGCTTTGTTTAATAGAAATAAGGTAGCCTCGTCTGCAACATGATTAAAAAGAAATTTTCTCTACAGCGACTGTACTAAGTGAGAAAAAATGAATTAGCTGAACAATACACGGTTTCGCCTTCGCCAGGAGACCCCTTACCTTCTCTGTCACAAAGCTGGATCGCGTCCAAACTGAGATTTTTAATCATGTCTTCGCAGGGACTCGTGGGGCTACTGATACTGTGTCCCACGCTTGGAACTTCCATTTTCTTGCCCTTCGTGTACAAAATATCCCAGCAGCTGATGTAATTGAGTTTGCCGTGCCGCAAGACAGATCTTTTAGAAAGTGGCCCGTTGTACCCTTGCTTTCCCCCACCCGGGTTTCTTTAGCGACGGTGAAGAGGGTATAGCGTCAGCAGATCGTCATGGCTAGTCCACGCCGATTCGTCTCTGCGACAGGGGGTTTTGGGTTAAGGATAGTGACCATGCCTCTCAGAATAGCATGTGACAATAGAAGGACGATTGCTCATTAAATATTTCAACAATAAAGAAAAGTCACTTTAAGCTACAAGTGTTCATTTCGCTTTTGGACAACACGGTTGACAGATTAGCTGCGAAAGAATAGAGAATTTTATTCTTTGTGCAAAGAGATTACTAGCCACACGTCTTTCTGCTTTCTAAATCTGACGCATTTCAATAATTGAACAAGTTTCATTGTAAGGGCTTAGAGTGTATTTCAAATCCACCCGTTTAATACATGACACAAGTGACAGTACAGTTACGCCCAAACCCATCTTTATGGAGGTTTCTGCTGCTTGTTCAGTAGCACTCCTCGTTTAATACTCATAGTTCAATACTCCCGTGTCTACAGGTACATGTAATGTTTCTGTGATTAGCATTTTTGATCAGCCTTTACTGCAACCAAAAGGAAATATTTCGGATGTTTTCAGGTAAAGGTTTAGTTACATACAGTCTCAATGTAATGTCTACAGTTTAAAACTGCATATAATATATAAAATGCTGCAGATGGGGAACTGCAAAACGTTAATAAGACACAAGATATATCAAGGTATGACTTTTGGTAGAGCTTGTGAGTTTATGCTACTTGAGCCAAATTTTGAAGCCTGTTCTAAGGGTTAAATTTAGCCTTTGGAAGGCTGTTTTGCTACATATCCACCTGTGACTCTCTCCCTCTCTCTGATTTGAATGTGATCATGTTAGGTTAATGCTTTATCTATGCACCTGCTGTTGCATCTGTCTTGCAACCTGGCACTACTATGATTGGTAGATGACCATGAGAATATTAGCTCGAGGTTCCACAAATACATTTCATTATTGTGTTTCTTGTGTTGTCTGCACTGCTGCATTCCTGTGGTTAAACAATCACTCTTCCACACATTCTGGGCTGTATCCCACTTTGACCTTGGCACTTCCACATTCATAGGGCATGCAAGCTTAGCTGGGTGGCTGTTATGTGTTATGACATGGTTTGGATGGGAGCAAGGCATGCATGCTAGGAGCTGTTCAGTGGTGGTCTTCATCCTGCAGAGCTCATGCAGTGGGGCGGTGGGAAGGGGAGGGGTTGCATGGAGGGGCGGGGGGTTTCCTTTTAAGGTGGTCAGAGGCAGCAGTGCTCCTGCATGCTCTGCCTGCAGATTAATGACCGAAGGATAGACCACTCCCAGAACAGCACTGGGGAAGTCTCTACCAACCGGCTGTCTCTCTCTCTCTCTCCTCCGGTCTTTATGTTAGATGTAATGAATAGCACTATTTTTCCACAATGTATCCTTTAAAGAAATGGCTTCACTGAGAGAGAGAGAGACAGAGAGAGAGAGAGAATGCATTAACCAAAATAAAAGGAATTCCAAACATTGTGGTGGGGTGTGGAGACAAATGAATGCAAGAATGGGTAGGTGATTATAAAGGAGTAGTTGAAATGTTAATCTGCTGCAGAGAGGGGGGTGGGTAGGTGATTATAGAGTAGTTGAAATGTTCATCTGCTGTTGCATAGAGGGGGATGGGAGGTGATAATAGAGGAGTAGTTGAAATGTTAATCTGCTGCTGCAGAGAGGGGGGTGGGGAGGTGATTATAGAGTAGTTGAATTGTTAATCTGCTGCTGCAGAGAGGGGGATGGGGAGGTGATTATAGAGTAGTTGAAATGTTAATCTGCTGCTGCAGAGAGGGGGATGGGGAGGGGATTATAGAGGAGTAGTTGAATTGTTAATCTGCTACTGCAGAGAGGGGGATGGGGAGGTGGCCATACTTCAGCTATGCCCTCCAGCACAGAGACACATACACACATGCACGCATTCATGCACACAGACGCATGCACGCACACACACACATGTGCGCACAGACACACGCATGCGCTCACACATTTATGCATCTCTGACTTCTCTTCTTTGGCTTTTAAATGAGTTCATAGTACCCTTTACAGTATGGTCTTATTCCATTAGACTGATGACTCAGCTCAGTCAACTTCATTTCAAACCTCTGAGCAAAACAACAATAATAGCATGTGACTCTTCACTAAAGATTATAACAACACAGACATTTGCTTTCAATGCAACCTTCACTAGCTTAGTAAATTATATTTTGTCTAAGGACCCAATGCAAAAAATAACCAGAGTTTGACTTGAATAACAACACCCATATATTCGATAGTTGGTGTAACATGTTGATGTTGGTGTGACATCTTGCAAGTAGTAGGAAAGAGATGAGAGCATAAGGGCTTGTCCCCCAAAAGAGAGCTGGTGATGTCACATGAGAGTGTGAGGCTGCATGTGTAATGAGGATCAATATTCAGGTAAAGATTATCATGATTGGAGGGATTTGGAGGTGTGTGATGATCGGGTTCTGTGATAGGATGGTGTATTTGCATGGTCTCTGCCCTGAGATTGGCTGGATGTCGACTGAGATGTGTCCCATTCCTACTATACTTGTTTCTTAAGGTACACTAAAGACACACTAGTTCATGTCAGAACATCAGTGACACTTAATAGAAAACAAGATTCTGTAAGTCATCTGGTAGGGCAGTGTAGTTGTAGACTGATTCCCAGGGAACACAGGCATACATATACAGTGGGGTGCAAAAGTTTGGGCACCCTTGTTAATTTTCCTGATTTATCTTTATAAATCATTGAATGTTTGGATAAAAAATTCAGTTAAATATATCATATAGGGGACAAACACAGTGATATTTGAGAAGTGAAATGAAGTTTATATGATTTACAGAAAGTGTGCAATAATTGTCTAAACAAAAATAGGCAGGTGCATAAGTTTGGGCACCAAAAAAAAACCTTAACTCAATATTTAGTAGATCCTCCTTTCGCAGAAATAACAGCCTCTAAACGCTTCCTATAGCTTCTAATGAGAGTCTGGATTGTGGCTGAAGGTATTTTAGACCATTCTTCTTTACAAAACATCTCTAGTTCATTCAGATTTGATTGACACCTCTTTAAGTGACACCACAGATTTTCAATAATATTCAGGTCTGGGGACTGAGATGGCCATTCCAGAACGTTGTACTTGTTCCTCTGCATGATACCTTAGTAGATTTTGAGCAGATTTTGAGCAGTGTTTTGGGTCGTTGTCCGGTTGGAAGATCCACCCCCGGCTCAGCTTCAGCTTTGTCACTGATTCCTGAACATTGGTCTCCAGAATCTGCTGATATTGATTGGAATCCATGTGTCCCTCAACTTTAACAAGATTCCCAGTCCCTGTACTGGCCACACAGCCCCACAGCATGATGGAACCACTACCAAATTTTACTGTAGGTAGCAAGTGTTTTTCCTGGAGTGCTGTTTTCTTTTTCCTCCATGCATAACAGCCCTTGTTATGGCCAAATAACTTTATTTTAGTTTCATCAGTCCACAGCACCTTACTCCAAAATGAAGCTGGCTTGTCCAAATGTGCTTTAGCATACCTTAAGCGGCTCTGTTTGTGATGTGGGCGGAGAAAAGGCTTCCTCTGCATCACTCTCCCATACAGCATATCCTTGTGTAGTTGAACGATGCACAGTGACTCCATCAGTATCAAGATGATGTAGGTCTTTGGTGCTGGTCTGTGGGTTGACTCTGACTGTTCTCAACATCCTTCGCTTCTGGTTATTCTAGATTTTGCTTGGTCTGCCACTTCGAGCCTTGACTTGAACTGTGCCTGTCTTCTTCCATGTTCTCACAATGTTTCTCACAGTGGAGACTGAAAGCTGAAATAGCTTTCTGTATCCTTCCCCTAAACCATGACGGTGAACAATCTTTGTTTTCAGGTCATTTGAAAGTTGTTTTGAAACTCCCATGCTGCGACTCTTCAGAGAAGATGCAAAGAGGAGATAAACTTACAATTGCCACCCTTAAGTACCCTTTCTCATAGCTGGAGTCACCTGTGTATGGAGGTCAAGGGTCACTGAACTTACCAAACCAAATTTGAGTTCCAATTAGTTCTAAAGGTTTTGAAATCAATAAAATGACAACAGTGCCCAAACTTATGCACCTGCCTATTTTTGTTTAGCCAATTATTGCACACTTTCTGTAAATCATATAAACTTCATTTAACTTGTCAAATATCACTGTTTGTCCCCTATATGATATATTTAACTGAATTTTTTTATCCAAACATTCAATGATTTATAAAGGTAAATCAGGAAAATTAACAAGGGTGCCCAAACTTTTGCACCCCACTGTAGACCTCCTCACTGATGTAAATCAGTCTGGAAGAGACACGTTTATACGCAATTGCAAACTCATAGAAATAGCTGTGGATATAGAACCTACAAAAATAAGGTGAATCATTCCTTGATATCAGTGCTTTTACAGTCGGTGTAGTCAGTTAGCTGCAATACCACCAAGCACTTATCAAAATCCATATCCAAAACACTTTAGCAAGACTTTTTCATTAATCAGGAAAAAACAAGTACATTCTAAAACACTTACAGATGTCAGATTTAACAACACTGCATGGGTTCTCATATAAAAACATACAATTAAAACAAAACACAACAAGAACATATAACAAATAAGACGAAAGTGCTTTGATAAGCATCTCCATTCATGTAAACTGTTAGGAGTGATCCAGGCCTCCCTCTCTCCTGCCCTCAGCAGCGGGACGTCTTAAATCCGCGTGTGGCCGCAAACAGTGAACAGATGACGACGGGACGGTCGGGAGCCGTTACGTAACTGGGAACAATCTCCCACTGTCAGAGACTCCTGAAGTGCGGCTTTAATCACACGCTCTCATCGGCGGATCAGATTAGCTCTTCATAAGGCTCGATTTACGTAAGCCCGTTTAAGAGGCCGTGGCAGATGGAATGAAAACAACCAAATGGCGGCGGGGGCACGCGCTTATTCGGCCGAGCTAAGGCTCAAACGGCGGGCCCGTTGATGTAAAAGACGCGTGAAGTAGGTGTACAATCTCGTGGACCAGATTCTCATAGTTGTCATATTTAATAGCACTATATGGCTTGTCATATAAATACATACAACTAAAAACATATAACAATACAAATATGACAATAATATATTGCTTTGATAAACATCCGATAAGCATCCATTCATGAAAATTGTTAGGTCTATAGTAGGCAAGACACAACATATCATTACAATCCACAAACGATATGCGTGAGTAGGTGTATGATCTACAAACACTGTGTGTCTATAATTAATATACGGCAGCTGCATATACATCGTGCAACACCAGCAAGAATTTACACTAATGAAATGGTCTAGCTGAATCCCCAAGATGCTCCACGTGTATCTCGCTCTATTATCACAAAACTCCAGATATGCCGTTATTATATTTAGTGCAAAGATTGAATTAAAATTATACTGATTGATGGTCATAGAGACTGAATTGATTTCTCTGGAAGGGCTACACGTTTGACTAAAGACCTTACGTATTTAATAAGTACCTTATTATGTACTAGCTTTTCAAGGACATTGTCTGTAAGAACACTAAATAATTGGCCTTCCAAAAAAGTGACATTTCAATAATGAAACACTACATCCTCAACCAGTTATTTCTGTACAACAATGGAGTGTTCTATTAATAAACTAGTTACTGATGAATAATTTAAATACCAAAAGGATGGTGTTTAACACAAGCGGCATTGCACTTTTATGTTTTAGTGCCCCCTAGTGATAAATTGAAAAAAATATTATATTCATGGAACACTTAGGGTTTTCATTTTATAATTATTATTGATGGAAAAGATCTGGATTATTTGTTTGTTATAATCTGAATAATAAGATTTTGTTTTGGTTCTGTGATCCTCAGATCAAGCCCTTTGTCATGCACGTCACCTTCTCTCGTTAGCGCCTCCTGTTAATTTCCCCCGGGTGTTCCTATAGTCTCCCAGTGAAAATATACCCCAGGCCTTTGGCTTCTTTTTTAGTTGGTAGTGTTGGTCTACATGTGTTTGTCTGTTGTTGTATTGTTGTTCTGGCTCACCGTTTCCATATTTCCTTGTCTTGTTAGCCTCCGTGTTAAGCAGTTTCTTTTTAGTCTCCTGTCCCCTTTGTTTTGTTCTCACTGCTGTTTCACTAAGTAGAATAAATACCGGTCACATATGGTGGCCCTGAAAGCACATCGCGATGCAAGCGAAAAACGTCTCTAGTTTAAAAATTATTGTTGTTCCCTTCGTCTCTTACCAGGTTATGTTTAGTCTATTTTGGTCAATCGTTTTGAGACATACTGCATCGTTTATCTCACCCGTAATGAATAAGCTTGCTTATCACTAGGTAGCTGCTTATATCACGGGTAAAGAGCTAAATGCTCTTTAAATGTAGCTAGCTAGCTAGGTACTTATACAGAAACTAAGGCTTAAAATCATCTTTAACACAACTTAGTTTCTATCTAAATAGCTAGCTAGGGGACTTAATTAATACAGCTCTTAAAATGTAGCTAGCTAACTACATTTAAAGAGCTTTACTACCCTTATCAAAAAGTAGTATACTTAAAGTTCATTTTATTAAGTATACTTCAGTATAAGTATAGCAAGTATACTATAGACCATATACTTTAAGTGTACTAGAAAGTATACCAATTTAATACTTTTTCGGACTAAATTTGAACATTTCTAGTTTATAAAAGTACTTTAAAGTTCATTTTAAGTTTTCAAAAGTACACTTTATAGTATGAAACTAGAATACTCATCAATGTACTTGGTATATCCCTCTAGTATGCTTAAAGTATACCACAAGTACACTTATCAATATACTGCCATTGTACTAGTTATATACTTCGAGTCTATTTTATTTAAGTATACTGTTATAAACACTGGTTATTTCACTAGTTTACTTTGCATATTACTTGTATCTTACTATTTATATACTTGAAATATACTCCTTAAAGTATTGTCGTGGTAGCGAAGAAAGGAGTCTCACCAGAGCGGATTATTTCAAAAGGCGAATGCAATTTAACAGAACCACGTAGATTTTTTAGAACACTTCATTGCCCTTAATGGCAACTACCTCACCCAGCCGCACCCACATCACAGTGAGGGTGCTCCCGGCTTTCCTCACAGAACGAACACATATGCATCCTCCACACCCTTATAACTAAAAACAGCAAAATAACTACATGCAAACTCACACATTAAACGGATTATTTATAATTTCCAGTCTCTCTCGCCTATCTCCCAGCAACCTCTGCTGACGAGTGGGCGGGGCTTGTCTGTCCGTATGTCCGGCGCCGTCACTGTATTCTTAAAGTTTACTGTATGTACACAAGAGTGTGATGCATTTACAAAATCACAAGACAGAATGTTGAAAACAAGTTCAATATATTTTCAAACATTTTACACATTTCAAAAACAAATACATATGAAATAAAGTCATTCCTTACTGGAGAAAATGAAAGGAAAAAGTTTCCATTTGCATTAAATGTTAAGCATGAGTCAATGACTTGACCTAATTATGCACTTGTAGCAAGATATAGTAAGTATTAGTACTTTGTGGCAGAAAGATGTAAAAAGTATACTAAAGTATAAGTTTTAGTATTAAAATACAAGTGTAAGTCTTGGTATTAATGTACTTAGTCTTAGACTTCTGTTTATACTTTTCAGTATAAGCCAAGTAAACTTCACTATACTATTCTTAAGTATCTAAAATATAGTTTATAAAAAGTCACCTTCAAGTATACTTCCTCAGTTTTAGTAAAAAATAAGTATACTCATAGTACACTTGAATAAACTTCTTTTTGCTAAGTATACTTAAATCTCATTCAACGTTATGAGAAACTGTATAACACAACTGTTGTTTATGGCTAAAAACCTACAGAGTCCCTATGTAAACAAAAGGGACAGTTATGGTCTGGTCTTTAGGAAACCGGTCTTGTGACCGGAGGGTCGTGGGTTTGATTCCCAGGCCTGAGACCATGACTGGAGAGCCCTTGAGCAAGGCACCTAACCCCAACTGCTCCCCTGCACATGTGCACCACAGCCCCCTAGTGATCACTAGTGTGTGTGTGTTCTGACTGCACAGATGGGTTAAAGCCAGTGGACAAATTTCAATCTGGGTGAAAATCACAATTGACTAATGTGGCTATCTTAATCTTAGAAACAATTTTGCTGTGTTGTGGCTGGATTTGCAGTGTTTCTGAAATTTAGCACAAGCGCGTTTATGTATTTGCAGCGCGTTTTTCGCTTGCATTGCGATAGGCTTTTAGGGCCACCGTAGGTCACACCAGCGCCCTGCTCCAGCACCTCCCATTAACACATTACAAAATCAGGCGGAACATGATGAAGTCTCTGGAGGTCCCCATTGCTTTCCCTGCCTCAGGAGAGGAATCCATCAAGACTATTCTCATGTCAGCAAGCAGTTTGTGGAGCCATGCATATAGATCGAAGCAGACAGGCTGCAGACAGACCCCTACGCCCGATTGTTCAAATCTGTCCCGTCTAACTCCATACAGTTCACACTTGATGAGCCTCTCAAAGCCTCAATGAACTTTGACCCTTAACAAGACCATGTGTCTCCCTAAAAGTGTGAGGTGGCTTGATGATAGATGAGCTTTCTGCAAGAGGAAAGATCTCATGCCTTCCATGTCGGCAGAGAAACACACCATGTGGTCAGAGAACATACTGAGATATTTAGGAAACCACTGTTAACCTTAATGCTTCAATGCGAAACAGATTTTTAATGAGATGGCAGATTTTCTTCTTCTCCTTCTATCCCTCAAAATGACAGGAAGAAAGCACATTTCTGATATTTTGTCTACACGTATCATTAAATAATCCCTCATAATTGGCACTGGCGCTCAAACCAGGGTCGGTGTCTCACTGCCTATGTCCGTCGAGTTCATTCTTGAGCGTTTCTTTTGAGTGTTGTGGTGGAGGAACTTCAGCCCCTCCTCTCCTCTGTCCACGGTCCAAACATTGTGGTGGGATTCAAAACGCAAGGACACAACCTTGCCAGAGGAAAATAACACTAAACCAAAAAAGGGGGGAGGGGAGAGATGTTGCATTTTTTTTGCTGCATCCGCCACAGGCCACAAGTCGCCCATCCTGATTTTGGAACCGCTTTTGCGTGGGAGGGCCAATTTACCGTACTTCAAGAGGTAATCCAGGAAAAACACATTTCCAGATGAATTATTGCAGCAGTTCTATCACATGTCCATACTGTATTCCATCCCTTCAACTCCATGCATACCACATTTGTCTTCACTGCATACTTCAGTGAACAAGATGAAGGAAGAGGTAGTCCTAGAAAGGGCCATCTGGATGGGAGTGTGTGTCTAAGCAGGGTTCCATGTGTCTGTGAGCTCACGACGTGCTCATGACATATTTTGAGGGCTAAGGCCCAGTCAGATTGGGTGGGGTCGCCTTCATGGCTCGTTAAAGCTCGTTTTGTTCGCTCGTCATCGGCCCAGCGTTTGTCACCCATTCCATATGCCCAGCTCTTTGCCAAATGGAGGTGACTACTACACAAGTTGGGGTGAATGGGTTCACTGAACACTCAGAGGTGATGAATCACAGTGTAACTGACAAAGTTGCTCGTGTCTTCTTGGTACAATGGACAAATTCACTAGAGATGTGCTACAGACATTACTTGTAGGTGTGGGAGAAAAAAAGATTCTTAAATGTGGAGCAATTCTACTTTGGACAATTCGCTGTCAGTTCAGAAAACTCTAGATCTGGGCTTTCAAATGGCATCTGGCTAACCTCTTGTATATGTGAAAACACCTCTTGAATTTAGATGTGAAGTAAAGAATAAATAGAACAAATAATGTTATCGAGAACCGTTTTCACGTTGAGCAACACTGAATTCAAATATAATCAAATCCAGGCGGTGAAAGGCTTACATACATTTTATTCTTTTGTAACAAGGCCTCAAACGTGTAAAGAACATTCAATGGTACCACATGTTCAAGGTAATAATAAACATTTATAACATCAAAAGAACATTACCAAGGAGTATTTGATCTTTGTCAAAGAGTCATTCCCAAGGCACTGGCCAGCTAAATCATATGTAACTGATGTCACAAATATGTACGATGGGGTAAACAGAACATTTGGCACAATACAGAATAGTGCGTTTGCATATTGCCGTGTCAGCAACAGTGGAGGCTCCAACATGGTTGTCCTGTACACAACTGTACATGATCATCATGGAACACTCAGTTTGACTTTGGCCCAAGAGACTCAGTAAAAAAAAAAGCCTGACAAAAAAGTGCTGACCCTGGTCACAAGGCCATGTCAAAACATTAACGCTTCAGTCTCTCCCTCCCTTATTTTCTCCTCTTAAGGAGAGAAAGAATCAATTCTACAAATGAATTACAGTTTGGTTTCTCACAAATCATAGAGATTAAAAAAAACATTTGATGCATACTAGGCACTAATAAAAGGTATATTAAGGCAACAATATACTGGAATCAGGCAGCCTATGAACTTGATTGGAACAAGACTGTGTGCTAATGTGCTTTAAGTAGAAATCATAAACTATATGGCAAAGTGATCTCTTTGCATAGTCCATTGATTAGATTTATCAGTTAATACTGACTGGAACCCTGTACAATATAGGGGAATTTTCCCTTTATTTGTACATCAGTCCAAATTTGGTAACACACACACACACAAAATCCCTTGAAAGTCACATACTATGAACTCAGCTACTAATTAATCGTTTGTTGATGTCTGGACATTACCATGACAAACTAGTACACAAAAATATAAAAAGACTATAAAACTGCAATATGCAAAATACGTATTTCAACAGTACCTCTATCAAATATGAGGTCATATACAACATATGGAACAATTAAATGTAAATACAAGTATACTATACATGTAAAGATTAAGCAATGTACTGTGAGATTATTCCATGAGTGGTTTAGCTACATCCATCTAAAAGTGCTGTACCTTTATGAGAGAAGATGAAATTCTTCAGTTGTTTTTAGAACGCTCAGAATAGTGCATGGAAGAGACACTTAGTGTTTGGTGGTTTTAATTTCAAAAGGGCAACTGGCAACATTTCACAGCTTTAGATGTGTATCCCCTCACAAGTCCCTGGAACAAAGACCCCACTTCCTCTCAAAATCTCAAATGAAGAGGCCAAACTATGCTTTGTTACAGTGAAGCATTTTGGTTTGGCAAAGATGACCACGCTGTCTACAAGATCGAAGAAACTGCATAACTTCATCTGTAAGTTCAGCCCGCAGGTTATCTAAAGCTTGCATAGCACAAAGAAAGTGAAGAAAGGCAAATAGGTACAGTAGTTCAGAGAAGAACAGAAGTGAACTGCTGACTAAGGCGCATTGGTGCTGCTCAGGGTTTGGCCAGGATGCAACCGAGGACTGTGTGGTGCTTACTGGTGCACACGTGTGTGTGTGTGTGTTTAAGCCCATGACTTTGTTAGCTGGGAGTGTAATCACCTAATCACCTCCCTAATCAGCCTTTTCCATCAACGAGAATGGGTTTGTACTACTGAGAGCTATTCAGAGAGCCGGGCTGCATTTGCATCAAGTTTTGTTGGTACTAAGGATGTGCCATCAACTGAAGGTGTGGCACAGCTCACCACAGAAGGAAGTAGCACCACAGTGGAGCACATAGATTACCTGTAAGCCTTTGTGCGAATGTTACAAATGTTTGTTTTTATCCAAAAGCAAGCATGGAACCAATATATGGTGATAAGAAAATGGAAAAACATGAAAATAAAAGGTTTTTCAAAAAAACAATGAAATAATAAAAGAAAATTAACAGGGGTAATATAACAAATGTAACTATTAAATAGTCCTTGAACATACACTGCATGTAGGTTTTAACTTAAGTTAAACGTAACCTAATGTCATTTATGGCTGATGTGGATGGAGATGCAGGTCAGCATCCAGCATTGCTATGAACTCAGCGATCCAGTCATCTGGTTTGCTGGTCTGTTACCCAGCACGCCATCGAGCACAATCTAATGTGCTGGCAAATTACTCCATCCAGCTCCGCTGCACAATCATTTCTTTCCTCTACAACTTGTCACGCCTGTCATGGTTCACACTGAAGAACTTACTATTCTTTGGTTCCAGCTGGGAACAAACTGTTTTGGGGTTCGGGAACTTATTTATTTTGGTGGAAATGTGCCAAACCATTCAAAATTAGGTGTGCGACCCAGAATAGTTCCGGTTCCTCGTTGATGGAAAGGGTCTGTAAGTGCTGTACCAGGACACCACTTAAAAATGGTCTAAAGCAAGCGAAATGGCAGAAACTAGAATGAAGGAAAGAAAAGTGTGTGTGATGGTGGTGACGTGCAGGGTCTTTTCCAAGACCACATCTTAACCATGATTCTGCATGTTAAGTGCTGCACTGTATATGCTTCATGCGCATCTCTTAGGGCAGATCAGAGAGGAACTGTCCCACAGGCAAAGAATGTACTATTCTTAAAGTGCAAAAGAATTAGTATGACAAAAGCCTAAAACGAAGGATATAAATAAAAATCAAAACTGAACCACGTGCTCCATGGCTCATTATACAAGTGCAGCAACTCTCTGGATCCATCATGGTTACCTTCATTTCCACAAGAGTACCATACTGCATATAGTACCGTATTGTACACAATAATCCACATTTACAAGAGTCCTCTGGACTTCTTCTCCATTACATAAACATTCTTTGCTTTTTTGGCACTGATTTAGAGGGAAAAGGGGTGAAGTCCAGGACTGTGTTTACAGGTATGGGGGTCAGGAATGGCTTGTGCAGTTAGGCTGTCCATGCGTGGGCTACACAGGGGCAGACGGTCCTGGAGGCTCACCAGCGCCCACTCACGCTGGCTACGTCTGCGTGGAACTGCCGCGGCAGGCGCCCACTGGCGCCCCCCTCCAGGAACGAAGAGCGAATGTTTGGCGGCTCGAAGAGCTTCCTCCGGTTCTTGTTCAGGTCTGTCAAACATGGCAGGGGTTTTAATAAAAAGCTTTGGACATGTCCATTTTAACGTCACAAGAATCCCTAAGGCAAGTCTGGCCCAAGTAATGTTTTAATTTAGCTCCTTAAAAATATCCAGCACCAGAAGAATAAAAGGCTGCTGTCTGAGAAGCCTGATTTGTGTTATTTTTTTTTTCTTGGTGAGAACATTTACGGGTAAAAGGGCTCGACAGCGCCAGAGCTCAGGAATGTTTTTTCTTTTTTTCTTTTTGAGAAGACAAAAAGTGAGGGAGGACACTCCTCCTTCAGTTCTAGATTCCATCAGACCAGATTATACTAGATTTGTGTTTGGCCCGATGTGTTCAGCAAGTGAAATAAACACCGGCCCATAGTCGTTTCCTGTCCTCAGGACAAACCGGCCTTGTCTTCCCTCTACCTCTGCATCCTGGAATTCACAAGCATGCCAAAGTTTCACAAATATATCCAGCAAATAAATATCCATCAAATAAAAAAGCAGCGGGGTAAAAGCTGCCCCAGGACCCAGACTCTGAACCTAATCCGAGAATGGGCCACGGTCGTAGGAGAAAATGCCCTCGCCAGACTGGAGGCATCCATTATTGTTATTTGATGGTGGGTGGCCAACGTTTCACGTCGACTCCTCACGAGTCCTGCTGCAATGCTCAGCGCAAATGCTGAAGCACACAAAAGACAGCACTCTGAGCCAAAGACAACCAGGGCAGTGGACCCAGAGACATCGCATCCACTCGCTGCCCTGCAGTGATATGAAACGTCAGTCATGCAGAGCCTGCGGTGAATGCAGGCAGCTGTCTCCGATTGAACCCTGACAGCTCAATCTATCTTCATCGCTAATCCCCAACAACCTGGAACGATCCTAATGATTTGGGGAATTATTAAAAAGTAAAATACATGGCAGGCTACTCCAAGACCATCTGGTTGTCTTTTTTTTGCCATTATTAAGCTTTTAGTGTGAAGACAAGGAGAAGACCGCACCTGAGATGGCAAGAAGCATTTTCCGGCGTGCACCAAACGTGGTGATGCCCAGTTCCTTCAGGTCCTGGTCAGTGAGCGTCAGGAATGTCTGCAGGTCAATCTTTGAGACAAACAAAACAGCTGCTAATGACTCCATGACCAGTGAAGGCTGGCTACCCTATAATGGGCATGGAAGTGAGCAGGTCCAACTGTCTGCACGGAATGAGAAACGGGCTCTTTGCTGATGTGAACTGTAATAAAAAGGAGCAGTTTGACCAAACATGACAATATAGCTAAGAAAAATGGAAGCTAGCAGCTACCAATGAAAATGATATCGTTCATGTAATGCCAATTGTTGGCAAAGGTGAAGTTTGCTGTCACTCACCATTAACAACATTTGCATTTTTGACTATTTTGACTAATTTTACTATTTAAATTGTTCACAATGTCTTGGGCCCAAAATGTCCACTGCCATTGAAAACCCTGAAGTCAGTGGCTTTGGTGGATTCTAGCAAGCAATCTAGCGGACAGATAAGCATGACACAGTCTTCAACTATGGTTAAAGACAAAAACGAGAACTTAAAGATCATTCTAAGAACATCTGAACATTTCACAGCTCCATTTGTTCATTTACTTAAGTCATCAACATGAGTGTAAGTGAAGCTTTATGACTGGACTGCAAATTAACTAACTTAAACCTCTTTTGACCACATCCTAAAAGAAGTACTCAATTCTAGACCTCAAAGACCTCACAGGCCTGGTACAGCATTTATTCACTTCCTTTACCTAGAAGTGTGGTATGATGAAAACATGTACACTTGGTACAGAAACTGTTCAAGTAACTAGATATTGTATTTGAGGACCAGATTTAAACTCCTCTGTCTTAAACTGGACTGTACCTCCTGCTGCTGAAAGACGTCCGTGTACTTCCCTAGGCCCAACTTGCTGAAAAGCTCCGGCAGGTCTGAACCCTTCAGGGAGGTGCTGAGGTTACAGCCATTGCTCCCCATCACGGAGGAGATGCAGTCCATGTAGTTGCTGCTGCTCAAGTAATGCTCCACTGCAGGAAAGAAGCACCATCTACTTAGGAAACAGCCCTGCTTCACCCTAATCTTAGCATGGCTAAAGCCTCTTAGCATAATGCTTATGCCGTCTTGCCCGTCTTGTTCTGTTTCCTCTTGGGGCTGATGGGTGGTGGGAAGTCGCTGTGTGCTGGGAGCCCGCTCCCGTTCCTCTCTCTCCAGTTGTCGGAGTCACTGCCGCTGCCCATGCCCTCCCTGCTGCTGGAGCGTGACAGCGACAACGGAGATCCCTGCCACGACATTCAGCCCATCATCACCCAGGTGTCGCCATAATCTCTGTTAATTCACTGAAGAAACTATGATCGACATCATTCCTTCATTCGTCTTCTAAACCTGCTTAATCCCGGCAGAACAGTTTCACACTATCCTTTCAGTACTCTATGACCCAATCGAGTCCAGGGAGAGACAACCACAACCATTACAAGCACACGTGATATGAAATGTAAGTAGCTGGACAGCACCTCATACGTGGTGGACATGGCTGGTTTGTAGGACACATGGTGGGCTCTGCGCAGCTCCTTGATGGTCTCTGCAGGCATGGACTTGGAGAAGCCCAATCCGCTCCACGTGTTGGTCGGGGTGCGGACCTCCGTCACCACTGGCTTCTTCAGCATGGCTAAAACACATGACAAACCCACCACCGCTGCCTCAGAGAAGCTTCGTCTGTACTCGGAATCCAAGAACCGCTACCATCAATCAACACAAGCCAGCCAAGGCCCCTGACTTTATATTAAAAGCTATGCATGAAGTGCATTTACAGTTTCATTAAAATGATTGTATTACCATAGCAATGGCACACATTCAAGGTCCACACTGAGCACATTCTTCTATTCAAAAGCCCACAGTTTACTGTTTGGTGGGGCAGATGTGTGGCGTGCATCACATGGCATGGAGAGCTTCTATTAGGTTTTAGGGCATTTACTGTAAATGGGATCCATGGTTGTAATGGCACACTGCACCCAACCGGATCTCATGCCCTTGGAAACCCAATAGGGCTATTCCATCCTGAACTGGCACAGCAGACTAAACATATAAGGTTGCGCCGCTGTTACCAGTCGAGCTGTTTGTTATGCTGGGGAAGGATAGGAGACTTGATTGTGGATGATAAACTATGCAGTCGAGATGAAGAACCTTTCATGGGGATTTGATTGGTGTACCACATACCTTTGGTCGCCAGCAACTTCTTCTGCTCGTAGTCGAAGGCCTGGAGAGGAGGCAGAGAGCAGGAGATTGTTTAGGCTGGCTGGGGGTGGGGAGGGGGGATGGAAGAACACTGACCTACATATTGGTCGTCTGCTTGCCTCACAGACTGGCGGAGGCATGAGCTAAACCTTGCCTCATTCTGTCACAAGCATTTACCGTAGACTCGTGCACAAGCTACAAGTGACAAGGTAATGTCTCTAGAGACTGGAGTTCATGGAGAAGTCATATTATTAACACATGGGACAGCAGGCCTGACTGTGGATGTGTAGGGCAGTTTGCCAGGAAACAACAGAGAAGGGCAGAAAGTAGACAGGTCCGCGACGTGCAGGTCCACCATCACCATAACGGTTCGTGCGAGCTGAGCCACCTGCTACGGAGGAGGTGACTGTGCTGTTATGGGCGGGGTTATTGGGAGGGGAGGTACAGGGTAGGTGGGAAGGCGGGCGTGGTTGTAAGAGGAGGAGGAGCCGCAGCACCTGCATGTTGGTGAAGGAGGCTTGCGGTGGGAGGCGGATGCGCTCTGAGTTGTGCTGGGCAGCTCGCTCTGCTGCCCTCTCGCTGCCTGGAGCTCTCTTATCAGCCACAGGGTTCTCAGATGCACTGGAGTCGGAGTCAGAAAGCAAACAGTCCGAGCTAGAGGGGGGGGAGAGGGAGAGAGAAAGGGACACGGAAATGGTGTGTTGTGAAAAACACTTCACCAAGCCTAACCTTGTACACCTTATCTTTAGCAATGACCAAAAATATGGTCTAAGGTCCATTAACAGAATTAAAAATCAATCCTCTCTTTCGTCATAGTGAAGGTATAGTAGAATGTAGATGCTCTGTAAATGACAGTGTAACATCAGAGGTAATGAACACAGGTAATTATCACAGGTAATGAACTCTAACAGCTGTGTACTAAAGCTGTGTACTAAATACCATTCCTGCAAACTCTACTCTGCCTTTGTTACAGTCTGAAGGAGAATGTGTTTCCCAATCCAGACATGCGGTTTAGAAAGAAAGGATTCTGCTTCAGATGTTGACCTTACAAACTGCTTTAAAGAGGGATAAAGAGAGAGAAACAAAAGTAAGACACAACAAAAAGAGAGAGAGAGAGACGAGACAGAACAGCATGTGACTTGCGGGGGCTGCATGATGGTGTGGTCACTGCTGTCTCTACCTGGCAATTTGTGAAGCCAATAGTCTGTCAACACTTTCCCACACATCACAAACAACCTTCATCCCAACACCCCTCAGTCGCAAAGACATACTCAGCAAAGTTTGTAGTGTTTATTGTGTTCATGGGACTGTGTTTTTGTATGTGGTGAGTTGTTGGTGTGTGTATTTACTGTAGGTGGGAGTTCTTGGTGCCCTGCAGTAACTCCACGGCCTGCCTCTTGCCTGAGCCCGCTTTGCAGGAGGCCAGCATCTGCTTCAGCTCACTGCTGCTGCCTGAATGAGAGGGGCTGCGTGGCATACCCACCTCAACAAATGTATCAGAGCCTGGAGCACACACACACACACACACACACACACACACACAAACCATTCTTTCTGTAAGCCAAGAGTTAGATATCCTTAAAGACTAGCTTGACCAGTTTTGGTATGATGGAATGTGGGGCCCATTGCACTGCTCATGGCTTCAGCAGTCAAGGGGAAAAAAAAATAAAAACAAACCTCTAATTGAATTGACTTCTACACTAAGTGGGGAAGGGAAAACCCACACCCATCTCCTGATGTATGGAAGTGCAGCCAATCCAAACAAGCCTCAATGCTAACAGCAAAGAAGTACGGAAACGCTTTTCACTCTATTTCACAGTAATACAGGAAAGAAAGATCCAAACCTTTGGAAGCAAGCGCGCATTAATACATAAATGTACTATCCAAAGTCAATAAAGGCTAGTTATAATCTGGAGAAGGTCAGCGGGTTATTGCCAATCACACAGTTCACAGAACCTGGGCCTGGACTCAACTAAGAGCTTTGCAAAATCAGAATCTCAGAGAGGCTCTTTGACTAGCCAAGAATACAGGATGTCCAGATTAGTCGCATTGTTTTTCATGGTTTAAACATTGATTAAGCACTGTTGTTTAAAAGTCATTCTTGCTTCAATACAAATAGCGAACCTGCTGGTTAAATCATCTTCCTTTTGGGAGGGACTGCAATTTCTAAACTAAATAACAAACCTTCAAGCAGATAATCTTGTAAAAACACATTTTTGCAGTTATTTCTTAGTGACCTCAATCGGTGTCATCTGTAAACACTGATTTCAGGTGTATCTAATACAGCAAAAATGTGTATCTAACCCAGTAACACAAAGTACCTTGGTCTTGGCTGGACTTGCTGGACAGAGGCTCAGATGAACAGTGGGCATTCGTCTCCTGGACTGGTTCTCCATGAGCTGCATTTAGAACCTTGTCAGCCAAGGAGGCAGCGGAAATTCTACTGTACATGGGGTGCTGCAGTGCATACACACGCATGTACATACATGCACACACGCACGCACATGCGCACACGCACACGCACACGCACACACACACAGACACAGAGTTCAAGATTGCATACCAAATGCAAAGATGCACAATAATATGCACAGGTCACACGTTCATACTTTTGACCGCACCACTCATGGCGGAGGGGAGGTGGAGTCACCTTGCCGTTGAGGGAGGGCACTGCCTTGCTGCATTCTGGGACCCCATTGACCTGTGCGTCTATGGGGACAAGGCCGGGCGGAGGAGAGGGCGTGTTCTGTGTGTAACTCTGGACCCCAGACAGCAGGATGCTGGTCAGTGTGGCCTGCGTAGCAGGATGGATCATCAGTGGTGATGAAAAACCTGAAGGATTCAGTACAAGAGCAAATCATGAACAACCTATGGCTTATAATGTAATGATATTCACAGTATACATGCTTACCACCAACTTTATTAGAAAGATTTGGTTAGAAACACCTTGCAGTACAGATTGCAATTTGAGTGTTGTCATACACTGTATGCACTAGTCTCTCCTCAACTCAAAAATCGGTGCGCAGTTTCTCAGTACAGGTCTGGAGTTGCCTGGATATATATGGGTAGCAAAGTATTCTCAACCCAGAGCTGACACTGATGTTCAGCCTCCAACAAATCTGCCACACATGAAGGTTCATGTCAGGGCAACACCTACTGCCAAACACAACTAACGTAGCATCACTGGTCTGTTCAAAATGGTCTGTTGTTGGAGGGTTGTTGCACATGGCAACAGACTGACTACAGGGTCTATCAGGTGGGTGCATCTACTACAGCGATCAGCCAATGCAAAGGAAGTGTTTGTGATAACACTGCAGTGAGTGTGTGCATATAATGTTCAAAGAAATAGATCAAAACAGAGCTGTGTATGATGGGGTAGATTCTGTCTATGATGGGGTAGATTCTAGCTCACATTCGAGATTGAGATGGCAAAATGAAAAAAAGCAGCATGCAACAATGGTGTGTACCTTGCGTGCTGGTTGCACTGGCCAGGGAGCTGGACCACAGCGTGGGGCTGGGAGCGGCCGAGGAGGGCGGGTGCAGCGGGCTGATGGAGCTGTTCAGGGCGTTGAGGAGAGAGTTGGGGGTGGTGGGGGCAGTCAGGGAGGTGGCGGTCGGCCCCAGCAGACCTGGAGGAGAAGAAGGAGTTCAGGACCGGCATCCAAGTGTCATCTTCTCGCCACAAAGAGCAGAACATGCCTGCATACACCACTTGGGAAACACAGGTGTCGCTTACCCAAGCTGGTGAGACCCAAACTGGCTGAGGTGAGGATGTCCAGGCCCACGGGGCAGCTGAGAGGTGGGGCAGGGACGGCTGGAGGACTGCTGCTGCTGGGAGTGACGGAGCTGCTGGTGCAGGTGGAGGAGGTGCAGGTTGCCACCCCACTAGTCTCCAGGCCCAGGAGATATCTTCTGGCTTCATACATGTTCAGAGCATTCCTCTCCACACTCTTCACTATCACTGACTAGATTGGGGGTGGAGGTGTGTGTGTGTTGGGGGGGGGGGTGGCAGAAGAGAAGAGTGAGGGTGAGATAGAGAGGAAGGGGGATGAGAGAATGAGAGAGAGAGAGCGAGAAAGAAAGAAAGCAGTTGGTCAGTTATAAAAATAAATAAAAAACCCTAAGTGATTGGTCTCACCTGTTGGGGTGGGGGGATTAAATATGGTTTGTGGGCGGATTAAATATGGTTTGTGGGGGGGATTAAATATGGTTTGTGTCTGTTTGAAGAGGATCTTGTCAGTAAAACTATATGTTATGAAGTAATATATATTATGAAATCCTAATATAAAGTATATTTACAATTAATAATGCTATCAGTTAACTGATTTAAGGCTTCAGGTAGTTCAGGTGTACACATATGTTTTGAGAGAACTTTATTTGAATGAATGTACAAATCAACTTAGGATCTTACATGTTCTTATAGGGTCTCATATAAGTGCCTTTGATTACTGTGTGTGTATCAAATAAAGCACATGTCCAATGCCTAAGAGGATAATTTTACAAAAGATGCTTTTACAATTTAACACCCCATGAAAACGATAGGGCAGTTCTTACTGGGCAAGCACAAGGCCAAATGGAGAATTGGCAAACAGGAGATCTACACTCAGAAAAGAGGAGATTTATGTTCTGTTTGACAGAGTGGTGCCCTCTAGTTAAAAACACGAGATCCTGTTTCCCCCATGACTGAGCAAAGACATGAAAATGAATACTGCAAAGGCTTGTGCAGTTCCCACATCCCCTACTGTAAACCACATATACAAATCCAACATGCGCCGTGTGGTTTGTTAAAACAGTCCGACTACACCTTGAGAAGTGCGTTTCAGGCACCTTCACAGACGTTTTTGAGTGTTAGCCAAAGGGGTTTAGCTTCATGAGGCTTTGGGCGGTGGTGGAAGGGGGTGGGGCGAGGGGTTCTGTACCTTGCTGGGCTGTTTGGGTTTGGGTTTGATGCTGATGAACACGTCCAGCTGCTCCATGAGAGAGGCGATGCATTGTGGATCTACTGTGATGTCCTCTTTGATATCAAACATCAGAACCAGCGGTAGGCAGCCCTACATGTACATGGACACATGCGTGCAAACACAGCAGAGATGGACATTGAGAGAAAGAGAAACACAGAGAGAGGTCTGTTAGGGAGGGGGGGGGAGCAGGTTTCTGCACAGGTTTAAATCATTCAGTTCTTCAAACTTTAAGAGCCTCAAGTGCTACTGGCTGAAGTGCTAAAGCAGCAAAGCCACAGTTATTGTACTGCTATTCTGTCAATTGCTCGCACACATGCTGAAAGGTGAAGCACCAGCAGGTACATGTGGGAGAAAGCCCTTCCCGGCAATGGGCCTTCACCCAGCTCGTCTGCTCTGGAACTGCTTAGATCATTCTAGAACCTAGTGGTGCAGTGCTTGCAGTGAGGGCTCAGTGAAAAACTTCCTAAACCAGGAGCAAATGTTACCACTCCTGGGAAGTCCGGCATTGTTTGGTCGTCTTCACGTTCGACCGACTACACCTTGAGAAGTGGACAGGCTTTCAGTTCTTTGCTGGTGTGAGTAGATAGGTGAGTCAGAGCAGAGAACTCCCCAAAACTGCATTGATCTCAAGCCTCTTTGGGCTGGAGGTCAGCATCCCTGTTCTAAATAAAGATGTGACGCTGAATTATTCAGTGTGGGTCGAATGTGTTTAATTTTGGTGTGTGTTTGAATGCGTTCTTGTGGTCTTGGCTTTGAGTTGGCTATCTCTCAGTCAGGACAAGTCCTTTGCTTCTCATAGCCAGAGCTACATAGATGTGAAGGGGCAAAATATCTCTGTAGGGCAGTTTGTTTTTTCCACAGAGCATGGGAGTGGATCCTATGCTCATACGTGACCCTTTATTGTCTTGAACATTTTTCGAGACAATACGGGACCCTTTATTGTCTCGCCAACCATGCTTCCAATCTACACGGACCACCCTCCACTTGCTTTATTCATGATTTTAGATCTGGAGTTGACCAGAGGGACCACAGATTTCAAAAAGACCTCCATGCCAAGAATGGGTCAGTGCTGAGTTGCTGTTCTCTATTATGGCTTGAGGGAAGAATGTGGGGACACACACACACACACACAGAGGAAAAAACAGAACGAGGAATGAGGAACAAGGTGGAGAAAGCGAGGAGAAGGAAAACAAACACGGGACCAAAACACCAACAGGAGGGAGTGGGACAGGACATGACGGAGGTTAACGCCAAACTCCTTTACCATGAGGTACTGGCGCGCCAGGCAGACAGAGTCGATGGTGCCCTGGATGTAGACGGTGGACTTCTTCTGTGGGCAGTTGGGGTCGGGGAAGTGGACCTGGGCACCGGTGCGCTGCATCACGTGCTTGACGTTGCTGCCGTTGCGGCCCATCATTGACAGGTGGTGCTGGGGGGCGATGTCCAGCTGCGTGCTCACCGTGATGGCACTGGCCAGGCTGCCGGCCAGGTGCTCCAGCAGTACGGCCGTGCCCCTCTGCAACGCAACCGGGTAAAATGGACGAGACGTGGTCAGCCACAGCCGCACAGACACTGGGCCGGGCTGGCGATCCGGACAATGCCACGCGGGGTTCGTTTTTGTGTGCGCACGTGGAAACCTGGTCTGCATTTTTTTTTATTTTGCTCCAGCTGAGCACTGCAGAACGCCGATTACCTGTAGTTTTAGGAAATGGAGCGCAACAAAAACGTGGACTGGATGGGGGTCTCCGAGGACTGGACTGAATGCCTGTGGTCTAGGAATGGAGAACACCGAAGTCCTGAAGCCTCTGGACTGAAAGCCCCTGGTATCTGTTTTTGGGGGGGGGGGGGCTGTTACAGGGAGAATTGAGAGGTTGGGCACTTTGGGGACCCACAGTGGTGTGCGGTCCCATCATAGCACTCCCCACATACCAGGCATAGCCGGCGGCCTGCGGGAGCCTGCAGAGTGGAGCCACACCCCCTCGCAGGCAGGGCCTGGAGCCCATGGAGGGGGAGTCGAGGATGCTGGGAAGTGAAGCCAGCGCCAGACTTACTCCAGCCACAGCAGGAGATGCCAGAGGCTCCAATGGATTCCAGTCAGGCTGTGCTGCACCCATTTTCTAATAGGGTTCGTGAGGACTACACATCACGTACGTGCTCCAAGGAGCCTGGACCCTGACCTAACTGCTTTTCCATCTGACGCTCATGAATATATCTGCAGTTTTCAGCTTAATAAGAGCAACCCAGGAATGTCTGGGGAAGTATACCATGTGACTGTGCACGTGAATGTGTGTGAGTGTCTGTGTGTGTGAGTGGGTATGATTATGTGTGTGTGCGTGTGTGAGTGCGCATGTGTGTGTTGTACCCACCTTCACAGCTGCAACATTGTTCTGTGAGCCCCTGATGACGCCTGTAGCCCCATAGAGCCTAGAGCGCTGTTTGAAGGCTACAGAGATGTTGTAGGTCTGTGAGATGTGCTGGATGGCTGGGGAGCTGGGGTCAGGGTTCAGCTGAACTAGGACTGGAAGCTCAAACATCAACACCAGGGGGAGTAGCTCCTGAAAGACAGCAAGACTCTCCCATTTGGTTGGTGACCACTTCCCTGAACCTTCAGCTTTAATACTAGGTTAAAGATTTTGCCACAGGAAACCAAGTTGGCATAATGGGGAACCAACCTTGTGCCATTATTTGAGAAGTGAGACAGTGTATGGGCTAGAATTGTCCGAACCACACCCGAAACCACCACGTTGGGCCCGAACCCACAGAAGGGGAACGCTCAATAGAATAAAAAACACTGAACACTGAGTCCCTGTGGTCAGGGATGCACATGATGGAAGAGACTCCAGAGAGACTCGTTCCTGAACAAATGCATCACAAACAAAAGCATCACTTCAAATTAGCGTCCCTCCTCTATGATTTCGAGTCTTCATGATCCTGGGAAAGACTTCCTTACTGAAGTGAAACGCTAAACAGGAGAGGCCAGATCCAAAAAAATATAAACACGAATAAATGCAGTTTATCCCTGATTAGTTCCATATGCTGCCGGTCCCGTTTCCTCTCTGAATTCTGTACCAAGGGCCAAAATGAAAGGCATTCTGAGCCCTTTCAGATGTGGTAAAGGAAGGAACTCCACTTAAAACAAGAAGAGTCTGCCATCAGGGGCAGCTCGACTGCGCAGCTGGGCAGACGGTCAAAAGCACAGTGCTGAAGTTGCAGGACTTCAGAGGTTGTGCATCTCCTCGAGTGACTCATCCCCTTTGTCCATGCTCTCAGAGCAACTATATGGCAGAAGCTGATTCAGACTGAGTCACTGTAATTGACACGTTTGCTGTGATTACGTTAATAAATGTTTTGAAGGGTAACATCACAATTTGGGGGGGGGGGGGACCAACTGCTATGTTTCGTGTCTTACATGTGTTTAAGGTACATTGTTAGGGGAGTTTACAATGCTCCCTGATTCCCAGCAACAGAATGAAATATGCACAGAATGTCAGGCTAATTGTCAAGCAGCCTAATCTCACTGAAGCATTAAACACTGAAGGAAACTGTTGCGCTCTGAATACACAAAACCAGTGTGACACGTGTCTTTCACTTCTGTTCATTAGATACTGAAAGACAACCAAGAAGAAAACACTTCACACTACAGTGAATACACCAGTGCTAATGAATATTAATACTGCCCTGCAGAAGTCTGGGGTCACATGGGCAGAAAAGGAGAAAGAAAAAACGTCCAGCGCCTTGCTTAAGTGGGTCGGTCAAACACACTCTGTCTCTCCGTGCCGCCTCTCAGGCATCAGAGGAAAAGTTGGAAAAACGGAGTGAGGCACTCGCTCAAAGAAAGAGAGGAAATGGGAAAAGGAGGAATAATTGGAGCGGTCAGGCATGGAATTTCCAGCAACAGCGATCACGCGAGAAAAATGGAAAGAGAGATGGGGGGATTAGAAAGAGAGACAGAAAGAGAGAGTGAGAGAGCATGCATGTTTCTCTCCCAAGTATAAGTTTCACCCACACCACTTTGCTTATACTTTAAGAACTGGAAGCTGCACTCAAGCTGACTGGCCACCTTGAACGTGATCATTTTTTACAAATTGCTGTATAAAACATTGGTACAGGCTTGTGTTCATTTCTGGTGTGCACGCCTGTACTTCACTGGGGCTGTTTCAGCACAGATCCCGAAGAAAGCTGAACCACTCTTGCTTGTGATTGTTTTTCTTGGGCGTCTGTGCTGAGGAAGCACGTGCGAAGGACTCCGGCAGGCGTGTAACCCAAGGAGAGAGTGCGGACACACGACCTGGGCATGGCCCGGACACGGCCAACCCGAACCAATGACACCCGCCTCCACCCGGCCTCACTCCGGCTCCACCCAGCCTCCACCCGCCTCCACCCAGCCTCAATGGCATATGTTTCACATCAACTCGTTGCCATGGCTTTCTCAGACAGCGCTGCATACAAGCCTGTGGTGCCAAACGTCAAAAGTAGTTAAGTGTTAAAAATTCTATTGGTATTTTTTTTATTTTTCACCTCGTTACTTCCACCATAAATGTCGCCCTTTCTACTGAAAAAACTTGGTTAGAGAGATAATCAATCTGCTTTAGTGATTTGCACCACCTATCAGGCTCAGGCTGGCATTATGCAAGGCCTGCCAGCAGAGGGCACCATTTCAAAGTATGGAATCTTTAAGTACAAATTCAGAAGATAGCAGTAGCACTATATTGCGATGGTTGGCAGGACACCAGTTTTGAATAACTTATCCATTATCTAAAAAATAAAAAGATAACACGTCCATTCCGGTTGACCTGCTCAAGATTAATAACCCTATCCTACCTCCACTTCCCACCATTCATCTCCTAACCAGAGCAGCATGCTGGTCACCCAGTCCAAAACATACAATAAGAGCTGAAGCAACAGGGTACAGGTCATAATAAGCAGCAGTAAAGCATTTACGAGCCTCTCTCCACGTTTTATTTACCCTGATTCTGACCCGTGCAGCATCCACTCCCCCCGGCTGGCCGGCAATGGACACCTACGGAGACGGAGACAGAAAAGTCACATTAGCAGACACGTGCCCGGTCCCTCTGGCGCTGATGTAAGCAAACAAACAGAACTCTGGGGACATCAATACACCAGTTTCGATTCAAAACAAGCCATTATCTAATAGCTAAAGATGGGTGTAACTCGGCAAAAATAACAGAGTTTCAGGCATTGGACGAAACTGGAGACACTGATCAAGATGCCTGACATACCTAAGTTCTGCTTGTGTGGTGATAACGAAATGCAGTATTCCTTGAAATTACATAACTGACAGCGCAGCCGCCAAACGTTATCATGGATGCACCTAGAAACTAGAAACACCTAGAGCCTAGAAACGGTCGTAATCAGGGGTACGTGATGGGTCTCGACTGGCACCGCACACTCTCCACCTTGCTCTGATTTCCCTGTGGATGAGCCCCCCCCCCCCGTCTGAAGAGTGAGCCAACGTCTGGCCTCAGTTGTGCCACACTGCTCAGTGTCCACATGCTACATTACTGAGTCACATGCAATCACCGTCTCATCCAATTATGGGAGTCTGACTCTCTCTCTCTCCCTCTTTCTTTATCCCTCTTTCAACCTCTTGGTATCTCTAGAAAGATAAGCAACCTGGCAACCTCCAGGAATATTCCTGAGCATACCATACTCATGTGCCAGTTTACTAGCAGTACTAAGCTTGTACATATGTTCCCAGGTCACTTCAGTAGGTAGGTGGATTTATTAGATTTATTAGGACTACTTTATTAGGTAGTCTGTCATACTTAGTCGATCATAACTAGTCAGTTTCTAATGACTGACCACTGTTGGCGAGCATTAGCACATTAACACTGCATTAACACAGCATTAACACTCGACATGGCTGTGTGTTGATCTGTAATGGGCTTTATCTGGCTCAGCAATATTGCTGCGTTTACATGTGTCAGTGTAACTGTTGGGTTGGGGTTGCCCGCCATACAAAAAAATCCAGTCGGTTTTGTGCTCAGAGTCGATAACTGTGGTCTTGTGGTCAGAAACTGATTAATGAGAGACTACAGGATGACTAACACTACAGTATTTGTGATTGGCTACAGTCTATTTGTGATTTGTCATTACTGAAATAACAAGTCTACTTAAGAAATTGCTCAGTGTAGATGTTTAGTAGCACTCAAAATACCCAGGCTGCTCTAAACAGAGAAACTACAAGGGGATGAATGAAACACTAAATAGGTACCGATCCCTCCGTCTGATAGCCGCACAAGCCAAACACTCGTGTTTCCACGGCGACGGGCTGAACTCGTACCTGGTTGCTCTTCTCAGCCTGGTTGTTGCGGTTGGAGTCAGGAAAGTGGATGTGGCAGCCGGTGTCCTCCATCACCTTCTTGATGTTGTTGCCCCCTTTCCCGATGACATGCGAGTGTTCGGTGTGCGACACGTCCATCTTCAGGGTCACGCGATTACTCTGTGGTGGCCGGCACACAATGTACATTCAGCGAGGAAGCTGCTATGGAAACCCTGACGGCCCTGTGAGCAGCATCATTAAATCTGTCACTGAGGTGGTGACATAGACCTATTAGCTTCACAAGTGAGCCACACTGACGTTTATATTTATATGAAGTTTGATTGAACCTGTGCTTTTATGATGATCTATGAACAGTGTCCAATTAGTGAATAAGCTGATCCTAGACCAGCCTGAGTGCCCAACCACGGAACAAGGAGACCCGTGTGTCTCCTCAGCTGTCGTCATTCACTGGCCACACAGGCTGTTCTCCAGCTGTGATGGAATGTTCTCAGGATACTGTTATGATGGCTCTTCCCCTGCGACGGGCTACTTAACTATGAACTGACTACACTTGCCCATCTATTGCCCAGTGGAAAATGAATGTGTATGACTCTGACTTTGTCCAGATATTTGTCCAGAGTTAATGACCGAAAAAGATCTTGTATCTCACCTGGCATGTCACAACGACATGAAGTGTCTAGTGATTGTACCTGCAGGTACTTTACAGTACATGGGCCAGACTCTGGATACAAGAATTGACTAGCCCAAAACACCAGATCATGACACAACTAAACAGAAGAGTTTAGAATTCTAATGATCCTAATGAGCCATGAACGTATATTATGTAGAGCATGTATAGATCGATGTTTAAATGCACATTATAACACGACTGTCTGGTTAGAAATGCAAAGGCAGAAACAAGTGCAGAAACGTTCTGCAACCAGACACTCATAATGTATCAATCACTTTGTAGAACCTTAAGGGATATTAAGTCTAACGTATATAAGCATCAGTATGTTGCCACTGAAAGTAATTATATGTATTAGGTGATTTTTTTTTCCTTTTTTGAAGTTTTCCTAATGAGATCAGTTCCTTCAGTATGGCTCATCAGTCTAGCTGACTTTTACTTAAAAAAGCACTCACATAGCACATAGGCACACTTTATTGGTACTTGATAGGTCAAGGAGGGCTAAAGATGTTTACTTATTACAGAAGTAATGGTAGCATTTCAAAATAATGCAATACATCTTAAGTCATGCAGAGATCTCGAGTGGGTAAAATCAGCAGACCCCATAAAAAGGCACTGACAAAAAATATTTGTGAATTGTGACTTTCACCCCAATCAAAATTCATCCTCTACATTTACCCATCTGTGAAGTGAGAACACACACACACACATACTACTGATCACTAGGGGGCTGTGGTACACACATGCCCAGAGCGGTGGGCCTAGGGAGCAGTTGGGGTTAGGGGCCTTGCTCAAGGGCACTTCAGTCATGTCCTCAGGCCTGGGAATCAATCCCACCACCCTCCAGTCACAAGACCAGTTCCCTAACCACCTGTCTGGATCACAAAGTTCTCACCTTAGTATCAAGGACAGACATGATCTTCTCCTTGGCCTCCTTCACATTGTCCTGTTTCCCGCTCACTTTTATATGCGGATCTGCACAGAAGGATCAGGACAGGGTCAGTGATACCATGACATTTGGTCATTTGCTGTTCCAGCAACTGTCTTTCACATCAAATACTATGTATGACGGGACTTCGTAACTGATCACACACACAAAGAAAACTGATCCAAAGCACAATAACCGTGAGTGCTGAGGCTTGAGAGGAACGCTTCTGAAAACCACCAGGCGCCAAGTATTGCGGAAAAATGCAGAGTTGCACTTTTATATCAAACCAGGCTGCATTCATGTCATTCCAAACAGCTCCTCCCCTAAACCATCTTGGCACCCCCCACACAGCATCATTGTGCTGCTAGAATTCCACAGAAATAATTAATTACCCAAACATTTTAATGCCTGCCCATAAACATACAATCCGGGCCTATAGCTGGCAGTGTTTAGCTGTGGCGTGTGGGCTCGCGAGCATCCGTCAGCACTGGCAGTGACACTTTCTGATAGACGCTCCTGTCATGCTCCTGCCGTCTTGGACGGACGCACGGCCCTGCTGCAGCCGCCACGGACACGCACAGCGCGGCAAACTCAAGCAGCAAAGGTCTTAATGACAGCATTTCAGTGCCAGAGGTGGCGAGAAGAAAGCCAGGCTAAACTATCACCTGACACAGAGGTGGACTCCCCCCCCCCCACCACACACACAGAAAATCCCCCAGAACATCGATACGGTGTGAAAATGCAGAACGGAGTGGTCTGCGTCCTACACACTGGACAAAAAGACAGACCATTCGCAGCTAGATCCTGCTGACCTCTTAACTGCATGCACTGCCACCATTTCTGTGGTCAGACTCAAGCGTTCACTCGAGGTTTCTCTGTTTGTACTGCGGTGTTGGGAAGAACTTATTGGGAAGGGAAAGATGCAGCCCAGTCGCGCACGGAGGGACGGTTTCATATTAACAGGCTAATCCGACGTGGTGTAAAAGAAGCAGGATTACGATAATAATTAGGCTCTCTCGACTTCTATTTTCATATGTGTTTCCTGCAGTGCTTGTGACATGAGTGGCACAGCCTTGGACCAGGCAATGGGATGTGGTTAGATGGTTTCTGCAATTACTGAAGTAAAACATTCCTAGACAGTATCCTAGGGAACTAGCCAGCCGGTCCACTAACGCATGTGTCAGCCTTAGCATGAGCTTGTCTGTTTGTGCTGATAGCTATAATAGTCCTGTACTATTCTCAAGGTCCTGTAATCTTAGAAAACCCCATTACTTAGTGGTGAGAAAATGTTAGTGAGCCATTCAGAATTGTATGGAATTTCTGGATGAGTATCTCCTAATATATTTTACTTTAAACAGAAGATCTTGTAGTACTGAGTCAAGGTCATCGGTGGAAAAAGTATGTGAACCCTATTATTTAGTAATTGGTGGAGCCTTAACCAAATGTTTCCTGTAGCTACTGAGACTTGTAGTGTGGTTGGGAGGTATTCTTGTCCCTTCCTCTATACAAAACTCTTTCGGTTCATTTTCAGTGCAATTTTGTGATATCTTGCTTAAACAGCCTGACTATGATCATGCTTACAACATTTTAGTATGAATGAAGTCAGGACTCTGACTTGGCCATTCCAAAACATGGAATTTCCTCTGTGCCAGACACCTTGCTTGGGATCACATAGCATGATACAACCTCTTTTGAGTGATTTAGCTCACAGACAGATGCTTTCATGTTCTGTTGTGGAGTTTCAGATACAACCCGGAACTCATTGTCTAGACCCTGATATGGCACCCAAAACATTCAAAAGGTTTTGACATTGGTATGTAATGTAGTGGCTCCAAACATAACACCGCATATGTGGGCAGAAAACCTTTGTCTGAAGCATGTCATGTCACAGTGTGGTTCCAGTAATGCTGTGAAAACCTGAGACGGGCACCAGGGTGGTTTTGTTTTAAGTTTTTAATATTCATTTTCTTTAGCTCATCCGAGAGTTTTTCATGATTTGTTTTCCTGGTGAAACAACACTATTGTAACTATTGTAGCATTTTCACTGATGATCTGTCTCCAGATGCTGTGTATCATTGCCATGGATACAGTGCACTCCTGCTGAACTGAAAAGCAAGTTCCTGCTACAGCATCATTTATCTAAGAAATGCGTTTCCATCACTCTTAGTTTTGTCCCCAACTTTCCTCTGCCAAGCAGGAAAACCTTTTTGCAATACTGAGACATTTTCTCAAATATTTTGAGTTTCCATGCAGATTTACCACATGCACCCCCCACCCGCCAACCATTTTGTACAAAGTGTTCAGTGTATAGCATCTTCTGAAGTCTACAACAGACTCAGGTGGGGGGGGTTGGCTGTGTGTTTATTTGACACAGCTGGAAAGCTGCCCACAAGCACCCCACATGGGACCGGACCCCTTTACACACTCCTCAGCCCCACCATTCCACTACAGGCTTTAAAAATAGGCACATCTGGACCTCCTAATACAACCCCCCACCCCCACCATAGGCACAGCTGCCTTTGATAAGTGTAAATGATGGCATGAGGCACATCTGTCCAAATACGATCCGTGGAAAGTTTATTTCGGCTAATTCCAGACACATCGTCGGAATGTGCGGAGGGAGAGGGGTGAGGCGACAGGCTGACGCATGACTTACACGGAGCCGCTCACGCCTACACAGGACCAGTCCATGAAACAGTGTCCGGCTGCTAGCAACACAAGCATAAGGGGAGAGGAAAGGAGAGCAGAACTGTTATTTAACTGCCCCATAGGGGGCGCTGTGTGCTAAATGGAATGTGCCTAATCGGGCGGTAGTATTTTACAAGGCTCTCAGCCGGGCTGCTTAGAGAACGCCATGGAGGATTATGGCATTTGCAGGGAGACCAGCTAATCCTCACAGTGTCACTGCTGGCACTGTATAGGGAAAACAGCAAGGAAACAGACACGCACACACACACACACACAGCTGTGGAAAGAGTGAAGAGCCAGTGGCCGTTAACAATGAGCAGTGACTGAAGTCTGGAATGTGGTTTACAGTGTGCATCCACATACTGAACAACACAAAGTTGATGCATGTGTGCATGAGTGAGCTCCTCGGCCAGGTCCAAAGTCCTTCTTTTTAAACACATGTTGCTTCACCACTAGAGGGGGCTTTTCCCCTTTAACCTTTATTGCCCTGGGCTTTGTGGGGGGTCCTCAGAGGGTAGCCAGCCATGTACGTACACTTCCCGAAAATGATGCACAGAGGAATTTGCTCTGTAAATGGGCCAACAGGAAAAACATTTCCCTAACCCTAATTCTTATTACAGATTACAGTGCTGGAGTAAAAAAAAAAAGCATTTTGCTCACTGTGTGTGACCAAACAAACGTCCATAAGATTTGGATAACTGAACGCAGAACACAGTCAGTCCCAGTCACGCTAGCTGTCAGAATCCACAACAGTGCAGAATCCCTCCTTTCGTCCAGGGACAAAATTAGGCCCTGACCGAAGACGGTTGATGGATGACATGATGGCTGTGTCTTCCACCGAGTGTTTGGGTCACTTGCGGGACGTACTCAGTTACGTAACGCACTACAAAGCACTGTTTTTCTGCTACATACTTCAGACTGCTGCACGGGGAAGCAGCTGCTAATGCAGAACTAGTCTTCAGATCCACTAGTCCTTCAGAGTCTAAGAAGCTTGGGCGATAACATCAACTCTGTATGAGGACACGACCAAAGAAGGCTTGAGTAATATTTCTGAAGGCCTTGGAGTGAGACAGCCGAGTCTTCCTGTGACCCTCCCCGGAGACCCTCCATGTTTATTGTGCTTGTTCTCTTGTAAAATGCAGACACGTGATTTCTGACTTTCTGTCCTGCACTTAAGACTCACCATGTTTTTAGAGGACTAAACTAGTCACCGTGAAATACATGACGAGCACTGTAGCCTATGGCCATAATGGAGATCTTGCACTAAAGATGGTAATTATGACTGTACTCTCTAAATTTCAAGGGTACATTTAGTTTATACAAAATGGAACAATGCAGACATGTCTCCAGCCGAAATCATCCACATCTCGGATGATCAGTCACATCTGATGAGCCATAGTACATGAATGATCTTGGTTGGAAACAAGAACATTACTGCAGGCTCATTTGTTGGTTTTAACGATACTTTCTTGCCTTGTGATAAATCATATCACTTCAACGTTCTTTTTCTACTATGAAAAATGGTTACACAGAACAGCACAGGTTTCTTTACACCGCCCATAAAATCCGAAGGAGGACCCCATTGTGAAATTCCTGTGTCTTTGCCATCTGTTGTCACAGCAATGCTTCATTCTCTGCCGCTTGGCACCTCTTTTGAGTCAACTCGGGGAGCGATTTATTCTCTCGGGCATAAACAAGAACAAGGAGATTGTCTCAACAAAAAAAAATAGTCTAAAGATCTCCATTAAAAGTGAAGGACCTTAAATCTAACAGACCTATCCAGGCTGTGGCATACCAGACCGCTGTGGTCGGGCAGCCTAGCAGGTCACCATGGCAACGGTCGGTCAGCGTGCTGGCCTAAGGCTCGCGGGCCAACCGAGCGGAGCTGTGGGGAACGGTGTGCTATTGACTTGTTTTTCCAGCTGCTGCACCCCTGTCCTGAGACCCAGGCGGTGGGGGGGGAGGGTATGTCTCCCACTCCATACCCCAATCACAAGCCCTGATTTATCAGCAGCATCAGATTGGATTGGCCCATGAGAAATGGAGGAGAGAGAGGGGGAGGGGAACTTCCATTCTGAGTTCATGATGAGCTTTGGCTATTGTCAAGACAGTGATTCTACGACTGTTTTACTTTGTAATGTTTTATATGCATATGGTGTAATTTGCATCTGGAAGAGCCCCAACCTTGTCAAATGAGGTAGGGATTTTCCAGGGAGGGTTTGATGGGGAAATTTAGGCACCAGGAGCTCCTAGGGATTGACCAATGGGAGCTAAGAAATATTGGTATAAGCTGTCTGTGTCATAATTACATTTGTGGAACTTAATATTTCCTGATGATGCTAATAATCAAGGGACATTATGCATTCATTCATTCTAATCTTATTTTCCAAAAGCCAAAATGCTTTCATTACACAATCTCGTAAACAGAACATCTAAATATGCTATGTCAGAAAGATGTTTTTTTTGCATCCGAGGCTTGGCCAGTGGATCTGAGAGAAATAACATTCCTCCTAGCCTGTGTTACTAAAATGGGTGTGTGGATCAACACTTTGTTGACCTGTTTTCCATTTTGAAGACTCTCTACTGGCCTTAAATGGCATACTGCTGCATCAGTGAGCTGATAAACAGTTCAATTAATTACTCTGGATCCTGAAAACCCTTAAAGACAGAACATGTTGATGTTCATAAAACGAATAAAATGGACCGAATTTTAGACAGCGCCTGTCTGATGTTAGACTGATACCTCGGCCAAAAAGCACAAAAGGATCTAAGCAAGTCGACATGTATACACGAACGCTCTCACAAGAGAGGATTCAGATAGCATAAACAAAGAGCACGCTAACAGTAGGTTTAAAAAGTTCAAGGAGACCTCTTTTTCTCCAAATGCTTATTTTTGTCATGTCTTTTTCACATTAAGGCCTTTTGGGTATCAGATGGAGCTTTATAGGGTCGAACGAGAGAAACAGACTCTCTGAGAGCGCAAGACGAGAAGGCCCAGCATTACCCAGCATCCCCTTGGAGCGTGTGCAGAACTGGAATGCGTCCTCGAGGGCCACATAAGAGAGCAGTTGGCAGCAGCTTTGCTTGAACTGGTATGTGCATATTTTAAAAGGACAGCTGATAGTCCTTGTTTGCATGCTGGGTTGGACTGGATAAGTGATGATCATATCTGAGTTGACAGCTTCTTGACAAATTCAAATGGCAATTGCTATTGCTGCAGAGATTGTCTGTCTCTTCATAGTAAAGGCCCAAGAGCCAGCACCCCAAACCAAGCTGTCCATTATCTGAGAACACAGAAAGTGGCATCTGGGCATTAGATACGACTGTGCAAACATCTATTTTGTTGGATAAGTAATACTAACCTTTTTTTTTCAAGGTAGATATGTGGTAGCTTACAATAACAAACCCATTCCAAGCTATATTTGCTAAATATATTAACAAAACCAGCATTCAAGGCAAACACAAACTAAGTACTAACCATTCTCATTTCCCTGCTTGAAACGTGTCTTTACACCTTGGCCAGCACCACACACCAGTAATAAACACCAAGTCAAAGCTATTTGTCTGGAGAATGTTTTGTTCCAGAGGCAATATGCTAAAAGGTCAATGCTAAATGCTGTAGCGGGCTACAGGCAAGTTCACAACAAACCTCACAGGAAGTAGTGGGTGCCCTGGGGGACACCCATGAGTGACAGCGTGCCTGGTGCAGTCTACATGTCTGTGGCCCCGCATATGTTTTCCATCTTTAATTAGCAAAGATGTTTGTAGCATGCTGTCACTAGATAACGGCAAGTGATTATGTAAGGATTTTTTCATCAGAGAGGCCAGTGCCCAGGGCTGGCAGCCAAAACAAGCAAGCAAGCAGTGGAATTTAAATGGCCTTTGACCCTGCCATGACCTCCCGCGTGCTGATCGTTTGAGCATGTGAACTTAGGCGGCCTGTTCGGATTTTAGAAAACGAATATGTGCTGTGTTTGGGAGTGATTAATCCTCCGACAGTGTTGCAAACAGGCCGCTGCCCTCTGTGGACATAAAGGCGTCATAGCAGGTGGTGTAATGCCTGAATTGATTGGAAACTGCAGCAACAGTTTTCTGACTTAGCCCTGTACCATAACCTACAGGACTTTACTACAACCTACAGGCTTTACCACAACCTACAGGACTTTACCACAACCTACAGGACTTTACCATAAACAACTGGGCTCTACTACAACCTACAGGCTTTAACCACAACCTATAGGGCTTTACCACAACCTGCAGGGCTTTACCATAACCAACAGGGCTTAAATACAACCTACACACTTTACCACAACCTACAGGGCTTTACCACAACCTACAGGGCATTACCATAACCAACAGGGCTTAACTACAACCTAAAGGCTTAACTACAACCTAAAGGCTTTACCACAACCTACAGGGCTTTACCATAACCAACAGGGCTTTACCACAACCTACAGGCTTTACCACAACCTACAGGCTTTACCACAACCTACAGGGCTTTACCATAACCAACAGGGCTTAACTACAACCTAAAGGCTTTACCAGAACCTACCGGGCTTTACCATAACCAACGGGGCTTTACTACAACCTACAGGCTTTACTACAACCTACAGGGCTTTACTACAACCTTCAGGGCTTTACCACAACCTACAGGGCTTTTCCATAACCAACAGGGCTTAACTACAACCCAAAGGCTTTGCCACAACCTACAGGGCTTTACCATAACCTACAGGGCTTTACTACAACCTACAGGCTTTACCACAACTTACAGGACTTTACCACAATCTACAGGGCTTTACCATAACCAACGGGGCTTTACTACAACCTACAGGCTTTACTACAACCTACAGGGCTTTACTACAACCTACAGGGCTTTACCACAACCTACAGGGCTTTTCCATAACCAACAGGGCTTAACTACAACCCAAAGGCTTTACCACAACCTACAGGGCTTTACCACAACCTACAGGGCTTTACCACAACCTACAGGCTTTACCACAACTTACAGGACTTTACCACAATCTACAGGGCTTTACCATAACCAACGGGGCTTTACTACAACCTACAGGCTTTACCACAACCTACAGGGCTTTACCACAACCTACAGGGCTTTTACTTAACCAACAGGGCTTAACTACAACCCAAAGGGCTTTACCACAACCTACAGGGCTTTACCACAACCTAAAGGACTTTCCACAACCTACAGGGCTTTTCCACAACTTACAGGACTTTACCACAATCTACAGGGCTTTTCCACAACTTACAGGACTTTACCACAATCTACAGGGCTTTACCATAACCAACAGGGCTTTACTACAACCTATAGGCTTTAACCACAACCTATAGGACTTTACCACAACCTGCAGGGCTTTACCATAACCTACAGGGCTTTACTACAACCTACAGGCTTTACCACAACCTACAGGGCTTTACCATAACCAACAGGGCTTAACTACAACCTACAGGCTTTACCACAACCTACAGGGCTTTACCATAACCAACAGGGCTTTACTACAACCTACAGGGCTTTACCATAACCAACAGGGCTTTACTACAACCTACAGGGCTTTACCATAACCAACAGGGCTTTACTACAACCTGCAGGGCTTTACCATAACCAGCAGGGCTTAACTACAACCTACAGGCTTTACTACAACCTACAGGCTTTACCACAACCTACAGGCTTTACCACAACCTACAGGGCTTTACCATAACCAACAGGGCTTTACTACAACCTACAGGGCTTTACCATAACCAGCAGGGCTTAACTACAACCTACAGGCTTTACCACAACCTACAGGGCTTTACCATAACCAACAGGGCTTTACTACAACCTACAGGACTTTACCATAACCAACAGGGCTTTACTACAACCTACAGGGCTTTACCATAACCAACAGGGCTTTACTACAACCTATAGGCTTTACCACTATATATGGTGATATATTGTAGCATAGGGCACAGACAGTTGAGGCCAGTACCATTTGTTCTGGAATAGTAAAGGATGTCTTAGGCCCAGTAAATCCAGTTAAAACTCAGTGCCAGGCAGGTTCTTCATCTGAACATAAAACACAAGTAGCACAGAATGTCATCTACTGTAAATTGAACATCAGAGCTGAATGTGTTTTCAATTCTGAAACCTCAAGTATACTTTCTTCATCATAGCCATACCAAAACATCTCCACCACAAAGACGCATGAAACTGATTACAAAAAGCAGCCATTAGACTGCACTGCCAGGATGATACTGGCGATGTTTATTTAAAGAAACCTTTTTCCTTATGTGCTTTACAAATACTTGATAAACCGCATTCCTATTACCATATTAGTCCGATATTATCAGCACTTCACTGGCTGCCTGACAAATTCCAAATAGATTGCAAAATTTGGTTTCTTCAAGGCTTTGCTCCTCAGTACCTGAGTGAACTTCTTACCCATTATGATCCGTCACGCCTATTTGCATTCTTGCAGCAGGGGGTAGAACATTTTCACTGCAACCCCCCCCCAGCTTTCGAATAATCTTCCAGCCCGTGTTTGGAGACTCGGACACAGTCTCAGTTTAAGTCTAGGTCGAAAATCGTACTTGTTTAGTCAAGCTTTTGGAAATGAGTTTTCCTCTTAGATACATGCTTCATATCTTGGGTTTTTATAGAATTAAGGTAAACCGAGATGTTGGTGCTGTCATCATCCTGCACACAAACACAGGTTTGTTGTTGAAGTCTGCGAGACCCCTGATGTCTGTGCTACCCTTTTTAGCTAAGATGTTATAGCTAGCTCTGCCAGAGTCTCTGTTGCACACCATTAATCATATATATATCTGTCCAGTGCACTCCAAAGACAGCTAACTATCTGCTTTTCTTCTTTGCTGAGATGCCCTTCCTGGTCTATCACACACAGCTTGTCTAACGCTGATGCAAGCTGAACCCTTAAGGGCAGCGCATGCTTAAGTGCCCTCCAGGCCAGTACCACCACCTTGGAGCCACCAGCAAGTGCCACTGACCATCCAGCTGTGCCTGATGTGCCACTGACCCTCCCGACCATCACCACTTAACTCAGCTCCCCTGCAAGATGTTCCCTGCATCCTCTCTGAATACAACTGTGTACTCACTGAGTACTCACTGTTTTATAGAAAAAAACACTTCTGCATATTGCTTACGCTAACTTCAATTAATCCGCTGCATTTTTAATTGAACTCATAATTTTATTGCAACCCCCCCCCCAAAAAAATCATTAGCATTATGCATATCCATTTGAATTAAAATTGAAATATAAAGTTGATGTGGAAATGGCTGAGCACTGCATTACCAGTGGCCAGGCCGGAACTCAGTCAAACTGTATTACTAATTGTTGGGGTGTGTCCATTAAACTCTTACTTCTGTGCCAAACCCTAAACCTAACCTTACGTTAGGAAACATATGCAAATGTAAAAGAATGCAGAACACATTTTCTCATGGCAGTAAGCCAAACGTCCCAAAAGCATTTGAATTTTGATGCTTTCTAGTTATTGTGACATTTGGACATTTGGATAGTAGAAAGAAACAGACAAATTCTTACCCTTCTTAGACTTGGCACCTATCTTGAGCTTTGAAGGCCATGCGATCTGAGTGTTGGTCTCATCCATGACCTATAAAAAAAGGAAAAAAGCATAAACACCGATAAATACCGATAATTCCATCATATAACACTTTTGACTCCATCAAAAACGGACACATTCATATATATATATATATATATATATATATATATATATATATATATATATATATTGGTCAATTCCATAGCTTTGGCTAAGTTTAAAATAACCTGGACATAGAGGCCGCAGCAGCAGAATAGCGTGGAATCCCTCGTTCACTTGAGCCACACGCACGTGTCATGTTTGAGTAGGATAGGTACTGACATTTGAAACGTGTAAGCAAAATAACGTGATGGAATATTGACAGCTGCTCACATGTTCCAATCACATGTCCAGCATGCTCAGTAAACACACCTCGAAAGCAAATTCATCTTTTGAAAGTTTGGTTTCAAATGTCATTCTGCTGGCCTGTTCACGCGCTCACATTTCATGTGTGCTAGAAGCACAGGCAGTGTTGTCAGTGACTGGATCTGTGTTGGAACATTTTGAACAAAAATTCAGATTAGGAACATCTGACCTCCACTACGGTTAACGAACAATTTAGTTTTTTGCTGTTTTTTGTATATATTAAGTATATATGTAATATCATATAATTAAAAGCCAAAAGCCAAGTCGGTTAGAGGTTCTGAATGTTGGTTTCAATGTATTTTCGATTAATTGCCCAGCCCTATTGCCTTGTAAGTTTATAGTGGCAGGTCTGAGAAATCGATGCTATGTTTAGAATGCTAGTCAACATTTGAACCACTTGACCTCTGACGTTTGAATGAGAGAATGATGACCACTTATTAGGCAATTCATAACAAAACATTCCACAAAAGAGCCACGCAAAAGAACATTTGCTTTGTGCCTTTTTCTGACCCACATTTTAAAGGATACTGAAAAAGACAAGATCTGATACCAAAACTGGTGAAGTATTTTCCCCTTTCCTCCTGAAGCAGGAAAAAATCTCTTCTCAGTTCTGATTGCAAACAGACCCAAATGTAAAGTAGAACCACTTTTAAAAGTTTCATTCTTTCCAACTAACTTTGCAAAGAAATTGAAAAACATTAAAGATATAATCTGAAAATGAAAATGTTCATATTTGTGCTCTCCACACCTTTCCAGCCCTGCAGGCTCTGACTGCAGCACAGAAAAAAAATGTTATTGCCTGTTGCCTTGATTCTTGACTACAGTTACACCACCCTGCTCCACTCAGGTAGCTATTAAGTTATTTACTTAGCTGACATGCTAATAAATTCTCCCCTAGCCCCTATTGGTGAAAAAAATGTAAAAGTATATATAAATATATATACATACACACACACACACACACACACGGACGCATAATATATTTAGTTTTTTGTTAAGGCACTCCTGTGGTTAAAGCTGACAGGGCCCGTGGTGGACACAGTGGATCAGTATCACCCAATAACACATGAGGAAAAGCTGAATGAGGAAAATATCCCCCAATTAAAGCAATCTGAACTGAAACATTTACAGTTTAAAAAACTGCCCAGTTCCTTTCTGGAAACTAGGGATTTATTAGAGGGTGGGGGAGAAAAATCCCCCCCAAATATTTTCAGCATTACAAACGGAGAATAAAAAGGCCCACAGCAATCCGGACAGGACTGTTTCATATGTAGGCAACAGTAGTCATGCAAGGATTTTTGCACGGTGCAATGGCTTCATGTCCACCCGAAAGGACTGTTGTGTTCTGCCACTGAACGCCCTTTAACCAGGCCAATGTGGACATGGATGCTGTGATGTATTGACCGATTTCTAATGGCAGGTCCCCTCCAGGCTCATGCTCTGAACAGTCACGGAGGCACCCAAACTGCAAGAGTGCATAGACACAAATGGTGGTGATCTGATGCAACACTGCCAGGAAGCTCAACAGACAGCCAGAGTGGTTTAAAAGCGGCTAGGCCTGAGCATGGTGACGTAACCTCGGTGTGGGTGCTAAGTTCTTCATAAGACTCACAGCAGAAGACATCACTTCTGTGTGCTTCTGGCAGATGTGAGCTATTCTTCTGTTTCCGTTAACCTGATCTTTTACGGGTCATTATCATGGACCCTCAGTGGCAAAAGACAGATGATTCTGGCTAGTTTTCAGCCGTCTGACTTCAGCCCCGTGTGAAAGCTTTTTTGTTCTGATGTTACTGCTGACTTTGGCAAGACCGAATCCACGTGAGCGCCACTTATATGGACCACACACGCCTCAGGAGTGGCCGACGTATCCGCTGTGCTTTACAACCTGTTACTGGACACCTCGAACCTTTTTACTTATTAAATCAGCCATTAATTTAACAAACTCCCTTCCAATCGCCTGTCTCATCTGCTGAATGATTCTGAACTTCTCCAAAGCTGAAAGGTCAGATATAATCTAGCTGATTTAGATGGAGGGAACTAAAACTAATTTAAGTGCAAGACAATTTTCTTTATAATTTTCTTTATGAGTATGCAGTGTTACACACACATTAAAACATCTACGGAGTCCACAATACGAATAACATAGGCAGGGTGACATAGCTAGAGTCTGTGTCATATCAAAAGAAACAATAGACACTTTCTTAAGCAACCAAGAGCTGAACGGAGCGCTATATCTGGGTCCGGGCCCAATGCGATGAACAGATGATGCGGATGGTGCCGCGATTGTTCCCACATTGTGATACCCGATGGGCGTGTTGAGATATGTGTGAGAACGGCCTGCCATGCGTGCTGTTCCCGGGCACCTGCTTCCTGACGCAGCTCCTGCTGCGCAATACCACAGCTGTTCCCGCGCCGCCCCAGACTCCAGAGGCCGTCCCAACCAGGGCCCCCTCACACACAAACAAACCTCTGCCATCGTTACGAAACCCGCGCCGTGCGTTATTAAGAGGGCCGCGCTCCCAGCTATTGATTCAGCTGAGGCTCCAGGAGGTGCCGGGTCTACTGGGGTGGGTTAACACCTCGCGAGGGTTCTGGTCCAAATATGAACACGCGGGGGTGCACAAGCTCAAATGAGAGACGCACGAACATGAGAACGGCTCACGGGCTGTTCACGTGTCGCGGGGGATGACGTGTCGGCACGCCAGGACTGCCCTGGAGAGCGAGCCGGAAACAAAGCAGGCGTTGGGATTCTGGTGGGCTGGGAGGAAATGCCTTGGGTCAATTCCACAGAGGAACTCTATAATCTCGCTGTTTGTCTTCATGTCTGTACACATGCAAAAAAAAGAACACTTCCATAAATATCATGATATCAGGGAGTCAGCTTATGAGCTGCCATCTTCCTGAATAGCACAATAAAAGCAAGAGAATGAATTCATGCAATGTGAAATAACCAGACTAATTTCAAAATGCCCAAATCCTTGCTTATGAAAGCTTGTTTTGTTTGACTCACACCTTTAAATGACCATCAAAACGGAAACCCTCATTAGTTATTGTACATAAGTAATTTAGAGACCTGAGTTAAAGTATTTACAACCCGAACTTTGTGTGGATGGAACAAATTTGTGCCTTTCAGTCTGAGCTACCATACCAGAACAGTAAAGCTACTCAGCACTTTGTCACCAAAACATTATTTGGACACATTAAAATGTGGATCAAACATGAATCAAAAGGCCAGGATCAGACATGGTCTTGTTAATATGGAAAACCCTTGATAAATGCTAATCCCATCACCACAGCATAATCAAATGAATCATTCCCCACGGTCCCACTGGAGAAGCACTGCAAAGCCCACAGAATCCCCACGTGCAGAATCACACGCACAGAACCCTTCAGACTTAGTAGTGCCTTCTAAGCCTATTTTTAACTCCGTCCACTTTTTTAAGGTCTGCGGAGGTTGGTAAGTTGACTCATGTTAACCCACAGCCCACTTTGCATTTCCTGTTTTAAAAGGACCAGGTGGGGGACTCTTGCTCTTGGAGTAAAGCTGAGCCATTGGCTCTGGGCACTGGCCTCATATTTCACACTGGCATTGTTTAGAATGGAGCTCCACTGAGTGGGATGGAGTCTTCAGAAGCTTGACGAACCATTAGCTCATCTTAGATGAACTCAGCTACAGTGAAGAGAGGCTGCTCACAGCTGGGCCAAGCAGGGGAAACATACGTCCGCACGTGAAACGAGCCGCCCTCAGTCAGGTTGCAAGGGCTTATAAATAACGATGCGACCACACACGTGCATGTTCGTACTCGGGTGTGCGGGTACACACCCTGCTCTGCAGCATGGGAAAAACCCTGGTCTCTTTGTTTTGGGAGAATCGCTCGGTAGAAAAAGGCCAAAAAGTGAAATCCCTGCTGAGCGGAAATAAGGCAGACAGGCACCGAGTGAGGCAGAGCAGAGTCATCCGCACCGAGGCACACAGAGTAGCCTGGCCAACGCCACAGGCATCCGCCATGACTCGCTCCACGTCCTGCCCGGGTCGGGACGAAGGGCGTTCCATGATGGGCGGTGAGCCCCGGCCGTGTGCCGAGGGCCGGGGTCCCAGTCGTGGTGCTGGGCCCGCGGTGAGCAGAGAGGAGCTGACCTCACCGCTCGCCTCCCTGCCCTGTGAGTACTGCAGCGGTTGGGGGAGGGAAAGGGCCAGGCGCTGTGTACATCACCGTTTCCATGACCACTCAGCTCGGCTCGATGTGCTGTGCGGGACGCTGTGTGTGCATGCGCCCTGGGGCCTGGGCAATGCTGAAACTGGACACTTGATGTTTTCATATAGGGCCCAAGGAATGCAGGTGTTTATTTGGTTTTCTTTAAAGATGGTATGTTCCTCAAATTTAAAACTGGTAGAATTAAAAACAACAAAGGTATGAAAGGACTTAAACTGAAGTCTCGGGTAGCACTGTGAGAAAACATGGACGAAAATCATTCAGGAACTAATATGAAAGGACCATCAGGAATTTTAATGTTTCCTAATGTTTCCTAAACATGTGAAATCCAGATTCATTTGAAATAGCTTAAATTATGACAGGCACACAGTACAATGTAGACCTTTGTGCAAGCAAGATGAGAGTGTTCACTTGGACACAGTACTGAAAGACATGCCTGGGTTTCTTTTAAAATATTACAGACTGAAAAACCACCCATTAGGTCTTGGGAGCTGTCCATCATAAGACATCATCAACAATATATACGGCATGTTTTAAGCCTATGAGTGCACAGCTGGTTGTTGTAACAGATAGCAGCAATCAGGCCTGCCGTCCTCCAACCGCAGCAGAACTGGAGCCCAGCCTTTAACATATCATAATGTTCACTACCTGACTAAGAGCAGTACAAAGATTTAGCCTGGGGTAACGCAATTATTCTATCTCAACCATACATTTACACTTAGTCCAATGAAAAGTGCTAATGATGTCATTCTCTTCCAACACACACACAGACACACCTGCTTTACATCAGCTTCAGGTCCTCATCCAGGCCTGCGACAAATTGACTAATGGCTCTTGGATTTTATTCCATTCCTACTCAATAAACACATTTTTTTGTTTTTTGGGGGATTTTTTGGGTGGGGGGTGGAGGGGGTATAGGTGCTGTGATGTGGAGCATTCTGTGTAGGAATGAAGCCTGAATGGTGATCATCACTATTGATCACAAAAGTCACACAACTGTGGCTTGACAGGTGCTGCCTGGTTCACTATAACTACATTTGTTCCTGCTGGTGAAGATGTATAAGTGCTTGCATCTGGCTCAGGAATGCGCTGGAATGTAGATATAATCTTCAAATAATGAAACGTTTTCCACATTTGTTATTGTTTTATATGATTTTTCATTCAGTTGATTCTAACATACCTATTAGAATTCTAATATACCTATTAGAATGAACTGAAACCTAAAACACTTTTGGCATCCCTAATGATTCATTCTGTTAATGATGCCGTCTACCTCTAGCCCACTACTCCATATGGTGGACTCCAGGGGAGAAGCCCCTTAAAACAACACCAAACTATACGGTAGCATGCTAATGTCAACTAGACCGTTTCCCAAGGAAAAAAAACCCTTCATATTCCTCCGCGCTTGCTGTAAAGAGCACCGAGATTTCCTGAGACTCCGTGTCCTCCAGAGACCTGATCTCTGCTCGCAGCGTGTGAGAAAAAATATCCAGAAAGAGCTGAATCCCGTTATTGTACCTTCTCACAGTGTGTGCTGGCTTAACCTTGGTGCCGCGACCACATGATGGACAGTACCTCACTGCAGGGATTAAAAACACGCCTAGTTTCGAAAAGCTGGTATCGTTCTTCTATAGTCCCGCGAGGGACAAATAGCCGCGTCAGCAGGACGAGCACCATGCACATTTCAGTCTCAGTGGGAACGGTTAGCCTAGCAAGGTGAGGGTCAAAACACAGATAATACCCGGGACAGTTTTTTACATTTCCAAATAGTATTCTGTTTAAACTGGGTGATTCAGTGTTGATTTTGGGGGTTTTGAGGTAAATTTTAGTGTAATTTTCTGTCTGTTTGGCCTCACATTTTTCACACTGTGTGTTTAGATAACAGCTCTGGTTTCAGGCCTTGCATGTCATTGTGAAAAGAAGTCAGTCCTGTTTTATCATCAGACTTTGACCACATTATCAAATATTCATATTTTTAATCCTAATTTTATAGTATATGATATTTTAATGATATGCTCCACCTGAAAATATGAAAAGCCAATGAAAATGGTGGAAAATCTCTGATTCTGAAGTGTGGTATTGTTGTCATGGAGTTAGGAGTAAGCACGCAAAAGGCACATCTTAAAATAACAAATATGTTGCAGCCATTCCTATAACCTAAAACTACTCACAATTTTCTCTACCTCATTTAGGCTTGAAATACACAGAATACGATAGTAGCAGAACAATCAAATTCCTTATGAGGTACTTAACAGTCACGCAACAAGTCACAGAAAATGGTGAATAAGTTACGTTTTTCTATGGTTATCCGTGTGGTGTACGTTTAACGACTCGGGGAGGCAGGTTTGACGCAAGTGCAGGAGATCTTGGATTTACAATGATTTATTAACAAAACATACAAGGAAGACTACAACTAAGAATCAAACAAGTAATAGACAGACAGAACAAGGACATGAACATAATAAATATGTAGCAACATAGACGAAAAAAAGGCACACGAAGCAAACCTGCATACTACAAACTAAAGAGACAAGACTAGTAACAGAGACTGGTCTGAATGCAAGAATACAAGACATGTGCTTGTCTTGTACGTACAATGACTAGCAAACTGCAGGGTAAAACACAGGGTTTAAATACACAGGCAAACGAGGAATCTAATGAGACACAGGTCAAACTAATACACAGGGTGGGGACACAATATACAGGGTCTAGAAAGTAGACTCAAAAGGAAATTTCAAAATAAAAGCTCAAAGAAGAAACCAGGAAACAAACCAAACCAAAACAAGAGGGGGTTGCAGAGGGGACTGTGACAGTAAGTCACCACACATGCACTCTTGCCTGTCCACTGAATCCTTTACATCCAACATCCGCTAACTCTGACAAACTGCAAAAGCACTGGCTACAACACTGCAGCTGCAGTTTATTTGAAGCCCTGGCAGCGGCATTCCTGAAGTTCGGTACGGGCTCTACCTGCTGCTGTGGGAGTCGGTGTGAGCCGAGGCCAGCAGTAGGCTGGAAGCCCCAGACCAGGTCCGGAGAGGCCCGCTTTCTGCATAGCTTGTTTATTTTCCCACACCTTTCAGGTTTACACAAAATGGAATGGCTCTGACATGGGCGGGATCCCTCGCTGAAAGGGCCCTTCGGCTAGCCGGAGAGTGTGTTTATTTTGACCGTTTCTCCTTTCTGCCCATAAAGCGGGCAGGTCTTGCACTATGTGGCCCACCTGCCTTGGCCTCTAACAGGTCCTGGCTTGTACCATGACCACCACCACCAGTTCCATCCCCATCCCCCTGACGGCTGTCTAGCCAGTCACACAGCCATTCTGTGTTTATCTTCTCTTGGCCAATTAGGCCTTCAGCCTAAAAGCTTACAACCATTTCCCCTATAAAGGCATCGAAACAGGTGAAGTTTGTTTCTCTTGGCTCACAGACAAAAAAAATGACAGAAGAGCTTGATTCGGGTCTACCTCAGCAGAAGCTGTTAAGTTACACCGCACTGGTGAGATGCACCCCACTACGGCCGTTAATCAGCTCGGCACCACCATCGGGCTGACCGTAAGAGGCAGTTGACAATCGGGGAAACTTGATTATTCTGCTACTTTCGGGCTTCGGGTTTCGACAGGGGAAAGTGAAGCATGCCCACATGTCACTCAGTAGTCGCATAATTGTGTATGCAATGTGATTTTGACCTATTTTAAACCGCTGCCCTGCACTGCCAGAGCAGTGTGGTTTTCCCTTACCTTCTGAAAGAAATCCTCGCCTCCGTTCACCCTCCCTTCTGCGGCGGCTGTGGAGAAGAATGGGACATTTTAGAGAGGGCGCAACATCAGGGATCACTTATGGACGTGACTGAACAAAAAATTCGTAGCAGCGTGTTTGTAGGGTTTTTTTTTCCAACGTGGCCCCACGATGGAAACAAAGTCAAAGGCGTTAATTCGAGATGGTAGAGTGGGCCGGCCAATCTGCCGTCCACGGGTGACCGGTTGTCTCTGCGGGCAACGTGCGGACTTAAATTTCGTTAAAGCTCGAGCGGGAACGTCAGGCCGGTTTACGAACCTTCATCCTGAGCCGTTCCAGACCTGTGATCCACAGGCATTGAGGGAAGCCATGTCCACGGACAACGCCAGCCATGCTAATTTTGACGGTGTTTGTCCGACTTTGGGAGAGCCTCCTCCAGCTCTGGATCGCACTGCAGCAAGCACATGAGGTTTAAATTAAAGCCAGAACTGACATGGAACTCATACTGGCATAGGCTGCGAGGGGCCTGTTGACAGTGCAAGACCAGCAGTCAACACCTGGTGTTGGTGCAGAAAGCTAACCAGCAAATTCGAATCCTCTTGCCAGACTCCACATACTCATAAAATACATGCCCGAGCTTGATTAGGCAAAATAATGCTCAGCCTGGATGCACCACAGTGCTGCACTGAAACTGACAAATAGGCCTGACCTACATTCAGCGATATGGACTGAAGCCTGATGCCACAGGTCTGCCTTTACGGTGCTGTCTCGGCTACGCCAGACCAATGCGAGGCTTGTATTTATATCCCGAGAATTACAGGGATGTTTTTGGACACAGAATGACTGAAATTTGCACATAACCAGCCCGGCCTCAGCTGTAGTCAAAAATATAACTGTGATTATATTGCTACATTGTGATTGTAACATGCTTTGCAGTATTTTAAAATGCATCGGTGAAACCATGGATGCAACATGGTTAAAAACCAGTTTTTGTAGCGATTTATAGCGATTTGTGGGACTATATGAATGCAGTGATTCATCTGATTGCCCACTGAACTCTCAGAATGGCAGTGATTGGGCAGGATGTTCACATGGCACAATAAAAATAGATTTGTTTTGTAACTTTATGGATTGTTATTAGTGTCCATTTGCATACTGCTGCCAGTATAGAAGACAGTATTGCAATGAACAAATGATTTACTGTACAGTCCCTTTAGCTCTGCGTTACCATGATGTCTGGTGAGCATGTTCTACCCAGGCACCCACACACACACTACACACATCATTCTGAGACCTGTGAAATGAATCGCTTGAGAAATAAAGTCACGATGATTAAGTATGAATAGCTTTATAGAGCTGACCACATTCATAGAGGAAATAGGGTTCCTCATGGTTTATTGATTGGCCAGAGGACAAACCAGCTCTACATCCAAATGGTGTAACAGAATTTTTTCCTCCTTTTTTCCTCATTTCTTTGAAGCTGTGCTCTGCGTAACTTGGCATTTTTTTAACTTTCTTTTTCGGATGTGTAACATTATTTGTTAAATTAGGTACAAGACACAGCGTTGTGCAAACAAACTGAACCACCAGACCACAGAACAGCCATAATTGTTCTCTGTTGCTGGGAAAAATACCAAATAACAAATATGATGAAAAAATCATGAAAACACAATCTGTTTTGCTATTCACATTCTGTTTCATTTTCATGGCACATGAATAATTGCCATATTTTACAGTATGGTTATTTTTATGACCATATCAACACATATATATAATTAACCTTTATTAACACGAGAAATAACTGATTTACAACTGAATAGAGCCACAGTATAATGCCTATACAATAGTGTTTCATTAATTTGGGACACAGTAATACCCCGATAATTCATGCTTCTGAATCTACGGCTTCACGAATTTGCATATTTTTTCAGGGTACAATACCTTATTGTAAGCAAAGAAAATGGTAGTCAAGTGTCTCATAGAAAACGTGCTCCCAAGAGTTGAGTTTAGTCAAATTTTATTGTACACAAAGAAAATGATAGCATAGCATTCAGCGTCTCCCAGGGTCATGCTGATGTGTGTAATGCAAGTTGCTGTGAATAAACGTGTTTGCTAAATGTAAATGAAAAGTCTCATCTAAATGACTCCATCTCTTTCAGGATACTTATTTCACTAAAGAACGCTCTTGTTAATCAGAATGCACTAGGTGCCATGAATTGAGCTGTATCACACTACACATTATGGTCAAAGCCCTTAACATCTGAAACAGTTTCTAATTCACTATGCTGTCCTGAAACCATTGCCTATATCAATTATATCCCACATGTGGTCAAACAATGTATCTGGCACATATGTTGTGTTAGTGATGGATTAGTTTGTACATTGTAACACACTGATATTATAACAATCATATCACACTGCATTGGCTAAGTGGCGTCCAAGGGATCGACTGCTGGTTGCTTCCCAGCAACGACCAGCAACGTTTGACTTGGTCCTCGAGTTCACTCAGACTGGACTTGGTGACTTCAGAGAGCTGCCCAGTGAACTGCCCTGTCCTGCAAACGTGTGTAATGTGTGCTAAGCAATTTCATGCACGGAGAGTCTGTTTCAGAATTCATTAACAGTCACCAGTTAAATACGTCACAGATTACAAACATTTTTAGCCAAGCTCTCCAGAGAGAGAACTGGCATTAGAATAGAGAGATAAAAGTGCAGCTGGTTCCGTTTTATGGCATTTCAAATAAAATGGCTAAGTGATTTGTACAACACCAACAATTTCCTATATTTCAGTGTGCATACTGAAAAAATGAGTAGTGTCTCTGGCAAAAGATGTCCGTGAATATATTCCCTGTGCAAAGTTTATGGTTGTCATTCACATGTTTTACCGTGCAAAATAACACATTCCAAAATAGGCTGCACAGCCAAATTCAATAAACTGCATAAACAGATCTCACTCTAACTGTGCTGGTAAACCCGTTGACACAGAATGACAAGAGGCCAAATTACTTTGCCTGTAGTAGATTAGAACAGATAAACACCAATTAACGAGGCATCAGATGAATTTCTGCATTTCCTCACATATACAAGCCAAAAACATGCTAGAGCTGGTGATCAAATTATTAATGTCTCAGGGGCTCCGTCTGCACCTCTCAGAGGTCCCAGCTAAGGCAATGGACTGAATCTACAGAGAACACAGGATGTTCACATTAATAATCAGCAATAATAAGTGAAAGCCTACAACCTAAACAGGAAGTACACAGTGTGTCTGATGAGCACAGCCCTCCATTTGAAGTAGACGTCAGGCTGGAGGAATGCGTGCTCGTCTGGATTATCTGTGCACAGACCTGGGATGTCCACACCATTCAGTGAGGTTTAGATGCAGCCATTTATTGAGAAGTCATTATCTGCACCTGCCTTTCTTGGCTTCGCACAATGGGAATTCAATGGGAGGGTTCCATGTTGGGGCCCTTCTCATTTAGAATTACTCATGATATGCTGCTTCTCGGGAGAACGAGGACTGCATATCTGGATGGCTAAAACACATGAAAAAGTGCATTTCTGAGGAACCACAACCACCAAGCATGCAGGAAGTAAATCTTGAACTTCTGTGCCTTAAAATAGCTAGCCCTCCCATACAGTGTGCATTTACAGTTGAAAGAATGGGTCAAAATAAGCCAGTCAGAGTAGCAACAGACAACACTTTAGCAACAAAAATAACTCATTGTACTTCTGCGATATTCTTTATATTTTAAGAAAAAGAACAAAGTATGAACAACATGAAATTACAAATCGACTCTATAGGGAAATGCAGATAATTCTATTTATAAGAAATGTATTATTATATTATTGTACAGTACAGTTATTAATAATGTGGGTGATCTGCAAAACACATGGATCTTTAAAAACACTTATCTGTAAATCTGTTCCAGGGTGCATAACATCTTAATCTCCCCAATTTTAGAGTTTTGATGGTGAACAAAACAACCATTTTGTTTTCATCCTCGAGCATTTGAGCTAGCTCTGGTGTAATGGCCCTTTCTTTTCCTTGTCATAACAAAGTCTCTGGTCCGAGCCAGCATTTCTTAAAGACCAGAGCTCCACCAACAGCTGCAGTGAATTATGTGCTGTGAACACTGGGAACCTTCCGCCCAACTCTTCTCGAGGGTCCTTCTGACCAGACCAGCACATGCTGCAGCCTCAAGCACGATCCCAACATACCTGACTCGACCGCCACGTAAAGGCCCGATTCACGTCATTTGCAACATTTATTAGCCTGACAGGGCAAAGCATTAAGTTTATGATGTGAGGATTAAGATGATCAGACTGTTTCAGGAGGATCTGCTGGAAAGGCCAAAAGCGACCAGCCCAGGAACGCCCCTCTTTGCCATGGACAGAGGCTCTTGGGTAGCACTGAGTGGCGGCAGCAGTAGTTCTTGGGGAGAGTGTCATGCTTAACCTCTGGAAACCACGGAGAAGTGTTTCCCTAGGCGCCAGGCCAGAGGACATCCAGCCCCAAACACATTCCACACAGCACTCTCTTCCTGCTCTACACTTTCATCCAGAACAACAAAAGAGATGAACTCTTTTTAAAAGGTCCTGACTACACACACAGACACACACACACTGTGAGCAGTGAGTCAAAGCACACTTCATACACAGGAAAATGTAACATGTCCTTTGTATTGTTGCTAAAATTTCTACATAAATAAATTATTTTGATTTTGTTAATACATCCATCCTACAGCACTGCTGAAATGCTGTCACTAAAAAAGAATGGGGAACAAGTTCTTTGTCTAAGAACATCAAATACCCATGAGCTAACAGTTTGGTACAGTTTGTTACATGTTTTCCACACTTCAGAAACATGTCCAAGGAAAGGGGAGCCACGCTCTCCACACAGCATTTATCAATGTTGTAGCAACGACTTCTTCTTTAGGACTCTCTAGAAGCCAAAAAACTCTTGTGTCAATTCAGGGTTATGCTTGTTAAACGCAGCAGTTGAGTTCTCCTAGTCTGGACATCTGTGGATGTTACAACACTGCTTGGCCAGAATCACTGTGGAACAAGTTCTGATTCTCCTTCTGTCCATAGGCATGACTGGGTCCTGGCAAACCTATATGCAGGAGTCATACCTATATACAGGAGTCATACCTATATGCAGGAGTAATACCTATATGCAGGAGTCATCCCTATAGACAGGAGTCATACCTATATACAGGAGTCATACCTATAGATGTTCTGATATATGTGGCATGTCACAAATACTCACTTTTTGTGACTAAAATAACTAAAAATAAATAAATGGCACTAGAGATCTGTGTGTGTGAAATCATGTACACAACCATAATGTGTGCATCCTTGTTTTCATTTATCAGTAATGCTAGTGTTGGCCAAACAATTCCTCCAGCGTCCACCGTCCACCATTTTATGCAAATGATCAGGTAGATTCTTGATTTCCCCCACACTTTAACTTTAAGAGTTTTACGTCACGAGTCAGTTAAGCAACAGTCTGAATTCAGTCGCGAGTCTCAAAATGCCTCGAGTCGCCATCTCTGGTAAATACAATTGCTTTTTGTTTATTGTTTATATATTGTTTTTTTATATTGTTTTTCTTCCTCTCTGCTGCTGTAATGTTGCAAATGTCCCTGTTGCGGGATGAATAAAGGATTATCTTATCTTATCTTTTTGTAAAACTACATAACAAAAAAAGTCTGTTACAAATGAATAAAGTCTGAAACAATGCTAGCTCGTGTCCTCATATTCTATACTATTATTTGGAAGGTTGTTGGTTCAAGTCCAACCGTTACCATTGTTGGGTTCCAGAATTTACTCAATCACAATTGCAAATCTCTCTGGATAAAAGCATCTGCTAAGTGCTGTAAATGTTCTATTATAGCTCTGCCAGTGAAAACATTTTGGGCAGATGAACAGGGGCTACCTTCCCTAAAGTACCACCATCAGTACCACCAGAAAGTACCTGAGAGAGTTTCACGTCACCAATTCTCTTGGACAAGATGATCTTAAACTTACAAGCTCTCTCTGTTAAGGCACTTTAGCAATGTTATTTTTTGCTTGTTTGACAGGAAAAAACAACAACTGTAGGAACAAGAATGTGATCACTATATCACTATATCACTGTATCATTTAACCAGATGTACCAGATATATTGCTACTTTGATAGAGGGCAGTAAAACATACTTTTTGCCGTCTCTATCTGCCATCCCCACATGACCATCACTTTCTGGGCTACAGTATCATAGTGTCAGGCCCTTCCTGGATATAGCTCTCTCTCTCTCAATCACTCTTTCACACACACGCGCACACACACACAGTCAGTAAGAGTAGGTGGGAGATGTTTCCTGGGCATGTGTTAAGACAATCAAAGCATTTCTGCAGGGTATTCTGTGACCCCGAGGGGATTGGAAGCTCTTCCCACTCTTTTGTTCCCCATAGCTCTGATTTGATGTCCACCATCTTTTAATGTGACTGAAGGACAAATGCACCGCTCAGATTCTCTGAGGCTTCTCTATCCTTACACAACTCCAGCAGAGAGACCCTTGTTTTACAGGAAAAGTAATCAGGCTGGAAAATCAAATCAGTTCTGCATTTGTGTGGATGACATAGCACTGGGACAAAAAGCTTTAATTTAACCTTCCTGACAAATGGACACACAAACATGCACACATAAAAGAAACGAATGCACGTCCATGGGATCGGTGTATGCTATATATATGACAGAATCGCTGGATATTTAAAATTAAAGTGCAGTAAAATGCTGTTCCCTTTCATCAATCAAAATGAGGCTCAGTGACATCACACAAAATAAATTATACTTGAAAGGACCAGTAAATAACTTTGCCATAGAGCTGGAGTGTGGCCCTTGGGCAGGGCCATTCTGCATAGGATTTAGAGGCAGTGACAGTGGAAGTGATGGTCTCCTTGATCCAGTCTCAGGGGCAATCTTTAATCTAGGCAAAGGCAGGAGTCACTTCAGGCCCCTTTGCCAAGGGACAAATATGAAGGATATTTATGTGTTGATGTGAAATAACTAATTGTTCTGCAATCTTAGCGGCTTCACCTGTGATCATGTTTGGAAAGGTTTGCTCCATGTTTTTACGTAATGATGTGACCGTGTGAATATATACTGAAGCAAAGAAGTGGAAGCTGCTGTGTGGACAGGGTGTGATTTTCTGAGATGTTGCGAGATGAAAAATGATGATGAGTGGAGCACAAAAACGCAAACAGAACATTTGTCACTCAAAATTACGTAGTCCTTTTTTTCGGAATACATTACTGCCACTCGGGCTGGCACTACTGTTTATGTAGATTAGTTATGGGCGTTCCCACTGATCTTACAGGCTCATATCAGCCAGCTCAGTGCACCAATCAGAGACTGCTTGTTTGGTTTCCAAATGGCTCCTCATTTATTGCAGTGAGGGTTCTTATCCAATTAGCCAATATTAATTTACAGCATAACTCATTCAAATGTGAGAGTTAAAAAAAATTATTACTGCACAATTCAATTCTACATCTAAAGTCTGATATGGATTAGAAGTTTCACTTGAGGCTCTGGCTGGATTTCAAGCGAGGGAGTTACAACTGTCTAAAAACAACAAAAAACACTCCCATCAGTCACTTAAAAGAGCCAGCTCAAAGAATGACACATCGCTAGTATGGAAAGCCTTGACAGTGAGACACACCCTACTGTACTACAGCAGGCTGGACAAGAGATATAGAAACCAAGGTAAACACTTATGGTTTAGGAGGAGGGGAGAGGGAGGGGTGTGGTGGGCAGAGGAGGGGAGAGGGAGGGGTGTGGTGGGTGGAGTGCCCCTGTCAGGACCCAGCTGATGACTTTGATCAAAAGCTCTAAAAGACTTGCTGAACCACTTACTGGATGCTGTCCAGCAAAACATAGGCTACATTTTAAATGAATGTAAATACAGAAACTTTGCATGACATTCTACTGCATTATACACCTCACTTTTTAATTTCACAGTGCTACACTTGTCTGAAGTTCAAATAAACACATCTAAACCTGAAATATATAATGCAGCCCAAACTGTAAAATAACACTTGAAAAGAAAGAAGCCCTGAACATTGATTAGCTCTTCATTCATCTCTGCAGCACTAGATGGTGTTGGCACCTGTACTGCCCACATGTTCGTACCAAAACACTTGAAGAAATAAACCAGCTCCGTGCGCGGTGCTATTAGGCTGATGACCATGCAGCGTGGCAACACGAACCAGCCACATTCAACTCTTTTAATGTCTGAGAATGGAAAAATCTTTCCCTCGCACGCACGCTTGCTCCGAGTCTCACAGAAGGCAAAGAGAAAGATCGAGACCTGAGTACAAAAACAACTAATTAGTGACAGCGCACGCTGCGTGATGCCAGCATCTTTGGCGCGTCGAGGCGAAGCCCAGACGTTACAAAGCGAGGTGGCTCGCCGGTCCTTATTTGCACACACCTCCGACTGATCAGGCAATGCATCCATCACTCTGCGGGCCTTGGCGGGCCAGACGTTTGGGTCATGCAATTCTGCCAGTGAGCATGTGCAGCAGCTTAAGTTCGGATTTCCAGTTCGTGATTGGCTCTGAATCTCTCCGATGGAGCAACCGTGGGATCCATCACACTCGCTCAGGCACAGAGCGCTCGTAATTTACCGCTAGCTCCTGTCTTCCTCCTCCAGCGGCCCTTGAATGGCCTTCCAGAAACAAGCACTGGAGTGCAGGAAGACAAACAGAGATAAAAACTCGTGCTGTGATGTGCTGAATGACCTTTAGGGGAACAATCACTGAGATGATGATATTGCTTCCATACTACTCATCCACCTAAGGAAATGAGGACAGGGAATATTCCAGTCCTGACAGGACCATCCCACTGTAACTCAACCCATCAAAACTAACACAGTTGATCTATATCTACATGTTCTAAATTTCTGTGTTTGTTCTTTAGAATGTGTGTTAAATAAGTTTATGTTTTATTATCTAATTGCAGTGCAAACTGACTGACTAACCAAATGCTGTAGAAAAATAGAAAGAATTACGGTCTGATTGGATTAGCTGAGAATGTGACTGATGTAGGCCATATAGCCCAAATAGATACAATTTCAGACATTTTAACAGTGTGCAGATCTTGTTTGCTTATCCTTGATCATATGCCTAACCTTTGTGAGACTATTTTTCCTGTCCAGTACTTCTGAACCAAGCCTGTTGAATGGCGTGACAAGCAAATATCACATTAATTTTCTAACAGACTTAAAGAGAGAATAAATGCCACTATGAATCTATAATATATATCTATCTATAAACATATCTATATGTTTTAGTTAACAAATGTATTTATCTATTCTACATTTTTTAAATCTCAGTATAAATTTACAGTGTCTTTCATAATGTTTGGAACAAATTCACATTTTTCCTTGATGCACCCCTCTGCCCCACAGTTTAAAATGTTCTGACATAGCAATAATAGGTACATTAAAGCAGTCCAGTTATATTTAGTATTTTGCTGAATATCCCTTGCATGCAGTGACTACTTGATGTCTGTGATTGATAGACATCACCAGGTGCTTAGTATCGTCTCTGGCGATGCTCACTGCTGAAAACTCTAATGCAGCTTGTGCTTGTTTGGGGGCCCTTAAGTTCTCTACAGCCTATGATACACATACTCAACTGGATTTAAATTGCATGATTGGCTTAGCCATTTAAGAACTTTCCTATTTTGTACTTTGAAAAACACCTGTGTTGCCCCAGCAGTATGCTTGGGATCATTATCTTACTGTAGGATGAAGTGTCGTCCAATGAGTTTGGAGGCATTTACTGGAACTTGAGCAGATGAGATTCCTATACATCCCAGGATTCATTGTGCTACTGTCTTCAGCAGCTACATCATCAGTAACGATAAGTGTGCCACTGCCTGTGGCAACCATACATGTCCAAGCCATGACACCCCCACCAGCATCTTTCATAGATGAGGTGCTTTGGTTTGGATTGTGGGCAGATCCTTTTTGTCTCCACACTTTGCTCTTGCTGTCACTCTGACATTCTGCAGGCTCATTTAAGGACTTTACTGTAATCTGGCCATTCTGTTTTTGTGTGTGTGTTTGTGGTTTGCATCTTGCAAGTGCGTCCTCTGCTCTTTTCAGGACGTTCTCTGTGGATAGCAGTCTCTGACAAATAAACACTTGCCTCCTGAGAGCCAATTCTGATCCGTCGAACAGACAGTTGATTTATTTTTACCATAATAAGGATTCTTCTGCCACCAGCAGTGGAGGTCTTCAATAGCCTACCAGTCCCTTTGCGATGAATGTGCTCACGATTGCATTCTTTCTTCTTCATATTCCACACTGTTGATTTTGGCAATCCCACATTTTAACCGATGTCTCTAGTGATTTTATTCTTGTTTTTCAGACTCATAAAAGCGTCTTTGACTCTCAGTGACACAGCTCTAGTTCTCATGTTGAACAATAATAACCGCAGACTCCAAAGGTGTTTGAAAGATTAGACCAAGCCTAGGTATCTTATGTCTGCACTAACGAAGCAACAAAGCACACCTGAGTAGTTATGAACACTTGTGAAGCCAAATGTCCCAAACATTGTGGTGCCCTGAAATGAGAGGGAATCTGTGTAAAAAGTGTGTAAGTTTCAACATGGTGAAACCAATATGTGTCCAAATACTCGTAAATTAAAGTTTAAAATGTGTACTTCAATCATGTCTGATTGGTTTGATTTGAAATTATGAACTGTGGAGCAGAGGTGCGTATCAAGAAAAATGCGTCTTTGTCCCAGACATGCGGGCACATGGGGAAAGGGCAGACAATACGTAGTAGACTTCCAATATATACAAATAAAGCAAAAACGTAAACGAGTCTTAATTTAATATAGCATGAGGTTCAGCGTCGGTATTTTATTGTTTGTAACTTTATCGTTCCAAAGTCTCTTTGGAAAGTTTCTTTACGCAATCATTAACTGAACTTAACATTTGGCAAGGAGCAACTGTTAAAAGCATCGCTATTAGTTCACGAGCTTCATGTTTCAACACTGACTCCTACTGGTCTAGTTATCTCTGTTATATGCCTTTAGATAAGTCCCATGTCAAATCTGACCAAACGTGACCTGGATAAGAATATAAACTTTGACAAATTGATACCTGCCTTAGAAAGCTTTCACATCCAGCGATGTTTCGCGTTTTTCCACAAACTACACGACTGAAACGGTTAAAGCAGAACTGTTCACTTATTATTATCTTTAGTCTCGTTCTACTGCATTATTCATGACATGAAAGCAATAGCATTCCTTTAGGAAAAGACGCTGAGTGCACGTGGCATCATTCTGAGAGAGCAAAAGTGTGGAAAGTTTAAAGAAGTGGCTCCAAAACTAACCGGATGTGGCCAGGAAAAATGCTCACTGTGTGTAGAGTGTACTAAAGAAGAAAAAAAACCAAGATGAAATACCAATGAATGTGGTTACTCGCACGCACCAAGTAGATAACTTGGAACTGCGAATAACTACTTTGATTAAAATGTATAGCGTAAAAATACGAGTCCATGAGTTTAACGAACCACCTATGCAACAGAGTAGCCTACATGTCTGAAACGTGGAGAGAAGAACATGAAGAGAACTTGGTTCTGACAATAGAGAAATGTAACTTTAGGCCTACTGTTTTTGGTGAGACTGGTGGATACCAGCATTCAGTTATTTTAATTGTGCGCAGACCACAGTAAAGCAATGTGGTCTATATTTTACCTATACAAGGCGAGAACCGTTTTTATATGGAACCACATAATAAGACTATGTATTTTCAAAGAGCGCGAGTTGAGTTTGAGCAGCTAAAATAACTGTTTACCTAATAGCATGATCTCCAGTTTTTTGCGGTCGACCCGAAATCTCTCCTCAGTCCACTCAGGGTCAGGCGGAGCTGGGGGTCCACCGGAGTCATCCTCAGATACTGGCAGCGGGGAATCAGTGCTGCGTTCGCTATTGGAGCCCGGGTCTGAGTGTTGTAGGTATCCGCTTACGGAGTCGCACTGAGCAGCCATGCCTTTGACGGGGTACCGCTGACTCGACACAGCGCCACACACTGTGTTCAAGCACTTTTCAGACGTAACTTCTAATCGGACACATTCCCGTTAAGTTTTCGTGGTAAAAAAAAGTGCGAGGCATTGCGCGCACGGTCTTCATTTCACTCTGACCGACACAGCACTCTTACCCCAGCTCATTAGAAGAGCGCCGCCCTTAGAAAATCTTGAGCCAGCCGACGGATCATCTGTGTAGACCGTGTTCGCGAAACTTGCTGCGATGCCAGCTCCCCTCTCGCATTTGCCTATATCAGCATTCTTACCACCGATTTTTAAAAGGTTTTAAAATATGGTCAAACAACTATCTTGCAGTTAGCCTTTCGTTAAACAACAATGCTCGTTTATGAAACCCACCATAGTTCTATTTTTCAAAAAAATTCAACGGATAAAGGAATGAATCCCCACTCTTGAAAAACAGCCTACAAGAGTTTAAATAAATTACATTACAAATGGTTTCAATCGCAGTGGAAAGCACTTCACAACTAATTCAGGAACGGTAGTTATGTAGTAAGAAGAGTAGAGAAATAACCCTATTGCATTTGTTATTGTGTGTAGGCTGATTTATTATTGGTTTGAGAATGGCATTAGGTCAGGAACCTAGGATACGGCAGAACAACAAGGAATTAGTTCATTAATTTACGTCTAACATTCGAGCGCAAATGTTTTAAGTGATTAAACTTTTGGAGGCGGCTATTCTGTTAAAAGTACAAATACCGAGAAATCCAGAATATAAACACAAGCATAGAATTAAAATAATATTGGACGAAACTTTGATTGTATAATCTGAAATAAGAAATACGATTCCTCCTAACTGATTAAACTTTGGATATAAATATTAGACTATAGAATTATATTATTCAATCAGTTACTCTCAATGGATGTTTCTGATTCGGGGATGCAGTTTTAAATAACTGACATGATCAGCCCAAGTAAAAGTCCTTGACACATCTTTACCAGACACGTTTTCCATACCCTTGGTACTTGGTAAATGTGGGTCCCAGTGGTCTCGATCTTCTTTGACCCTCTTAACAGAGTACAACGAATGTTGAGGTGTGATTGTTTCTATGATGATGAGTCCACACATGGGCTTGTTGGAGCTAAATTAAAACTGCAAATGTTTTGAGGCAATGGTGTAGAAGCTGCCTTGTGTCCCTGTATAGCTCACCTGGTAATGCAGGTAAAGCAATGTACTACTAATAACAAGGTTATGGGTTTAATTCTCAGAGAGTTGTGATGCCGACAAACATAGAAGTCAGTCTGGATATGTGTCTGCTAAATCCTGTAAATGTAATAAAGGTCACAGAGTTTTTAAATGTCTACTTTTCTGAAGTATTGTTATTGCTCGGGTTGTGCAGTCGTACTACCTCTGCTACTGTTTGCAATCAGGATGTGACACTAGGATGGGACATGCATTAGTGCTGTGTCCCTAAAAACAGAATGCTTAAAAACAGAAAATCTTGTCATAAGTTTATATTAAAAAGGTAATCAAAATGTTATTATTATTATTATTATTATTATTATAAGTTTTGTTTTATTATTCCACGTCATCTGCTGAATTGTAAGCATAAAAAATGTAACTGGCAAACTAACAAAGCTATTAGTAAGCCAATCAATACTCAGAATGTTTCGACTTTCAGTGGGATACTTCTGAACTGAATTGAACAATATAAAATTCTCATTTTTCTACATTGGCTGCCTACTTAGTTTAATATTGACCTAATCCGTTCTTTTTCTTACATTTATTACGGTGAGTTTCATTTTTTTTCATTCTAGTCTTAAACCCGCCTCGTTTTAAGTCATGTTACGCGTAAACCTCAATCACGTGACTTACACTGGGGAAAGATGTAGCTGCCTAGCCATCAGGAAATTGAAAGATGTGTATTAGGTTATAAGGTGGCGACAGATGCAGAAGTGCGTACAGTAATGACCCATTTTATGATCCATCGATGATGGTGATCGATGAATTAGTACTGTTTATCACATTATTTACTTGTATGTGAAGGAGCGCAGAGGATCAGCACCAGAGTTTTTTGTTTATAAGCCTACAGTCCTTCGCTAACAAAATGGTGGCAAGAGCTTCGAGAAATGACCTGCCTTTTCTAGCAACTGCACCATTATACTCGGGTTTTAAAGCAAAAATCTATGGTTAGGGTACTGTTTACTTCATTCAGTGCCGTGTAACCGACAGTGTGTTAAACGCAGACACTGTTTTCTAGCGGATAGCTGCGACCATTACATAAACAGTATTACACTTTGACTTTGTTTTGGCGGGGCGCGCAGTTGAGGCTGCAGAATGGCTGAACCCGGAGAAGAAGCCAGCACGCCCGGAACTCTGCGACCTGCCTTCGCATTGGGAAGAGGACTGTCGGGTCGGTTACTGAATCCTCCACCTCCCGGCAGACTTACATCTTTGCGATCCAGAGACCTGACATTGGGTGGATATAAAAAGGTTAGGTTAAGGTTCCTCTGTTTAGATACCATGACACATTTGTATATACTCAAGACAGTACAATTAATATGTAGGCAAGCCGTATTAATATTAGTAATTTAAAAGGCAGTGCCAAAAACTTTCAATGGGTCCTCCTTGGACTTTATGAAGTCAATGGAAATTCAAATGATCTAGCACTTAGTTTAATTGTGTCCAGCAGTATAAAATAAGTATATACAAGTAGTATAAATATTATAGTTCTGTCCTTTTCATGCTATCCTAGTATGTTTAGCTAGTATGTTTAGCACAGACCTTAAACTCGAAATGTGTTCTTTTCCTACAGAAAACATTTATACCAAATGTCCACTCTATTCGTAAGAGCAAAGATGAGTAAGTATGTTTTTGAAGTCCAATGAAAATGTCACCCAAGCTGTCAGTTCCATTCTATGTTGTCTCCATTGAACACTTCTGTGTTGAGGTTAAAGGAGGAGACACGTACTGCACCAAAGAAGGAGAGAAGAGAACGAGAAGACAGACAGCGGGAGCGGAGGCGTAGGGAAAGACCCCAGACCATTCAGTCCCACTCCATTTTTGAACAGGGCCCTGCAGACAGCTTCAGGAAAATCGGTAGAGTCCTTCTTATTTTTGCATGGGAACTTACTGTTAATAATAATGAGAGAAAAGGCTCGGTATTAAGGACTGGCATTAGTTAAAAGGGTAACAGAGATAAAGCTAGCCTCTTCCCTTACAGGAAGTTGGGGAAGCACAAATCTGAGCGACTGTGATTCTGCACTTGTTACTAAGAGTATTAAAAAGGAGAAGAATGTGCCTGAGGATGACGACAATGAAATTTTACAAAAGCTTCAAAGAGATGATGTAAGTCATATCATTACATTTTACCCTAATAATAAATACATTATATATATATATATTGATTTAATGGCTCTCTGTAAAACATATTTACTGTTACTTTATTTGCTTTGTAGTTCTTAGACGATCCTGGACTTAAAAATGACCCTAAACAGAGACCTATAAGGCTTCCACTGTATCAGTCATGCAACTTTTTAACAACAGAGACGACTTCCTCTGGTAAGTTAGTCATCATCAAAAACTATGTACTACTACTGTGCCAGATAGCAGGCTCTGTGGTCTGGTGGTCATCCTTGCCTGGAAGACCTGGGTTTGAGACTGGGAGGGGTTGCTGTCTTTAACCTACAAATGGTGTCAGAAGTGGGATGGTTCCTACCTGAAGGAGAGAGGGTGTGTGTGTGTGTTGTAGAGAAAGGTAGAATATATCCTCTAACTGTGGCCCAGTGGATAGAGCGTGTTTGCTGCCTGGCAAACCTGGGTTCAAGACCAGGTGTTGAGCTGGTTGTTGAGCTGTTTTTGGTACAGGAATTAATTATTAATAAGTAACAGGTTGACTTTTTCACTTAGGACTGGGAATGACAGAGCATATTATACTTGTGCATTTAAAAAATAATTCACAGTGATAAATGGCATTTTTTTCAGTTAAAGAGGAGACATCTGTGCCTGCTTGCTTTACATCACCAACTACACACCATGGGATCCCACTACAAGCAAGCAGGACTTGCCCGGGCCATCAGCCTCCTACTGTTCGAGATCTTTTCCAGCAGTTAAGTGTATCAGACAAAGAAGAACTGTTTTTCATCCAGCTCCCCGACACTGTACCGGTCCCCTTAAAAATGGCAAGCCGCGAGAACCCGGCAAAAAAAGACGGCAAAGCTGAAGACAGGCGAGTCAAACAGCAAGTGAGTCGCACCACCACCCTGACAGCCACGTGCGTAGTTCGCTCCCACGGCGTGCCTGGGTGCGTTTTAACGACGCCACTGCTGTTCTGCAGGATTCGTCAGAGAAGGAGGCAGCGCCGGTGCTCTCGGACTTCTCCGAGGGGCCTATAGGAAAACTGCAAATCAGGAAATCGGGCAGGGCGCAGCTGCTGGTGGGGGACGTTGCGCTGGACGTCTCTGAAGGAGCAGCATTTTCTTTCTTGCAGGTGAGCCGCGAGCTGCCGCTTTGGGTAGGATACATCCAGCAGTGCACAGCAGGAACTCACCCACCCACCTCAGCTCCTGCCACATCAGTCATGCTACAGGAGTCTGTACAGATATGCATTTAACAGATTGTGTACATGGATGGCATGACGGCAGGAGGTTTTGAGGAATGCAGAATGTGCAAGTGTACATTTAACCGTACTCTTACGTGCTCTTCCACAGCAGCTAGTGTGTGTGCGGCTAACGGAGGGTCTCAGCGGGGACATGACTGTGCTTGGAAACGTCAAGCACAAGCTGGTGTGCTCCCCAGACTTCGAAGCTCTGCTCCAAGGGGTCAAAGGTCCCTCAAACACCCATGCAGTAAACCAGTCTTAGCCTCATCGGATCCTTATTTTCAAATTGTACAGTTAATAATCAAGTCTTTGTAGTTACTGTTGTTTTAACTTGAATTTTAGAAGTTATGTACTGTATACATTATGCTGCCTGACACTTTTATATAAAATGTATTTATTGTGTAAGTAAAGATATACAAAACAAGGCTTTGTACTTAAGCATGATCAAGTGCCTATGCTCCAAAACACTAAAAGTAACGAGCATGTCAGTATTGCAGTTCTTGCGAACATAGCCTTCATGATGAACAAAAGAAAATCCAGTAGTCAGAACAAACTAAATTAAGCTGCATGTCTATATAAAGTGGTAAGGTTTAACAACTGGCCAATGGTTTAGTCACAGTTGGAAATTCTTCATGCTCACTACATAGAAGCTGCACTAATAATAGAAGCGCATCTCGTTCAAAAACACATTTTATTCAAAATGGAGCCTAGCTTTTCATAACAACCCCCCCACCCCCCTCACTTCTTGGTTTGCGATGTGCGTTTGGCGGTGGGCTGAGCAGTCGTCTTTTTCGTCACAGGTGCTTTGGCCTTTAATACTTTGACTCCGGGTTTCTTTTTGCCACCTTTGGTCACTTTCGCCTTCTTGGACCTCCTCTCTTTCCGTCGAATGAGGTCCTCCCTCCCCAGTTCAACCATATGCTCCTCCCATGCCTTCATCTCATTTTTGTAGCGGACTTTGTCGTCCTCTGCTAACTGCACGTAAACCTGAAAAATGAAACAGTACGATCAGATATGTGCCACTTCATGCGCCTCTCAAACACAGGAAGGCAACGAAGTGTAACTTGCTTGTTTCTGTGAAATGTAAAGACCCTTCCAATCATCCAACAGGGACTTCATTTTGGCCTAGAAGGAGAAGCAGAAGATTTGACTGCATTACAATTCTGGATATGTTCCTAACAAATCTTTACATGAAACTTCACAATCAGCAAGATCTTTATACTTTAGTGTGAGAAACATGTTCACTGCATGGTCCTTGACTGAAGAGCTACATCCGATACACACACACACGTTTACCTGCACGGTACTTCCTTTAGCTTCTTCAAAGTGTTCGGACATGAAGATGTTGAAAGGTGTCCTGAGTCGCTTAGGCTTGCCGAGATTATTCAGCTCCTGTATTTGCAGTAACATTTTTCAGCATATGGAAGATTCCTATGCTTAAATTTATTCATCAGTGAGTCAGTATGTGCATGTGCTCTCCTTGTTGCCACTATTACAACCTTGCACTACCTGCTCTGGAACACTGGAATCATGAAACGGTGGCTTACACCACCACAATAACGGCACTGTAAAGGGTGACTTCTACTCACCCTCTTTTTCCTGATCGCTTTTCGTTTTGCCCTTTTTTGTCTCTTCTCCTCTGCAATAGATGCGGTCTGCTCAGGAGTTAGTTGTGCCTGGTATTTCTGCATGGCAACTTTGTACTGCTCCCTGTCAATGACGGTTGCCTCTTCAAAGGGCTGCAACATGTTGATCAGAAAGATAATTACTACCAACTGCAGAAAAACAGTTTTTTCTTATATTTGAAGAATACATCTGATGTCAGACAATCCAGGTGAGTACACAACAAATTAGATGATGGAGACAGACAGTCGTGTGCCTCATATCCTAAACCTAAATTCTCTTCGAAACACAACCAGACTTACTCGTTTCTGCTCCGGTGTAAGAGTCTTCCACTGCTGTGCTATCTTTCGGATTATATCCACAACTTTAATATCTGAAGAGGAGATACCAATTAGGCCATATTACGCATCACCAAATGAAAGACTTGAATTTGTCTATACAATGTGTGGAATACTATTACACATTGGTGCACATGGAATTTCGTTTCCAGATTACCTGGATTTTGTTGAACAACAACGGACTGCTGATCTTTTACGTATCGCAGGTAAGCTGTGAGAGGCCTCTTCGGAGGGCCCCCTACTGTGGTGCTGAAGTGCTTTAATGTAGGAGCAATGCAGGACCATCTGGAAATTAAGCATCAAAGAGTTTATTTAAACACAAATATATATAATCAATATACTGGGGCAGCTGTAGTCAAAAGGTTGGAAACATCAGCTTAGGCCCTCGAGCAAGGCACCTAACCCCCTAACTGCTCCGTGCACCGTGTGTGCACACTTTAGGCAGTTTATGTACATACTGTAACAATCAAATTAGCTTTACGCTGGATAAATAATAGCCACACTTATTATAAACTGGCCTAGCTAAAAATATTTTCCTCCACAACGTGGTGCTGTTCATGCACAATGCTTTGTTTTAAAGGACATTTGGCTAGTTGGCTAGGAGCTCCAACAAGACATGCCCGAAACCGTGCTGCGAACTAGTTAGGATAACATGGCTAGTTAGCAGAACTAGCCAGCTTACTAGCAACATCTTTGGGCTTACCTTACAGCAGCTGTACTGGAAAACACACCGAAGGACCGGGCCAAAAGAGTAGCACCAACCGACAACAAACTGAAAGGAGCCATAATGCAAATATTAATATTGTATCTAATATGCCTACTGTAAATCACAGACAGTTAGACAGCTGGAAACAAATCCAGAGGAGCATGAAACTAATGAAGTTGGTCAAAATATCACTAACAATCAATACACATTAGACCCCCCCCAACCCTCTACGATAGCTTGAAAGGCGCCTTCTTCAACATATCTAAATGCATTATGGGAACACGCTCGCTCTGAAATTCACGAAGGTACATTCGTGTCTACTCAAATCAACTGACGCATCAAATACTGAATACATCTCCAGAAAAGTCAGCATTGTCGCTTACTTTAGTGGAACAGTGGAAAACATATCAACAGATCTGTACGTGTTATTTAGAAGCATTTTTGTCATCACATCCATATGCAGTGCAGTACAAAGTCAGCTTCCCCTGGACCCAGATACAAGATTTTTTTTGCCCTACCAGCTCCCACTTTAGAGAACCAATAAATATACTAGAATACAATAAATGAGATAAAGAAGGAAGGAAAATACAAATAAAAATAAATAGAAATAATAATAATAGTGATCCAAGAGGAATAAAAACAAGCAAACAGAAAAAATATATTTATTTTTAATTGTTTTATAAACTGTTGATATTTTAAACTATAGCTATTTACTGTCTTGTTTATTAACTGATTTATTGTCTTATTGCTGACTTATTGGTTTGTCTGTGTGTAACAGCATGTATATGTTGGTACAGAAAGAGCAGACGTGTGGTGTGCCTATGGTTTGAACTGGATCTGGCAGTGCAGTCCTGGATCAGCAGCATGAACAGCACTGGGCTGAGCACGCAGGCCTGGGGTGGTGCTGGAGTTGGGAACTGCTGACCCAAATTGACTGGGCTCTCTCAGTGAGGTAGTCCAGGATGTATTTTCAGAGTGAACCACTGAAACCTAGAAGGTCCAGTTTCTCAGTTGGCTGTTGGGGGATGATTGAATTGCATGGTGAACTGAAGTGTATTGACAGCATTCTGACATCTGGCTTCTGTCTGGAAATGGGTTAATATCAGGTAAAGAGCATGTGAGATTGCATCCTGTTTGGATCCGTTGGGGCAGTATTGCAAAGTATAGTCTGAGGACCTGGTTGTTCATGTGAGGGGCAGATTATTTTCTGTGGCACTTTGGTTCTCATTGGTCCTTCCCTCCTGAGTGCTGCTGCCTCTGCTCTAAATGCAGCATCTGGGGATTTCAGTAGTCCGCAATCCTTGGCTGTAAAACAATCTGGTTTGCATGTGTGTTGAATTTGTGACTTTGAATTCAGCTTTACTTGATGTTGATATCACGTTTATATCACATATACCACGTGTACCTTATATATTTTTACTTCAACGAATCTGCTAATAATAAATATAGACTTTTATTTTGATCTATGGAAACCCCTAGATACAGGAAGTTAAAGTTGCTTCAAGATTCTCGTTCATGTTAGCTACACTAGCACTTCTCAGGGAAACAGAAAGTATTGTTAGCTCTTACATAGCAATAATTTTGGACAGATATCAGTAGTCCGCTTAGCTAGACATCGCATATACTAGCAGCGATACACACAAATAAGTATTATGGCATTAAAAAGAATACAGAAGGTAAGAATTGTTTGGGGACATCCAATAAGACTTCCCAGCTAACTAACTACTTAATTAGGATCGGTAGCTGGTTAGCTAATGCTAGGTCATTGGCGAGTGTTTAGCTATTTTCCAGTGTATAGTTGTCTTAATTGCATTTCGAGTAAGATATGTTGGCTAATATCCTGAAGTACTGTACAAAGAAGTATGATGTTTATCTCTTTGAACTGTTCAACGACGTGGCATTATTTTTTGAGGACATAAATAGGACTGACGCGATAGCTAACTTGGGTAGCTAGCTGCCTTGCTAGCTTTTTTTTGATTTAACAGTTATTGGACCTGCTCTACAATTTTGCTCGATTTCAACGATCTGGCTTAACAGTTACTACTACATTGGGTCTCGTCGTTTAGACGGCTCGTTGTTTTAATTACAGGTTGAGTTGTTAGTTAACGGTAGCTATTGTGCTTTGTCATGATGTGTGGGAACCACTCAGTTTATGTTGTCAAAGCCCTGTTATTAGCTAGGGTCGCTAACGTTACTTTATGAGCCAGCCACATTTGCCATCAGAACCACTTCTCTGTTAGCTTTAGCTTGGTTTAGATTGCTAGCTAATATTAGCTTCTTTTTGGATTTGTTGCCAGTTTGTTTGTATTTGCTAGCTTTGTTCGCTAGCAAAGTCCAGTAATTTGGTGAGTACGACAACGGCAATAACAGTAGCTAAAGATTTAAGTTGTATAGCTATAATTTAAGTACAGAAATTTCGGAAGGCCGGCTTAACTGAATTGCAGCTAGCTCAGATTTTCTCTTTCTTACAACCCTGGTCTATTTCGAGGAAGCCCACGCTAAACAAAGACTTGAATAAGCTAACTGGCTAGCTTCGGTTAAATACAGCACGACTCTGTTACACGTTTAGCTGGAAATAGATGTGCGGTTTAGACTTGTAACCATTGCTCTTGTCTGTTTTTGTTTGAGCCGGCGGTTACTTGGGAGCAATGTTTGACTTTCTCTAAGTTTCTGCTTTTTTTAACCTAACAGCAAACACTCATTCGGTGTACCGGCAACAATCCTATTATGTCAGTTTGCTGTGACAAAACAAGTTTGGAAATTTTGACGTTGCGCAATGTTTTGTAAGCTTCCCGTGACGTTTACCATAATACGACCTCAAATGTTGGGACTTCTGCGGATACTGGAAACTGCAATAATGTACTGTGGACCTACATTACACCTGCAGTACTGTAGGTGTACAATACTGTGCGGTTTCATGTCTTCCAACAAGATCATGATATTTGACTGAGTCAGGTTAAAAAAAAGCATCGAACAGTGACAAGAATTAATACTCCTATCATGTAATAATCAAATAATAGATTAAAGTACATACTGGTGAACTTTTAAATAATATATCTACGGTAAAAATCTAGGCTATTTTATGAGGTTACAGTACTTTTTTTTTTGTTCTTCAGGAGCTTCAAGACTTGCAAAGGGACCCTCCTGCACAGTGCTCTGCTGGACCTGTGGGGGATGACTGTAGGTCTACTGAACTTTAAGAAATGTCACTGTCAGCCTGTAACACATGCATGTCACTTGACAATCCTCTCTCCTTTTGATTTACAGTGTTTCACTGGCAGGCAACGATAATGGGACCTGTAAGTAATGTTTTCCTTTAGAGTTGACGTATATATTTAATTTTGTTTTGATCTAAATTAAATATGAATTTCCTTTTCTTGTGATTTGTGTCCCCCATAGTGGTCCCTAAATATAGAAGCATGACTAATTATTTATTATTTGTAGAGATTTTATATTACAGTAACACATTATAGCAGTGTCAGAGTAATACAACTGTAATGTCCTCCTTCTTCCTTAGAGTGATAGTCCATATCAAGGTGGTGTCTTCTTTCTCACCATCCACTTTCCTACAGACTATCCCTTCAAGCCCCCAAAGGTAACTGGGGTCGTCTGAAACTGCTTTTACATTTTCTTTCACCTGGGGCATGTGTGATGCCATTGTTCTGATATAACTCTGCCTTAACAGGTAGCGTTTACAACAAAAATTTATCATCCAAACATAAACAGTAATGGAAGTATTTGCTTGGACATCTTGCGGTCACAGTGGTCCCCAGCATTAACAGTTTCAAAAGGTACAGGCATTCAGAGGATTTGATTACTGTTTTTACTGACACAGCTAAAATTTTATATTTAACTAATGTGGTATTTTCATATTGTCTTTTCATAGTTCTATTGTCCATATGCTCATTGCTTTGTGACCCAAACCCCGATGACCCCCTAGTTCCAGACATAGCACACATCTACAAGTCAGACAAAGAAAAGTAAGTATGCTTCTCAGAATATGGTCTGTGTGTTTCTTATTGTTATTCATAATTAGTCATTTATTTAGTACTTTTAAATTAAAATAGTTATTATTGCATATCAATTAAGATAAATGTTTTTGATTAAGAGGACTTCTGATTTGTTTTTAGATACAACAGACTAGCAAGAGAATGGACCCAAAAGTATGCAATGTGAAGACTTAATGGATATTTTTTAAGTCACAAATCACTGTAAATTCTAGTATCTAAAACGTACTTGGGTTATATTATTAAACACCTTGTACTGTTAACATTTACCATCTGCAATGACCAATTCTAATAGCTGAACTAGTATTTTGGAGGGGGCAGTGCTCTGCACAACATGTCATGAAGCGGTTACTAATTTAGTGCATTTGGTCCTCCCTCTAAGACGGTGTTGGGCACTTTGTGTTTTCTTGTTATATAAATCCTATTTAAGATTGGCATGAAGTTATACAACTGTAGTTACCTCGAGAGAGGGGAATCAAGGAATTGAAAAGTTTTATTGTGTCTCTCATTCAACTGATTGTTTTCTTTAGATATTTTATTGTATAGTTAAACACAACTATACTGAATCTATTTTTTCTTTTTATTTTTCATTAAAATTTGTTGAAAAAAAGTGATTGTTTTTTTTTCTTGAAATTGTTTCCCACTCCACACAGAGATTTAGATATTAGATTATTTTAATCAAGTAAGACAATTTTATTAAATTTAGATAATACATACTTTAAACTCCAGCAGATGGTGTTTATTATCATAATATCATAACTGCTCACAGTGCTCACTTAAGACATGTGTTGTTCGTCTGTATATTTTCACATTTTTTTAACTTCATGATTGCACAACCAAAAGTAAATCAATTATTCAATCCATCTTTTATCTCATTGTTAACTTTTGTGCTTTGGTGCCAAGCATTGCAACATATGCCTTCCAGTAGTTTGTTTAGGCTAGTCCTGGGCTACGTAGCGCCATTTCTCTCAGAGTTGTTTTTATTCCTAACCAAAGTAATTTAAACCATTTAAACTGCTTACTCTTCAAATATGTTAGTGTCAGTGTATCTAGTCCCAGAGGAAGTCACATAACATTTTTTCTTTGGACTGTTTGTAAAACAGATTATAACCACCAATTATCATTAAATGATAAGAGTATTTTCTTTTTCCATTGAATTTTCCCATTGGCGATGTTTTTCAGTCCTGCTCGATTCTTTAAATTACGTGGAAGCAACTGCAAAGTTAAAAGGCTATGAAGCAAATATTTACATGCTGTCTGAAAATGTTTTTAATATGCTTTTGTATTTCAGACGATTTGAAGTCATCGTGAAATCATGGTCTGGTGACTAAAAACGAGGAAATACTGTTCTATAACTCACCAGAAAATGAAACTATCTGATCGCGTGTCGCGTCTGAATGTTTTGCAGTGCTGTGTCCTCTACTAAGATTTCTCAGTTGTAATAGTGTTTTCAGATGTAATGATTTAAAACGTGTTTGACATAGACACACAGCGTCACTAAAACTGTCCGATTTTTTTTTTAATCCGACTTAATATAACGGAACACTTTCTTACCCGGAAGTAACTGCACTTAATTTTATTAACTGTGAATTGCAGGAGTTTTCCCGTGTAAGTAAACGTATCCAGGAGATTTGTGGTTTACGGAGACGCTCCCTCCTGCGCAGCTGCACCCGTGCGAAGGCGCGCCCCTTGGCCATGACGTCACGCCCCCGCGCGTCTCCTGGGTCGGGCAGCAAACTACAGCCGGAATGGCAACCGCGTTCGCGACACGGTTCTCCCGAGTATAATCTCGGCAAAACTGGATCTGGCGTCTGCTTGAGGGGTCGTGCCTCGTTCTCCTTCTGTTCCCGATAAGTCACGCTAATCGGAAATAGCGGAGTGTAAGCGTCCGTTGAAGTAAGGAAGTGGGATGTGGCCAGCTCGGCCAGGCTATATCTCGGGTTGCTGACTGCGATGTGAAACCCCGTATCGGCGGCGGTTTAAGGCGCGTAGCTCGCTGGCCTACCATATCCAGTACGTTGTTGCAGACTTCGTCGACGTGACCGATGGCGTCCAGGTGGACGCTGACAGCCGTTTCGTCACGTCGGTGCTCGACGTCGAGCTGGCGCGGTGAGGCTTTGAAAGTGTGATCTCCAGTATGTGAATCGTAACGCAGATGCTGTAGCCTGAATTTCGACGAGCCGTCACGGTCAAGACGTCGGTGCGTCGATGCAGCATCGGATAATGGACTCATCGATAACGCTGGAAAGGCTGGAAATCGGCTGTTCCGTGGGCTCCCGGAGTCCGTGTCCAGCTGGATCAGGGGCGCAGGAGAGGAGCGCTCCGCAGACGGGCTCCCACGTCCACCTGAAGGGGTGTGTGCCACTGGCGCACCAGGTGGCCGGGCACAAGTATGGCGTTGACAAAGTAGGTCAGTTGACGGTTCACCCGATATGCTTTCAGACGTTTGTCCGTCACGTTAAAACTCTTGTAATTTGTAATTCACAATGTTGTCGTGTTTATTCGTTTGACTGGGATCTTTTGCTCTTGCTTCGAGAATCTTTTGTTTTCTCTTAAATATCATTAACTGGTAGACAGTGAAGGCAACAGCAAAATTGCGGGTTTGTGTTTTGTATTGTATTACATACCATACATTACGTAACCAAGAAACTGTTTAAATGATTATGTATTCTCAGGGATAAAAAGCAACAGAATTGCAGTGGACGTTGGCATATAACCTATTAGACTATGCACAAATTTTATTCAGTATAGCTCATCCAATACCAACATGAAATCTCTAATATGACATATGAGTCTCGGTGGAGCCTGTAGATGAATCGTGTTGTGTCCAGTGAATACAGATAGCCTACAGCTTGCCTATCCTAGCCCTGCTTGAAAGTTGACACCTATACTGAACTAGATACCTAGACTATATATGGTGTATTCAAGCACAGACTATTCACAAGCTGGGCCATCCAAGCAGGATGAGTGCTTTGTTGAGTCTTGGTCTGTCCAAGATTTCTTCCTTAATTTCGTACTGTTTTCTTGCCACTACCTTGTTCGTTATGGCTCTAGATCCAAACATGTGTAAAACTGCTTTGTGATAACACATAAATAAATAGCTGTATTGTCTTGATTTTTAGATTAAAGAACACATAAATATGACTATTTAAGTAGTAATTTTCTTAAAGAATTCTTAAATAATGGGCTACTGGCAGCAGTGAAGCTTGTGTCGAACGCTTTGGAGTTCTTCTGGTAAATTATTGATTCTTGGTTGCTTTGTTTTCAGATTGCTACTTAAACAAAGTCATGTTTTGATGTGACATGCACCTGTTTATAATGCCTGATGCCACCAACGGTTATCTTACAGGAAGATAATAAACAAAGTGATTTTAAAGATCTTGCTTGATGCCTTAGCGTCTCGCAGATTTGTAGTTTTCTGCAGATATGACCCTTGGTTTGTTATATAACATATAACATCATCATACAAGTATCATAATGTATACAGTAAACAGAAGGTGTAGATGCTTAATGACAAAAAAACTATATTTTTTGTGGGTTCTCAAAGCAGTATCAAGTCAGGGTGTCTTAGTAGTTAACAGATTTAACACTCTGCAGAGCAGCATCTTTAAGTAAAAAAACTCCCCACAAAACCCCAGTACCAAATTACGATTGGTTGAACGATATGTAAATTATATTGCTTATGGTTTGGTCATCAGGTAGTTTTAACTGTAGTAAAACTTTGCAGCATTGTGGCACTCTAGTCCTATCATCCTGTTCCATCCAAGGTATCCTTCAGCATCCTGACGGCACAGTCCTGAAGCAGCTCCAGCCCCCCCCCAGAGGACCCAGGGAAATGCAGTTCTACAGCACAGTAAGTCTGCAGCACTCCTGCCCAGTGCTGTGTGTGACCCGTGCTTAATTAAAATGAATAACTCAAGTGCTGCTTCATGGTTCTTAATTACCAGCTACAAGTCATTAGTAGGTCAGACGTCCGCTTTCCCCACTCTCTGACGTGTGGGGATGTTTTTGGCAGGCTAGCATGAGGAAGTAAAGCTTCTCAGAGCTGGAGATGAGCTTCCTAGAGCTGCAGCCAGGCCTTGTTGTAATTGACAGGGCTGAGCGGTTGCTAGGGAGCCTAGCCGCTCCTCACCGACCCGAACGGGTTCTTGAGGGATGCCCGGAGGTCTTCGTGTCCTCAACCACCCCAGCGGGTCCACTTGGTCTGCTCCAGCCAACCAGTGGCCGTGCAGGGCGGCATCCAGCTGGAACCCGGGGACGGCTCTTGTTTCTCGGGGAGATGTCTGGCTCCGTGGGGGATGGCGTTAAACTGGGAGTGGATCTTGGCTGGCTCTTCCTCCGCCTGCTTGCAGGAAGCCATTAGCTGGTTTAATCAGGCAACATTCAACATGCTCTGAAACAGTTGGACTATTGAATTAAGAGTCCATTTTTCTAAGCCCCCCTTCCGGCCTACAGCTAATGTTGAGTTCTGTAACTAACAGCTCTTGCTAATAGCTAATAGCTCACCGCCCAAGTCAGTGGGAAACACGAGGAGTGAATCAACTGCACGTTTCGTTGACCGCATAAGTCAGTTTCAGTGCTTCTTTCCACTTTGTCTGGAACGGTGCAGCCTGCCCCAGTGCCTTGACCTGTGTGTTTGGTGCAGGTGTATGCTGAGGATGGCCGTGACCCCTGTCTTCTCCAGCTGCAGCAGCATCTGCCAAAGTACATGGGCACCTGGTGTTCTCCTGACAGCCCCACAGGTGCAGAGCCTTGGTTCTTACGCTACCCCCCCTCCCCCAGGTCCCAGTCGCATCCTACACTCTGTTATCTCTCAGGCTTTGAGTAGTGCCATGAAACTCCAGAGAGCACCATAAAGCCCTCTGGAGAGTAATATGCAGCCACCTGTTTTAAGGTGTGTTTCTTCTTGTATCCAGTCAGCAGCGCTTCATTGAGAGCTAGAATCCTATTAACGAAGAAACATTTCTCTCCCTGTGAACAGAGCTGTACCTGAAGCTGGAGGACGTGACACGTAGATTCCGGAAGCCCTGCATCATGGACGTGAAGATAGGCCAGCGGAGCTACGACCCCTTCGCCTCGCAGGAGAAACGGGACCAGCAGATCCGGAAGTACCCGCTGATGGAGGAGATCGGGTTCCTGGTCCTTGGGATGAGGGTGAGTACTACATCACCAGGCCTACGGCTCGGCGTCCGTGTAGATCAGATGGAAACGGGGTCTTGTACCCTGAAGTTTGCTTGAAATTAGACTTTCTCAACAGCATTTAATCAGAAGTTTGTGTTGCATTAAGCTTTATATTCATGGTGATGAATGACACTGGATCAGCGGAGAGCTGAGTAGTGTTTGCCCATGGGGCAGCCTACCTGTGTCGCATCCACGTTTCATTACGGTGGAATGCTTTGAGGCTCTTCCCACCAGTCCGGCTCAGATGCAACTGATTCCATTTGATAAGGGTCTGATGAGTACCAGCTCTTCCAACTCGTTAGATTGAGAGCATGTTAAGCTAAGAGGAGACACCCTGGAGAGAGACGGGTCCGCCACGGTGGGCATGAAGATGGGTCTTCTCCCCCAGCTCCATCACCGTTAGCCGTACATTGAGTGCCGTCTAATTCCCGGTCACCGCGACAAGGAAGAGGGTGGCGAATGAGGCCCGGGGGTGTGTGTGTGTGTGAAGCCCGACTGTTGTGCCCTGCGGGCAGCAGACAGAGTTGTGCCTCACAGCAGACAAAAGGCCTAGCAGACCTGTGAATGTGCCTCGCAGGTCTGATCTGTTCCAGGGAAATGGGGTGGAGATGCAGATCACATGCAAAACACCTCCCATTGTCACGACAGGCCAGCACCAGGTGCCAGTATTGTAGGTATTGTGTAGGTTTACCCTTCACCCGACAAGTAGCTGACTGGCTGGATTTTCTAAATGATCCAGAAAGTAAATAGAGACCCAAAAGGGTGGTTAACCAGTTGTTATTATACTGAATTACAAGCACGCTATTTGGGCAAAAAAGTTTAGAAATGCATGTTTAGGACAAAATACAGTATTTGCAAGATATTAGCTTTTTAAGAAAAGCTGCTGAAAGTTCATCACTCTGTATACATTTGCCCTGAGGGTGGGTGTTTTTCAATTTAATATACTGAAATATTTTAAAACTGACATTTCACACTATGAAAAGGTGAATTATGAGTCTAAAGTTCCTGCCAGGTGTGGTAGCTTTAAGGTTAAAAAAACAGTTTTGTTTTATAGTACGTTCAATAAAAACGTAACTGAAATAAAACATTTTGTTTTTTGTTGAAAACATACAGGACAATAAAAAAATTCTTATAATAAATGTTTTTGGGAATACAACTTTTCCAATGTGGTTATGTGGTTCTAGTGCCATAGGCAATCAGGTCAGTGTTGGTCAGTTGTGTGTGTGTATGTGTGTGTATATACAATATATATATGTGTGTGTGTGTGTGTGTGTGTGTATGCATGCATGCATGCGAATGCCTGTGTTATCAGTCGGACACGATGAGCTTCTCATCAGTTCTGCCTGGAGACTCCCAAACCTTTATCTCTTTTGGCCATCATGACGTTCCTACAACACTCCTCGCAGTCATGTGGGACAAGGACTTTTAATGTCTCTAGAGGGACCTTTTACTCCGAGCTACAGATCTTGTTCAACAGGCCCCAGACATTGTTTGTGTGTGTGTTGTTTATGTTCACTTCATGGGATATGGCCTGCGTTAGGTCAGAGCAGTGTTGACTACTTCTGCTGCCCTCGTAAGGGTTCTTTACTCCAAATATGAACGTGGTAATATGCTTTTGTCAAAATCTGACTTTTAAATAACCCCGATATTGTAATTAGCACAATAGAAAGGTCCTCTTCTTCCCAGAGAAAGGGAGCGTGGTTCCTTGGAGCACTGCTGCCCTGAGAGAGGTGGAAATGTAGAAGGACCTGTGATTGACAGTGCTGAGGAGACAAGTGCAGGTGTAATAGAAAAGCAGATAGGAGTGTGTGTGTGTGTGTGTGCGCTTTTGAAAGCCTTACTTTGTCCGGGTGGGTTCAGTCTCTGGCAGCCTGCATGGAAAACGGGATGTTTACTGATCTCAGTTGACTAGAGGTAACTAAACTCAACTGGGCAATTACAGCTAATTATACTGATAGAGGTGATGGAGATTAACAGACTGGAATGTGTTTTGCCTCTCAAAAAAGATGTAGATTTTACACAGCGTCAACATTTAAATGGGCTCATCCGCTCTTTACCAGATGTCTAGACTGAATTCCATTTTCTCTGCTTGCTGATACATTTACTCTATCGTAATTAGTGTAATGGCATTTTGTCTCCACCAGAGGGAGACCTTAACCTCTGTTAAACATTTAGAGGCATCAACACCCGTGCTCATTTGCTTCCTGTTATCTCTTAGGTGTACAATGTACGCTTGGGCAACTTTGACACATATGATCAGCACTATGGAAGAAGCCTTGTGAAGGACACCATCAAAGACGGTACGATTTGAAGCAATTACTGAAGCATGGCTTATAAATTCTCTTTCTGGTTTGAGTTCTGATGCCTTATGCCAGTTAGCAGTCACTAAGCATGTAGCAATGTTTTAGCCATGACCCCCTAGCAGAAATGGTCTGTGCCACAATCTCCAAAGTATTGGGTTCTTCTCCATAAGCTGCCCGTTGTGACCAGCTGGCTCTCTTCACTGTAGGACTGTCCAAATTCTTCTACAACGGAGAAGTCCTCCGCAAAGATGCCATCACTGCCAGCATCGCCAAGGTGCAGAAGATCCTCCAGTGGTTTGAGGGCCAGAGGCAGCTGAACTTTTTCGCGAGCTCGCTGCTCTTTGTGTACGATGGTGATACTTCTGCAGGCTCCTCGGCGCCAGCCGTGCAGGAGCCCTGTGGCCAGGCCCTCCAGCCACCAGAGGGCGTGCTGGAGTACAACAACAACATCGACCAGAGCTTGTCCACCATGTACTCCCTGCACACGAAAGGCTGTGGGCGGAGCCACCACCAGGCCGGGCGAGACAACGGGGGCTGGGTGCCTGGCACCAGCCAGCCTAACGGCAACCATGCCGGCAACCCTGAGATGGAAAGCGCGGGTCAGGGGGAGGCGGGGGAGGGTGTGGACGAGGTGGAGGTGGCCCCAGCAGTGCCAGACCAGGTGGAGGTGAAGATGATCGACTTCGCCCACGTGTTCCCCAGCGAGGTCGCCGACGTTGGCTATATCTACGGCCTGAGGAACCTGCTGAAGGTCCTGCAGCAGGTTCTTGAGGACTCCAGGGTTCTCCTCGGGGCTCCGTCTGTAGCAACGTTCACCTAAATGTATTGGCAAGGAATTTCCTGAAGGCGCTCCGTCCAAGTCTCTCCTCGTCCAGGTCCTGTGTTCTGCATCGCTCATGATAACAACGAAGTAACATATTTCAAAAGACTTCCCCTGTGCTTGGTCCATTTTAACAGCTTCATACAGTTCTGTGTCTTACTCAGGTAAACTGATTTCATCGTCATGTGGTCATCCTGGAAAAAGTATCTAATGTATCTGACATTTTATACACTGTCTTAACTCACTGTTTTGCAACTACTCATTAACAATAAGGTAATTATTTTTTTCATTTAATTTTTCAGGAGACATAATGTTAAGTGATTTTATGTAGACATAAGGATTTACAAGTACATATTTGTCAACCTTCGCTGCCAAAACAACCCTGTCTGTGGCTTGAAACCCGTTGATGGTATGTTTTGTGATTTTGAAACGTGACTTTGAATGATCTAAACCTACATCAATTTTCCTATGTGAATATATTACTTATGCTTTGTGATGACTGATGCAATATGCCGACGTGATGAAAATGACAACTCAGATGAGAGTGGAAGAGACTGTATTGAGTTTTGGAAATTGTTTGGTCGATCTATGGTTGCTCCTGATGCTATCCCAGATAATGCAGAAGATAGCGTATTAAGAAGGTCTATTACTAAGATAAGTTAGTTGTTGTCATTTTGTGAGGCCTGGCAGGATGTTTTTAATAATGCTGTATCAGCTGTTTCTTGAGCATTCTGGACAGAATTAAGCTATATATTGAGTACATCGATAGTATTGATTTCAGTAGGGAAGCGAATCTTAACTGACTGTAGTCATAAAGCCATAATCAAAGAACAGGAGAGATGTAACACTTATTGAGTAATGATGCAACAAAGACGTCATTCTAATCTCCACACCAAGCTGAGGATTTTCTCATACATTTATTTTGTCATTTTCCCTTAATGGAATTTTAAATTGTAGTTTTGTCCAAAAATAATTTCCATCTTTTGTATGTTATTTATTAGCTCAGCTAACTTTGCAATGGAATTACTAAACTTTTACATTATTGTTTTACTTTTTTTTTTATTCTTCTGGGGCATTACAAGATTTAAACATCTCATTATTTTATATCACATATAGGTGCAAACTGACTGTACATTCAAATGTGCTTAAAAATGAAATGTATTACTCATCTCAGCACTAAGTAGTTCCTGCTTTATCCTGAAGTCATTGGAGAATTTCAGGTCTTTTCATGCATTGCTTCATGTGTTCATGTTGCTGCAGCGTGTATGTGTTCTGATCATCTATGTGTTTTGCTGTAGCGTGTACGTAGTATGTCTAATGACCTTGGCTTAAGCTCAGCTTGCCACAGGGCTCAGCACATGAAATTCAGTTTTAACATTCCTGTTCATTTCAGCCTTTTGCAGAAGCTTCGCTTGCTTGTCCACAGCGAAGAAAACAACAACAACAAAAGCACTGCAGTCTCATGTCTTCGGGCAAAGTCAAAACTACCTGTGTGTCTAATGTGCTGGCCTGTGCCTATCTCTCAGGAACATGGTACCGTTAAGGGGACAGCAAACGGCTTGATAAAACATCAGTGAGAGCAAGAACTGGAAACAAACAGGCTTTTAAAACTGCATTTCTCTTACAGCTCCCAGCCATTTAAAGCCAGTTACAGCCGGTTACAGCCAGCATTCGTTCTGTAGCACGTTCAGTTAATGCAAAAACCTTGTGACATTCCGTATATATGAGCTGGTTAGTGATGTAGTGACATTGTTAGAACCATTAGTCATGATATTTCTTATTATGGCACTGAAGAAAGTTGAAATACTGTATGATGTATATTTCAGCCATTCTGCTGTGAACTAATCCAGTTTTTTTTTTTTTTTATTTGCTTTGGATATTTTTTTTATTGTTTGATCTTTTCTCACTCGTGTTCTTTTGTTTAATTGCACCTGAGAGTTGTGTTTCTCTCAAGGCACTTTAATGATCTGCTTGTCTGGATTTTACCTAAGGAACACATGAATTTGAAGTAACTGTAAAGGAATCTTCTACTTTTAAATGTCTCTAAAAAAAATTCTAGAAAGTTCTGAGTTAAGCACTTGGTCAAGTGGTTTTGATCTCATTTCCCCTGTGGTAATTAAGGATTTTCTGTTGTTTGTATTCTAACTAAGAGTCAGGGTAAATTTGAATATGATGGGATATGTTAAGTATCCTTGAACCTTTCTCTCCTGGAATAAGCAGGCTATTTTCAGTACGAGCTGATCGGATATGTCAAATGCTCAGAGGTATCTAAGTAAACATACCCACGAAGCCATGAAGCAACAGGGTTCTGCTAAGAAAACGTAGGATCCAATAGCCATTCTTATTGTACCCGCATGGTTCTCTGGGAGCTGTGTTGTTCTGCATGCCAGAATCCTGCAACAAACCCAAACTGGACTGTAACAATCAGAGGGTGTGGCTAAACCAGTAGGGGTTTAGGGTTAGTACTGGACTAGTCAGTAAGCAGTGGAAGCCTACTCCTTTAACCTTGCCCTGAACTAATTGCAGCTTTTGTAAAATGATATATATTACATATAACAGTAAACCATAATAGACTCATGATATTGGGTGTATATTTGGCAAACTTATTATTAATAAAATCTGCTCTTTAACTTGCATAATGGTCAATTCTAATTCTTTCAAGACTGCATGGTCTTTTGTTTAATGAGCATGGTCAGTTAACTCCATCTTGTTTGTATTGTAAATACACATTGGGGCTTATACATGTACCCAGAGTATTGTTGCACATTAACGATTTTATTTAGTTCCTCCACTTGTCCACTGAAGAAAAACTGTATGTTGAAAACATCAACTTATTATTATAATTATTAATTGGGGAAGGGATATTCAAATTCACACTGATATCCACTTGAAATCCACTATCTCTCATGTTTTCCTAGCATTCAGTTTTCTATTGTAAACCAATGCCAAACTCTTGGTTTTAGCCCAGTGGGCAGTAGTTAAAAACAGCTGATGGGTCAGAACCAGTATCAGAACCACGCTAACAGCCAATTAACAGGACACGCAAAGATAACTTGAGCTTTCAAAGTTCAGACATAACACCATCCATCAAACGCTGGCGGGGCACGTGACCCAGCTCCACAAAGTCGTGGAAAGAGGACACCTACATATGTCTATCTACGAAAGCAACCGAGTGCCGTTTCGGGGATTCGTGTGGATAGCAGCTTGGCACTCTGGTGGTCAGACAAGTGGTTTATCACCACTTCAGCAGGTAGGCTAGGACGAGGCATAAAGGGACTGATAGGCAGTTGAATATTTAATTAGTCTACACATGGATTTCATGAAATCTGCGTTAGGTAGTATGTCTCTGACCTTGGTCTTTCGGGAAATAAGACGTACACAGCTTGTCTTTTTCATAGAGTCTGGAGGCAAATGAAAGCAAACGAGTGAAAAAAGATTGTATTCAGATATGGTTCTATACAAAAAGAATTCCTCAAAGGAAAGAAACGTTTACTTTTAAATCCATCAATGGTTTATTCACTCCCTATACTTTCAAGTCTTGAAATTGAGTGAATTAACGAATGCGATTTAATTTCCGATGGAACTTATGTAATTGCATTGGGAAAACTAGGAAAAACACAAGACCGATTGTATTTACAAGCCAGGCGCTGTTTTTGCGGTTTCTTCGGTTTATTGACGTTCCTCGCCAGCGGGATGCGTCCATCTCCCTTGACTGCGGTACATGGTCTTCCTCGCGAACAGACAAATACCGTATCATTACGTTTGAAAGCGCGTTGTTTGCCTTTCGACTATCACAATTATGACAACACCTTATACGGACAAAAGCAGATAAAAGCTTTCAGAAAGACTACTCTGTGTTCATGTCGACATTGAACTCTTTGTCCTGAATGAAAGGCTATTTTCTCCTTGAGTTCCGGAAAGCTTAATTAGGCTACAGTGCACCTTTGACAAAAACGTATGCCAGTGTAAAGGTTGTTAGTTTTTATATTAACATTTACATTTAATTGACATTTTTCATTTCAAGATGGTAGACCTTTTTATTTAAATTATATTAACTAAATTCCAACGCGAACTGGTGGCCTACTAAACTCTATTAAACAAAATAAAAAATAAATAAATAAAATGTTTTGTTTAATTTAAAGTACTTACACTAATGCCTACTGAAACGTTGTATTACGGTAATATAAGAAGCATCCTCTTGGTGGCGCAAACACACCTCGAAGTAGGTCTAGGGTTGGACACTCTTCTCAGGACGTGGGCCACCGATTTATAAACTTCAACTTGGAAACAACGTCTAAGCTTTTCTGGTATTTTGTTATACAGTCAAAATTAACATTACATAATGAACGTTTGATTTTGATTTTCCAAGTGCTGACCTATAATGCGCAATTACACCGAAGGGCCTAATGAATAGAAAGTAGGCTATGTGCAAAAATCGTTATACCGATACTTAGTTTACCCAGCACGTCCTCCAAATCCAGCAAATAATACAGATTACAAAGGATATTTGAACACACGTCTTATATGTCTCTAAATTTTAGGATCCCAAAATTATGGAGAGGCTGGCACAAACCTGTGGTATCTCACAGCGTATCGTTCGTTTCTGCACCACTTGATGCGTCACGTGAGTTCGAAATGCGTAATGTCGTTTGGCACACCAAGACCTTGAATTTTCACACAGAGAGCACAAGTAGTAATTTACCGGAACACATTATCTTCTTTCAAATGAGGGATGTCATTTCGGAGTCATAAATTGAAGGGGGACGGGGGATATACGAAGAAAAGCATTAAAATCATTAATTTCAGTTGTTTAACTTACCATCTGCTGTACGCTAGCTACACAGTTTGTATGAAAATATACAGTCAGGCAAGAGAACGAAGTCGAAAAACCAATACAGTAGGAGACTACTACCAACCCCCCCCCCCCCACCACCTCTTATGAGTTTTGTTTTAAATAATCTAGAGGTGACTAGTCTCACTGTGTAGCCTTAAAGACTGTCAGATTTAGACATCCGCCTTACAGAAGAAGCCTCACAGGCCTCTGTTTCTTGAGATGTTTAGTGAGCAAAACAATCAGTTTGAGGAGCGTTTTCTGCTGCCAAAAATGTCTGGTTCGGTTTTGATTGGCTGACAAGAAAACATCCCAGTGACACCACGTGTAAATGCTGCTCGGTATTTGACCTAACATGTATGCCCAACGTCATGTCTAAATCACTTGTTGAGTTCAGTGTTGTGAGTGTGCTAACAGACTTTCCCTGAAGGTCTGAATTAATTATCAGCTAGTTTACTGTGTGCGTGTATTGAGTTTGAATGAAGGAATCAGACATTGAAAACCACAGACAAAAACATCATTCCCCATTCTAGATATTACTGAGGCTACATTGATGCTACAGGGTAGATGTAGGCCAAAATCACTCTATGGCCTATGTATGACACAAATCTGATATTTTTCCCTAAGCAGTGGGAACGCTAGATTAATATTTTCAGATTAGATTTGGCTTTGTTCATTTGAGCAGATCGAGTGCATCAGAATATTTGATTTGAGCAAGAAAGATTTCTGAAGTCAAATGAACAAAATCCACATGAAATACTCTTGCCAGGAGGATACACAGCATATCTCAGTGTAGCATCAAAAATCCAAATGCAACTTCCTAACAGGCACCTCTATCTAACCTGTTAGATCAGATTGTTAGAACTTGCAGCATGAGGTCCAGACCCCCGGACCACCAAGAACCCACAATTTTGTGTTATTAGTTATTTGATTGCTGTTTCTGACTCAGACTCACTGCTGCCTGCATCCCCTCGTTGTATTTATTTAAAATCAGACCTACTCCATATAACTCTGTCACCTACACAGGCCTACTCGCGTCTGATGCGTTGCTACACTTTTGAGTGTCATTTGCAGGCAATAACTGTCATTGTAAACATTGTGAAGTGCTTATCACTTCTTTCACCCATTTGAGTGGATACACCATGTTCCATAGAAAATGATTGGCATGTCATGTGTGAGTGGTTCATAAATGTAGGGTAGGCTATATGCATGTGGGCTGTCAGGTTTTTGTGTGTATGTGTGTGTGTCTGAGGGATAGAGATAGAGGGAGAGAGAGAGAGAGACAGTTTGTGCTTCAGGGCCCATTGGTCCTATAATCTGGCACTGGCTAAACTGATAAGCATACCATCATCCTTTCTCGACAGTTTGAGTTACGGAGTTCGACCAAGTGTCTTGTAGCATCAGAGGTGATCAATTTTAATTGAAATTGATGTTTTTAATGCAGCAATCAGTCATATTAAGCTATTATTGTACAGAACGAGCCAGTCATCCCCCTTTGTCAGAAGGGACAGGCTCAGCAAACCATAAGGTCTAAACAGCAAAGGTCAATGCCGGTAATGAGGTCCGAGCAAGAAAAGGATCTCACTGCATTCATTTGATTCATTTAAAGACGATAATGTGTGATTAATCATACCGTCAGCTGAGCCTCATCCTACAGCTCCAGCAGTTATGCAAATCCTGTGCCCACAGCAAGCTCTGAGCATGGACCGAGCTGGGTTGGTGACTACATTTTGCTTGCGGTGCACATAGAGTTCTGCTCCAACGGCACGCTCTCGGGGACCGCCGTATTCCCTGAAGTCCCAGAGAACCGTGGCCCCATGGTCCTGGCCGTCACCCCGCTCATCAAGCATGAAGGGGAAGCAGTTCTGATTCAGTGTGGCACCACTTCAGGGCATTGCTGAACACAATTTTGAAAGATGGTGCTTGTCTTTACATATTGAAGAGGACAGCTGTGGAACTCCAAGCCTTGAGAAGTCTTGAAAGCATTCCCTTACTTATCAACACTATGGTGGCTGTGAAGCCGTTGGTGGTAGGGATATTTATAATTTAACTTTTGAGGGCACATTGTAAATCGCCTGTGACATTCATATTTCAATACATTTGTATATTTTGTGTTATTTAAATTGTTAAAATTGTGTCATAGGATTTTCCAGATACATGTTCTGCAAATGTATTGTTCCTAAAGTCTGAGTTCACTTTGTTCACTTTGCAGCTGTTTGTAAAAAGGTCAGTGCCCAATTCTTCAGTTAGTGGTAGTGGACTTTTACTGTTATGGGATGTCCAGTTGGGACAATGTTTATTTAGGACCCCTTTAAAAAGTCCTTAATTCAAAGCTTAAGCCATTCCAAGAAAAAGATAAAATGACAAGAAAAAGTTAATTAGTTTCCTGTGCATAATATAATGCCTGACGTGTCATGAGGAGCAAGAGAGAAGGTCATAGCTGTGCTGCAGGCTCTTGTGTTAGGGGGTCTTGGAACTCACTACCCACTCCACTGTGTTCCACCTGCAGATAAGGTTTCAACAGGCTGTCAGGGCAGATGGCTGCTCAAGATCTGGTCACTGTCCAGTGAGCATTCAGGAGTCGGACATCCATACCAGACTGGCCCATCTGACAAATCATCTTAGATCTTAAGCTAGTGTTTTTTTCAGCTGTTCACCATACCAACTGGCTGCAGGTCCACTGTGATCCGACCCGGCTAAACCAGATGTGTGTAGAGATCTTTCAGCGCATACTAGCATGTTAGGCGTGAAGAGCTCACCCTACTGCAGCAGGATGCTAGGATACAGGCAGCCGCTGTCGTCCCCGACAAATGCTGGTGTGAATCTTGCGTCTATGGACCTATACTGTACGCTGGCGGTGTGGAGCCCGGGTGATGAGAAATTATGAATAAAAAATAAATCAATGAAAAAACCATAAATAAATGAAGTAATACATTTCATTTATTTATGCTTATCTATGACGTATTTATTTATTCACATATTTTAATTTTTATGTTGCACATGTATTTATTAGCTAATTTATTTCGCACTTATTTATTATTTTGTCACCTTTCATTTTCCATAATAGAGCAGCAGTGGTTGTAAGAGGCAGTCATACATGCACTAACGGGCAATTGTTGTTACATTCACAATTGCTATTCTTTTTCTTTTATTGTCAAATTGGTTGGTTTCCATTTGTTTATTGTTCATTTCTGTGCATTATGCAGCGAATGCAGAAATTTCGGTCCATTGCAATGTTGCATTTTACCCCCTTCTACACAGGTAGTGTAGTGTGGACCCAGCACAGGAAGACTCAGTAGATTCATGCTGATTGCACATTTAAACTGAGTATACTCAGTATATTAAACTGAGTTGCCAGTTTAATTCGATTCTCTAATCTTGTAGAGCGTTGTGCCTTCTTTATAATAATAATTTGCTCTTGCCTTTCATAATGGCGTGAATTGACTTGGACACAGATTCGACAGTATAGGCTACTGTGTGTGCTATCCAGAAATATTTGATCATGCAGTAAAGTTAAATGCATGCAAATATATGCATTATTTTGTTGGAAGTTTCTCTTTGAGAAGGGACCCTATCACAGTGCCGAGGCTTAGCATGGCAGCATTTAGTTGATGCCTAGTTGGTGTCAGTGTGTATAACATTGACCAAAGCACCAGCCCATAGCCCTGACCCAAAGCAGGACAGATCCACGGTTTCATGCTGTTTTCATAAAAATCTGCCTGTTTTCGTAAAAAGCGAAACTTGTCAGACCAGGCAGTGTTTTTCTGATCTTCATCTTGCCGGTTTTGGTGGTCACGTGGCCATGTCCAAAGTAGCTTTATCGTAGTTGACGGATCTTCTATTACTGCAGCCTGCTCATCTCAAGGTTTGGTGCATTGTGGTCCAGAGATGCCCTTCTGGGGGCTGCTATATGAGCACTGGTGGCCCTTGGGTTACACGGAATGGCTCCTCCTGTTTCTTTCTGACCTTTCTCGTTAACTCAATGTCCCAGAAGTGCCGCCCGCTGAATGTTTTTATTCTCTGTGAACTCTAGAGATGGTAGTGGACTGTGGTGGATAACAAACTAGAAACTGTGGCATGTCTCATCTCTGAAACCAGCAATCATAACATAATACAGTCAAAGCCCATGCTATATATATATATATATATATATATATATATTATACAAATAAAACATTGGCTAATATTATACTTAAACACTACAGGATCCTCCAGGATGATGCACAGACTGTATCCCCTTTTTAAGGATCCTCCACTAATTTCTTATAGATGAGACAAGTGTGGTACTGTAGCCTAAAAACCGATCTAGATGTGGTATGTGTAAGTTTATTAACACAACCACTAAAATAACTGTCACCAAAAGGATCAATTGTTATATCTCATTCATCCTCATGCACCACAGTAAGAGTTGTCTATTGCATTACTTGCAAGAGATGTAATCAGCATTACATCGGAGAAACCAAGAGAAGACTTGCTGATCAGTGTTGAAAACCATCGGACCATCAGGATTACAGATGTGTCATTTCCAGTGTCAAGGCATTTTAATACTAATGGACATTGTATTAACAACATATCTGCTTGTATAGCCAGTTGTTGCTATGGCAGCAATGAAATTAGGAAAATCAAAGAAGAACAATTGATCTACACTCTTGGAACTCCAGAACCCCAGAAACATCTACATTTTCATATATATACTGGTTCCTCCTCCTATTAAATCAGAAGCACTTTGCTTGCACAGCACAGCTGATGAAGGACCTCTGTCTGAAACGTCCAGTTTCTCTGGAAACTTTGTGTACTTTACTACAATCTCTATCTCTCTCTCCCTCTCTCTCTCTCCCTCTCTCTCTCTCTCTCTCTCTCTCTCTCTCTCTATATATATATATATATATATATATATATACGAGCATATGGTCACACCATGGTGTGTGAACCAAATGAAAATCAATGGTGTGGGTGGCAGCAGGTGTGTCTGTGTGTGTGTGTGTGCGTGTGTGTGTATGCACAAGATGCACGAGTGTGCATCTCTAGCGTGTATATATAGTATACTTGAAAAATGAAGGTGAAAAGATGGATGTCCTTTACTTTTGATATATGTCCTTCATCAACTTTCTAAGAAAAACGGTTCTTAAGTGTTGGAGGAGTGCAATTAGTGATCATGCATATATACTATGTAGGGTGTATGTACTGCTTTAGAGGTTACATCTACATTTATTTTTCATTTTATTAAAAACATATACATGTTTCCAGAAGATGCCATCATCTTAATGCCAGTCTGTTTGACTCTATTAATCCATCAGAATTACAGTCTTCTGGTATGGGAAACTGAAGCTGACATACGAGGGCTTCACTTTGGTTCTTGTGCGTTCTTTAGTTCCCTTGGAACTGCTGGGAAGAAACTTGAGGGACAAAAGCTGCACACCCTTGCCGCTATGACAACACTGTGGATAAATACAACAGCAAATCATTTGACCTTAGTGTAGATCTATACACAATTATCATTAGTGGTGAAGAACTGCCATGTTCAGAGAATATAGTCTCATAATCATGTGGCTATATGTCACATATGCAAGCCCAAAGCATTGTGGGTCGGAGTGTAATGACTCCTAAATATATCCGCCTACGCTCTCTGACTTTAGCAGGAGAGAGCGAGCACTGTGGACAGAGGGTGGTCGGCAAGTCTTTATGTCACAGATCTCTGATTTGTCAAGAGGATTTAAAAAGGACAGAGTTCTAATTCTGTCTAAGGGCTGTGAACTGCAGAACTTCAAATACAGTGCGCTGAAGACTACTAGTCCCTTAGGGACAACCACAAGAGATTCTCCTTTGATGGAGCAGATTGACTTATATTTCTCTCTGTTTTCCTCTGATCACTACATTGTCAAAAGACATTCCACAGTATAGATAAAGATTTATAAATAAATAAATAAATTATAGATAAGTAGAAGTATATGGGTAGTACACATTGTGGTGTTCTATCTACACATTGTGGTGTTCCATCTACACATTGTGGTGTTCTATCTACACATTGTGGTGGTCTATCTAGCCATTGGTGGTCTTTTTACCCAGTGGTGGTGTTCTATCTACACATTGTGGTGTTCTATCTATACATTGTGGTGTTCTATCTACACATTGTGGTGGTCTATCTACCCATTGGTGGTCTATTTACCCAGTGGTGGTCTATTTACCCAGTGGTGGTGTTATATCTACACATTGTGGTGTTCTATCTACTCACTGGTGGTCTATCTACCCAGTTGGTGGTGTTATGTTTTATACCAGGTGCCTTTGTCATTGCACTTTCGTCCTTAAAGACTTAGCCTCAGAATGAAGGTTTTGAGCAGTGCTTCAAATGTGCAGAAAATATTTCCTTTCTCTTGGGGAGGGGAAAAAATGGATCATGACATTTTCAAACAAATTGCATTTGAAATTTCCTCAGATATGCTCAGAACGTAATGTCACCATGACGATGATCAAAAATCAATCATTTGTTTTTGTGTGTGGCCATTTTGGCGGCAGCTTAGAGATTGTTCTGGGAGAACAAGTCATTTCTTTACTGAGCAAAACATGAAAAGCATCATGTGAGATTTGGTCTACAGTCACTTTCTTTCCTTCTTTTTCTATCTTGATTGTATGATGGATTTTGAAGATATTCTGAACAAAGAGAATCCTACAGTGTGCAGCGTGAACCCGATGTTGTCATGGTGACTTCACCCTAGGATTGGTTCCAGCTCCGCCCGGACTCTGCCTGTTCATATTGACTCGCACCTGTGCCTGCATTGTTGACGGTATAATCACTGTGTATACAGCAATACTGAGCCTTACATGTGTCCATGTATCCCTTTGCTCCTAGTTTTAGTCCAGATTTGTCTTTGCATGCCCATGACTCTCTGCCTTTGGTTTTGACTGTTCTGTCTGCACTGGTTTTGGTGAAAAGTCCTCAAAGAGCTGCTCTGTGATCTACTGTGTACTCTCCTGTGTTAAAGATACTGAAAAAACAGATCTCTGCAACTTTTACTATACATAAATGGAACTTTTTGCTCAAACAAATATATTAATAATGGCAATAACGTACAAGCCGAACTGTCATTCATTTATCTGCAGGCTTCCAAACTTTAAAGCCTAACTTTCCCATTTTTTCAGTGTGAAGACTGATGATTACTGCTTCTGTCTGCTTACTGTTGTAGTGCCTTACATGTCAAGAAAACAGGAAAGAGCTTAAAAAGAGCTTAAAGCCAACTCTGCACCCCACAGCTATTCTCTATGTTGTAGCACCTTTGGCATTTGGCCGTGTCTGACGGAGACACCCGAATGGACACGTGAACACGAGCAGAAGACGGTCCACTTCCTGTCACCAAATCTTGGACGACCTTGTCGTTAGAGTTCCTGCAAGGAGCAGAATCCAACAACTGTAGTGTGTCCTGTTTTGGAGCAGAGTGAGTAAAGGGAGAACAGCTTCAGATCTGCACTTTGACCGTTAGGCAACCCCCCTCGTATAGTGACATCCATCCTACTAAAGCACCTCCAAAATCTGTGTTAAGTGCTGCATATTGTGTGGTCCAATCTGTGCACATGATAACTTGTCCTCAAGTTGACTTCCCCGTTCTAAGCAAAACCATGTTTTTCCATTATTGCTATTGATTCTGGGGATAATGTTCATCTTGGATAACAGTTCAACTGTAACAGAGTGAGATTACAGCTGTGTAATCTGAAGAATGGCCCTATATACTGATCTATTGTTCCCTGTTTCTATATGTGGCAAAGGGTGAAAAGACATGTCATTTGTACACATTAAAAGAACATACTGTGTGGAGATGTGCATTAAGAGATGATATGTAAGTGAGGTGTGTTATATGAGTACTGGTGCACATGAAAGAATGGGTGCAATTTGTTACAGGCTTGATATGAACTGGTCTCAGATCAGGCTTCTTTTTCATGCTATTGAGGTTTTAATTAAGATTCAAAGGTTCTTAATGTTGCATTAATCTGGAGGTCCTTGCTCTTGAGGATCTAATGGCCCATAACAAATGAACTAAACTTAATAACTTAAAACGTGCCTGGACTATTGGAACGATACAGTTTCAGCAAAACTGTGTAAAAAATTGAGTATTTCTAGCAGGCATATTAAAGACCCCCTCAATGAAAGAGAGAGAAAAAATAAGAAAAAAGGACAGAACACAAGCTCATCTGCTTCGTGTGCATGATGGCAACCGGCTCTGCAGCTGTCATGCATACAATGGCTGAGCTAAATAAACGCTGCCGTATTCTAGCCACACAGCCAGATCTCCGGCTGTGTCCCATTCTCCCTGCACAACAGCCGACTTCGTCGCCCACACCTGTTCCTCAACACCGCCCAGCAGATTTTCATGAGCCTTACACCCCCCTACCCACCCACGCCCAAAATCTTATCTTTTTTTTTTTTACCTGAGTGCTGGCAAAGTAAACGTTATTTGACATCCCCAAATGCAACTCTGTTTCCCAAGAACCAGTTGATTATAGTGGGTTTCGGGGACAAGGCTTGTTGTGAATGGCCATATTATACTCTGTAAAAATGAGCTGGGGATTCTACTCGAGACGCTGTCATGAATGTTTTATAACCAGAAAAACAGACGACTAACCAAATAAATCACCGCTCCTGTTATTGCATTACTGACCTTGAATTGGATAGCTACGCTGTATCGGTGATATGAATTTATTTTTGCCTGTACAAATATATTTTGCATGTTTTGCAGCTGATACATATAATAATTTTTTCCTTTATATGATTTGTTAGAGCAGATACAATACCATGGCCAGGTCTTGGCCTCTTGGTAGTCTTAGGCTACTACTGCAGCACCTGTGAGGAGCTTAATCTAATCCTGAAGGAAGGATGGGTAAAATATGTTTTTTTATATTAATTCCACCAATCTTTCCGTCGATCCGTTTGGTAAATAGTGACAAACAAGGTGGTAATTGTTTTCCATCCGTTCAATCCTAGTACCAAGGTGCTATCCGTCTGACATGTCACGCTTTGGTTCAATTCATCTTTCTCTTCTAGCTCCCCTGGCTATTTTTAATACATTTCAAATGAGATCCGGGAGGGTGTGCACTCAAAGTATTTGGCCGTTTCTCTTGTGTGATCACCTTTTAAAAATGGGACTATGTTAAAAGAATACTGGTGTGCATATTTCTTATTCTGTGTTCAGTTCGTACTGAAGATACTCATAGATCAGTTTTAAAATTCCTTAAAAAATAAATCTCCATTACTTGAGGATATGCCCGATAAAGACTGAGAAGCGAACATGGTCGTGAAAGGCGCTTGATAGTGCAGTTTAAACGGACTGTGACAAATTTGTTTCAAAGTTTGAACACTTCCTGCTTGCAATAACTCTACAGTCGCTAACTATAAGATCAAGGTCACTGGCAAATTTCAGTACTGAAAATGTAGCGAAGAAGATGAATAGTCTATTTTAAGACTTTCCTCTTTAGGATCAAGTTTGCTCTTTAATTTAAAACGCTGACTCATTCCAAAATGTTAACGCTTATTAAGAGTCATTTTCGAAAACTATTCACACAGGCTTGCAAGGTAAACTCTTACCAGCGGTCATCACGACTTATTCATGCAAAGCACGTATTTCTTAAGAGACAGTTAACGGACTCTAGGCGCTCAGGTTCTCCTCGAGGAGACGTGTAACGAATAAACACACCGATGATCCAACTCAGACAATGATTTCTCAACATCTCAATAACGGCCCCCGTTGCCGAGCTCTTGCATCACTCCGCGTTCGCACTCAAAGCCGCGCATCCAAGCCCGCGCTGTGGAAGAGACCGAGCTGATGATTATGATGAAAACAAGAGAAGCTGTCAGCCAGCCCATTTCCTTTACCCCAGAGACTGCTTTCTTTACAACCTCAGCATTCGCGTCAGAGTCGAGCCCGCTGTGATGAATTTGTCCGGCAGTCGTCCGGGGTGCTCGCCACATGGTGCGCCAGTTGTGAAGGACACGTTGGAGGTGCGACGTGATTTCCGCTCGGGCCAAGCACTTGTCCCCGGCAATCGGACTGCTGCTGTGTTCACAATAGAAACTTTAGTATCGCTCAAAGAGCTTTGAGAAAACAATCGGCTTTGATTAGACTGGAAAGTTCATATGTTATAGACTGCAATAAAGCGTGCAGTGCCCTCACATAAGCATTATAGAACAATCAGTGGTGAAAGGAATTCATTTTTAGTGTTTCATTAGAACATTTTGGAGATTTCAACAGCTGTTGCAACCCTATTGAAGAATACTCTACTTAGGTCCACAGAAGCTAAAGATGACACTTGAATGTATAGGGCTACTTCAATGCAAGCCAGTCCCTCAAAAATGTCACTATCTAAATAGTTGTTTTCAAATAGTAATCATTCAACTACTACATGGTTAAACCTCTAGTACATGGTTTGGCCTCTAGTACATGGTTTAGCATCTAGTACATGGTTTTGCTTCTAGTACATGGTTTGCCTTCTAGTACATGGTTTGGCTTCTAGTACATGGTTTGGCCTCTTGTACATGGTTTGCCTTCTAGTACATGGTTTGGCCTCTAGTATGTGGTTTGGCTTCTAGTACATGGTTTGGCATCTAGTACATGGTTTGGCATCTAGTACATGGTTTAGCATCTAGTACATGGTTTTGCTTCTAGTACATGGTTTGGCCTCTAGTACATGGTTTAGCATCTAGTACATGGTTAAACCTCTAGTACATGGTTTGGCATCTAGTACATGGTTTGGCCTCTAGTACATGGTTTAGCATCTAGTACATGGTTAAACCTCTAGTACATGGTTTGGCATCTAGTACATGGTTTAGGATCTAGTACATGGTTAAACCTCTAGTACATGGTTTGGCTTCTAGTACATGGTTAAACCTCTAGTACATGGTTTGGCTTCTAGTACATGGTTAAACCTCTAGTACATGGTTTGGCTTCTAGTACATGGTTAAACCTCTAGTACATGGTTTGGCTTCTAGTACATGGTTTGGCCTCTGTTTCTCTTCATTCAAACTGTGTTAGGTTGCAGTCCAGCACTAGCACTAGCACTAGCACTAGCACTAGCACTAGCACTCGTAATGACCCAATCCCTAAATGCAATGACAACTACAGATTGAATACATTTATACTTGTCATTTCTATCATGTTGCTTAGCAACAGCACTTTATCTAAAATCTTTTCCATTTTGAAGTCACTTTAAGTAAACATATTTAATGCATTCTTAATCCTCAAAGCAAGAATGTGTTCAAACTACATTAGGTGGAAGTGGTTTTATAGGATGACAAATTGGCAGTTATGCAGTTTGATCAGCTTCATATGGCTATTTCATCAGAAGGATATAAAAAAAACATGGAAGGATATTCTATAAACACATATAAATATTTATTCATATTTATTTAAAAACCTTCATCTAATTTATTACCGGCAAACATTAAAAGCAAGGTTGATCAGTTTCCCCAATTGCCACTTATTTTCATTCTAGTCTAAGTGACTGGTGGTGGGGGGATTGTGGGTAGGGGGGGACCATTACTAGAGTTTAACCTCTAGAGTTAGAACACTTATGGTTTATCTTTCATGTAATGGCAGCGAACCAGGCTCAGCGTTTTGGCCTGGCCCACTCCCATTGTTTTAATAGTTTATGAGGCAGGACATAGGGCTCCAGGTAAATTCCTATACACACCTCAGTGGCGGTTCTAGGGAGGAGGTCGAGGGGCTGGGGGTGGGGGTCAGTGCCCCTGTCACAACACCCTTGGACCCCCTAAGACCCCCCTAAATGAGGTGAGGCGTGAGGCACATAATTTTTGTGAATGATGATAAAGCGGCACCAGTATTGCCAACTTACATTTAGCAAGTATTCAGACCCCTCTAGCAACTCTTTTTAGGGGGTTACATCATTTAGCGACTTTTAGGACAGCCAATAGCTACTTTCTTTAGTGAGGAGTTGGCAACACGTAGTCATCTAGGCTACTGATTTTGAGAATGTGTTGCATATGAAGTACTTTATAGCTAGCTGCATGTAACTAGCTAGCTATAGACAGGGCCATCCTGCAGGTGTAAGGGTTGGCTCCCGGACTACACCACCAGCCACCACTAGAGGGAGCCGACCTGCTAAACCTGCCTAATTAGGCTGGAGGAGCTACACCTGCTTTGAGGGCTTTATATAAGCTTCTCAGCTGCTCAGTCTTTTCATGAGTGTTCTCGTGTCACAGGTCAGCTGGTATGGTATCTTGATTAGTGGGAGTTTTCCTTCTAATCCTCCTTTCCATCCTGGGATTCTTTTCCATTTATTATGTTTTTCTGTGCCAATCTCAGGTTTTCTAACATTTTCTTAACTGATTTTTTAGTCTTTGGCTTTAGGGAAGTTATTTTTGTTGTAATTTCTCTCACTTGCCAGCTCTTCCCCTGGCGTCCTGTTTGTTCTACTGGTTTTAATGTTGCCAGAACATTTTTACACACATCAGGTCAGCGGAGGTTTTTGTTTGTTGGCATCTCGGACACCTAGCACATGGGTTCTTACCTCCTTAAAAGACCCCGTGATGTTCGAACGGCCAGCTATTTAACATCTATGGGGATTCCCCCACTGTTGGCAACCCCCCACGTTACAGAAGGTGTGGTGGATGGCCTGTACCCTCAGGATGGCTCAGAGGCCCCTCACAGGCTTCAGCAGGGAGAAGATCTTTGTCGCATACAACGGGCGAGAACAACTGTGTTGAAATTGCCCTCTAACTAGAGCATCTCACTAATCTGCCTTATGAGGATAGATGTCGGTTAGAATGCTGCCTACGTAAACAACGGCTGCTGCGGCAGCTCACTATGTTTTGGCACAGACCCCTGGTGTCTATGTGCAAGGATTCTAAGTTTAATGTATATGCGCACAATCTTTCTCATCCATCCGTTAAACAGGCTACAATCTCTGACACAGAATAGCAGGAACGTGCCGGAGCTCTCCAGCTCTCAGCAGGGCTGGCAAGCTCCGATGCTGTCCTCATTCTCCACCCTCCGTGTGGCTCCCACTGGCAACTGTTATGGTATCCAAGTAAGTTACAGGGAAAGAGAAAATAGACCAAGCGGCTCACCCGCTTGTCTGCAGCCCAGAACCTACACGAGGTTGTCTGCACACCAGTGGGTGGGCAGGGAACTACACATATCGGAAGGAGAGAGAAAGAACAATCACAATAGCAATGGAGCGTTTTACACTGACACGTAACCGACGTCCCATTCCAAAATCATGAGGTTTTGTTTAGGCCTGGATCCTTTCTGGATATAACAGCCTTCGCTCTTTTGGGTTTTCTGCAAGATTATGGAGTGTGTCTGTGGGAATTTGTGCCCATTCAGTCCAAAGAGCATTTAGGAGGTTAGGCATTGAAGTTAGAGGAAAAGGCCTGGCTTTCAACTGATGTTCTAATGTATTCCAAATCTGCTGAGTGGAATTGAGATTAGAGCTGTGTGCAGGCCACTGGACATCCTCACTTACAGGGAGTCATGCTGGAGTAGCAGTGGGCCTGCCCTCAACTGTTGACAGGAGCCTGAAATCAAATAATGATTTGAAATGTCTTTGCATGCTGTAGCATTGGCATTACTCCTCAGCCAAGCCCAGACCCAGGCCCAATCTTGAAAAACACCTGCATACCATTATCCTTCCTCCACCAGACTTGAGTTGGCACAATGCACTGCAGTAGGGAGCGTTCACCTGGCCTCCGCCAAATCCAGATTCATGCACCAGAGCGCTTTGCATGCTTTACATCACTCCAGCCAATACTCTGCATTACGCTTCATGATCTTTGGCTTGTGTGCAGCTGCTTGGACATGGAAATCCACTGCAGGATGCATGGCCCGTTTGCTGATGTCACTTTTAAAGCCATTTTGGAACTCTACAGTGACTGATTCAACAGGGGACAGGCCATTGTTATACTCTGTGCCCGGCAGTCGACTGTGCTGCTTTTTGTGAGTTCGCATGGTCTATTGCTTCATAGCTGCTGTTGCTCTTAAACGCTTTTCACAATAAGACTTGCAGTTGACCAGGACCGACAGCTACATCCACCAGGCTGTGAGGATGCTGAACTCTCTCCCTGCTTTACCCCCCCCAACACAGTACTAAAACTTGGTAACAGTTCTTCCAAGATCTGTTATGCACTCACACACCTCATACATGCACTACTGCTCACACTTGCACTATCTTACCCACTTTAATTCCTCCTACCACTGTGTCCTTAAAAGAACTGTACACACTTGTTCATTTTACCAGACATAAGCTTTAATATTTCTATATTGCACTATTGTTTATACATGTTCTGTTATACTGGTCATTCCATTTTATCCCCCATCTTACCTGGTACACTCTTACTCTTATATTGCACTATTGTCCTGTTTTATGTCTCTTGTCGCACGTATGTCTATATCTGTGACCTTGTACAGTTAGTGTCTCTCATTCTTTTATTATTTATAATTTTATTTTGCTACTCAGTCAACTTTCGTGTTATTCTTGCTGTAACTTGGGAAGGAGAGTAACGCAATTTCGATCCTCTGTATGTCCTGTACATATGCAGAATTGACAATAAACTACTTGACTTAATTCTTGTAAGGTGTCCACATACTTTTGGCCATCCAGTATATTTCCTGTTCAAGGTCCCTTGGTATTTCAGACCGTATTTTTAATTTAGCAGAAAATCCTCACATTGAAAGTTCCTTATTGTTCTTCAATATTTCTGCTTTGAGGGCATACAAGATATAGGGCAGGTGAGGGCTTCATCAGAGAATAACACCCATTTCAGGGAGGATGGACACAGCTACTTTCTGCAGTGAGATCTGCTCTAAACCTTCCAAAGGCATCATAATGACAGATCTAAACATTGAAGTTAGTGGTGTTTTCCTTTAAAATGTTTTCAAGTAGAGGTTTTTAGAAAAGCTGTTATCCTGGGTTGGATGAATGCATTGAGATGCATTACTTCACCTCACATTCATGCAGGTCTTCAGTCTGCCTGACCTGGGGCATTTAAAGAAATTCTAACAAATAATAGTCATTTTAGTTGTATTTCCTATGAATGCTTTAAGAATTCTACAACTCCTAAACCTGCCACTCATCCGAGCCTTAACTGTTCATACAACTTAGTTTGATCAAATTCCAATGACTCTTTGTCATTGTGAAGTCATGTTTTTTCAGTGTTCTGAAGGCTACAATCTGTGACATACAACATGTTGTAAATACATGCCGGAGTTGCCATTTGTCTGGTCAAACAAGACAATGATGGAAGATGTGATGTCACTTTCAGTAATGGTCTTTTCAGTGTACAACATTAGGCTGGGTGCCTTTTTTTCCTTTTTGCTGCAGACAGCACATACACTGTGAGCTTTCTTGTTGATGGAGGTGAGGTTTGTGCCTCAGGTCAGAGTATGAGAGGTGGTGGTTCCTAAGAATCTGAAGAGCACAGCCACACAGACACCAATATGATTGATTTGTGTGTGAGGTGTGTGTCTGTCTGTCTGTGTGTGAGTGTTTGTGTGTGTTGTGTTGGTGTTTGCACAATTGCACAAGTCAGTTATCATTTTCACTGTTTTAGAGATATCAAGTCAGAGATTGTTTACAGCCCACCAAAATCTAAGGCCTCCTGCCTCTCTGCTGGAGTGCACATTGTCTTATTACAACCCTGTGAAAAATGAATGCAGGCCTTTCGTAGTCATGCCTTTGAACTGAATGTACTGTAGTATATTGAATATACAGTAATACCTCAACAGATTTCAACTCCAGTGTAGGCATTTGACATTTCATGTTAAAACTGGAGCAAATGTGCCATAAACAAACGTAAACTAAGAGAAGGTCTGATCAAGGTATGTCATCAAATTTAGTCAGAACTGGGAATCCATAAACCAGGACCTGATTGGATCCATAAAAATTAGGTTGTTGTTGTAGGAATAGAGGACCAGACAATTATTATGATTATTGATTCACAAATTTGGTTAAGTCAAATCTGGATATTTCTTTATGTGTATTGCAGTATTTTATAAAAAATGCTAAACTTGCAGTTTGTATCAGACATTGAATAGCAATAATAGCTGTATTTAAAAAAAATGATTTATTATAACAGAGGAGTATAGCCAATATCTTATTAATTTGTTCAAACATGCTTGTCATTTTTACGTTTACAGCGCCAGACTCCTCCCTTCAGGCATGTGTCTGTGTAGTCTGCGTCTGTTCATCGCCACATATGTATTTCCTGTGGGTGTGGTTGTTAGTGTATGTGTTCATTCGTCTAGTCACCCTAATGTGTCACACGCAAGGCTTGTTATGTGTTAAGTATATGATGTGTGCGTTAGCCGTGTTCTGTGCTCGTCTTTGTGAATCTACTTCGTGTCTTTAAGCGCTACACACACAGCTATTGAGTGTTATAATAAAGTGTATGCTTGAGAATACTAGTCTCCGCATCCTTATTCATAGCAGCGCATAAATCTAATTTCTACACTTACTGGAGATATGGAATAACTGACGTTTGGAAGAAAGCCTATGCATGAAACCATGACACATCCATGTATAAGCTTCCATGTATAAACATTCCTCATTTTACTCCGTTTATACGTCCAGAGTTCCCTATTATCTCAGTGACAAATCTCACCACCCCCATTCCTGTACTTCTCATCCTATCTTTCTTTCTTCAGATTGTGTTTTTTTTAAGTTAACAACAACAGAACTAGGGCTGTATTTGAAAATGCAATTCAAAAACAGCACCAAAGTACTTGTAGTAGGATTTTCCAAAATAGTTGTCTAAGTTTGACCATGTTGTGCTGAAATGGATCCCAGACTTGAACAAGGAATCCAGTTGTAAGCTGAAGTCAATAGCCCGATGAGGACATTCTGGAAACAAATGTCAGAATAGCAGGTGGTGTGAAGGGTAGTGGTGTGAGTGTCTGTGCAGAGAGCACCCCCCCCAAACAAACAACAAAAAAACAAAAAAAAAAACAGTGAAAACAAGGTTAACAAGCTTGAAATTAAGATATAAGGACTTTCACAGCATGGGGGTGTAATGCAAGAGGAAAACCTGGGAGCTTTGAGTTTGTCTTGCACAGAATATCACCGTGTTGCCTCACCTGACACAGGGATCCAGACGCGAGCTTGGTGGAATGCAGTCTTGCCTCTGCTTCCACTATTTGAAATGCCTTCAGTCAGTTGACCTTTGAGATGAGCCTTATGCCCCGGGCCTTAACCATCCCCTAACGAGTGGCCTCTGCTGTTTCGCCGATTGATCCGCGACATGCTTTTAATCATTCATGCGATGCTCGGCCGGATAATGCAACCTAAACACATTCGCGCGATTAATAATTAAGATTTGGCATCGAAGCGCTACTCTCCGCAGGCATTTGTCAGCCGCGACACCCTGGTGGGTTACACTGCAGTGTAGTGCTGATCGCGGTGAATATTCCCTCACCTTTATTAGGTCCCCTCAAGTGGACTGAAACAAATAATACTCTGCATTAACTCGGCATTAAGACCACTTAATGTAACTTCCTAGAGCATATTGCCTAATATAGCCTGGGAACTTGGCTTCCAGGAAGAGTATGGTGTTTTGGCTCAATAACAATGAGTCAATGTACCACTCAATGCTATGGTACTATTCTTACATGCAGTACAACAAAAGAAAATATGCCCAATGGTTCACCAGGCTTACCTTTTATACGTGGCTTCACATATTTGCACTTTTGGGCACTTTTACTTTAAGTGAGTGTTAGTCTACCCTTGTCTCCACTGCGCTAAACTGAATGAGGCTAAAGACATTAGTTCACCCAAAGGGTTGGATTCAACGCTTCAGCAAACTTTGACTCTTTTTGTACTTATTACTATTCAATTTATTGCATTGCTATTCAATTTACATAACCTTTTGATTGAACTGGGGATTATATCTGAAATTATATGCGAAATAATTCATTCAGTTCCACAACATACTGGCTGTGAAGCAGGGTAGGTCTGGGACATCCCGGAGTCACCCTTCACCTCTCCACATCATTAGCGCTGGGATGTAACATATTCCGCTGTTTGCATGCTAGATTTTAAAGCAAATGTCACATGTGACTGTCAGGGTCTCTTATGGCTACTGGCTCTGAGCCCCAGTAGTAATTACGCTTTTGCACATTTGTTTCCCTAGTCATGCGATTCACGAGGACGCATCATCCATTACTGGGTATTTATAGTTCTGTGGGCTCTGCGAGGTCGCCTCGGTTTTCGACTAATGACCATGTTCATTTCATTTTCAGCGCGCATTTCTCTCGGTCCACTTTGCCTGGCTTGTAGCAATTTGTGCATTTCCGTGATATAACTGCTGCCGTCTAATCTGACAGATATGAAGCAGTTACGAAGACGTTTACATCTTCCACATTTTAGCGAAACTCTGAAACATTTGATCACTTTTTTCTTCCTTCTTTGGCAGTTAGGAGCTAGTCCAGGATGACCGCTTGCAGATAACTATATGCACAGCTTCTGTCTGCGTAAAGTTTTAGGATAGGCGTTAATTATCTCGGTGTCCGATGCTAAACCCTCCGCTGCTGCACCTGTGTCTGCACAGCTTTGCTCCGCCTCGTTGGAATACGGAATGGTTTTTGTACGTCGCTGTTCCTGCCAAACCAAACTGTCAACAGCCCTGAACGTTTACGGTTCCATTAGCTCCTGTTTCTTAGTACACGCTGTATTTATATTCCTGTCAGTCGTGTTTCCACTTTCATTTTGCGCTCTTATCCAAATCGACTTACAAAAGTCTTGAAGCCGTTTTGAGTTTTATGTAATTACATTTTACCTCCAACTCTCTAAATTTACCATGCGCTGTAACAGTAATTAGCTAAAAAACACTTGTGCAAGTGTGTTTTTTTTTTTGGGGGGGGGGGGGGTATCTACAAGGAAAAAGCAAAGAAAGGCCATTAACCTACTCGACAGACTACCGGTCCAGTAGACGCACAAGCAGACATATGCTGTGCGTAATTCCAGCCCCAGATGGGCTGATTGCAAACCATTTGCATGAGGACACACAGTAATAGCGAGGCACAGGTCCGTATTCCACCTCCACACTTCACCACTCCAGGTGTGTGCTCATACAGACAGGGCTCTAGAGTCAAGATTTTCTTCAGAGGCCTTGCCTAGGGATTTATTATACATAGATATTTTCTAACAGTAGAAGTAGTTATGATCAGATGTTTACAGCCAAAATGAATGTTAACAGAACCCTCTAGAATATGGAAAATGTATTCATTAATTGTGTTTTTTAAAGTTTTGAAATTACATAAAAACGTCAGCACATTTTTTCATGCCCTTACTACACTTGGCAGTCTCTGTCTACCAAGTTATCAGACCTCCTGTAATGCTGGGGCAGCCAGAAAACAATGATGAGCATTCGTACCTTATGTCTCTTATCAGCATCTCCGGCCATCACTTGTGGCATCTCCATAATAGCTGATGCTGCTGCAGCAATAATTTTTTGACTATTCACTTTAAATAAACATCTGTTTTTCACTTTCCAAATCTTAAAAAACACCCCTCTTTTTTAAAAATAGACTTTTATCTTACAGACTCTGCTTAATAACTTAACCCATTTCCTGAGTGATATGCGGTCCTCACAATGCATTAGATGGCAATGCGTGAAACAAATAGTTTAGCTGTGAAATTAAGTTAGAATGGTGAATGCTTTGCAGTTCAATATAGCAGAAGTTAACATAAAGCACTTCAGTTCAAGTTTGTAAGTCTTTCTTATCAGTTTCCCAGCTAGTGTTATATTATCTCGCTTATTGTGAGCTATCTGGATCAGACATTCAGCCATTTTGTATGTGTGTGTGTAGACTGTGTGTGTAGACTGTGTGTGTGCTGTTTCCTGTTCTTGTTCATGCCCACTGAACTCTATAGAAACAAAATTAGGTTAAAAGTCCTATTCATAATTGGTAGTCAACAGAATGCAGCTGACAAAACATAGCAAAATACCAGACATTGTTTCCAGACTCAAAAATATACCCTGCTTGAAAAAGTAAAAAAAAAGCTTTGAAAACTGTGTCAGAGTAGCGCTTAAGGGTTAAGTTCATTTCTAATGCTGATCACAGTGGGCGTCACAGCATCGAGACCATTTTTCCTCAGCAGGTGAATGAGGCTGTTCCACAGTGTTTAACCCTGGAGCTGAATCAGCAGGACATCAGCCGAGATTGGGGAACAGTTAGTGTTACCGCAGGACGCACAGCCTTGTCTGTAGGACTGAGACTTCAACATATCATATGATGGAAACAACTTGTATCGGTAAAAAGGAACTTCCTAGTGAAACTATGACCTTCCACAGAGTGCATATTTGGTTTATATACAAATTAGTAAGCTGATTGTCAGTACCTGTCCTCAGCAGGTTAGCACTGAGTTCACTGAGAAAGAGAAGCTATCACAGTCATTAGCTAAGTGAGCATAAGAGAAACAACAATGAAAGGCAAGTAAATGAATTCTCCATTAATGCATAGTAACATAAGAGTAATTATACTAATGTAAACCTCACACACACACACACACACACACACACAGACAGATAAAGGTTATGGATTTGCCCACAATAATAATAAATGCCTTTGCATCCTGCTTTGCTACACATTACGCAAGTCTTGAAGATGATGTGTGGGAAGACCTCCACAATATTAGGCAGATCAATACTTTTGATCTGTGTATCCATATAGCAGTCTCCATTCAGCTTCAGAAAATCACATTCATACATCAGACACTACAATGCTGCTAAAGACTGCTTCAAGGGGTCCTCTGCCAATTACATCTCAAGATCTCTTAAAAATCTTAAGATGGTTGAGCCCATCACTTGAGCCATTCTCACTGATTTCAGTGATTTCAGAGAGGTTTTATGATTAGTGACAGCCAACATGTCCAATAAGGAAACTGATGCTTTGAAGGTTACGGACCACTGAGATGGAGGCTACAAGCAGTTGTGAAGGCCCAAAACAACATCCCTATAGGTGCACCAAATATGTCCTCAACAGATGGGCCCGCGAACAGACTTTCACACAACGCTGGGCCTAAACAGCTCGTGGAGAGATGCCCACACGCCTGCGTGCCCATAATGAACAACTGTATTTGTGGCTCTGCTGTTTAAAACCGATCAGAATATTGAACGTTTGCTGATGTGGAAGAAGCATCCCTGCCCACAATGCAATGCTGGATGAAGAAGGTTTTACACAGTGTGTCTTCATTTGAGCCCTCCACAGGAGCATACGAATGTGTTTTATATCCATAGCTGCTGGGGGATATTGGGCTCAATGTTTATGGCTTAATCGTTACTTTCAAGGGTGGAGGGGAGTGAGCTCACTGACATGTGCTGGTGAGTGATGCTCCACACAACAGGAAGAAGGACTCCAGAATTCCAACAATCAGCACTCCTTCTGCAGGCTCGACCGTGCCGTAATGACAGCGGTGCAGGATGTAGCTCAGCTGGGTTCTGTTGGGGATGTTCCCATTGGCATTCCCAATTTATGGAACAAATAGCAATTTAATTTGCACACTAAAATCCATCTAAAACATGCACACCTATATCCCTAAGACACACATCTTTTCCAAAAATTTACCAATTTAATATAAAGTAAATGTCTATTTTTATTAAATTACATTTTAAGTACTTAAAATAAAAGGTTAATAGTGTAATATAAAAATAAGAAAAAAATCGTGTTTCTCTCTTCAATGTACAATATAATTATTTTATTAATTTTTTTTTTACTCATTTGAGGTTCAGTATTTACATTGCAGTATGGTGTTTAAAGTGGTGTAAGCTCAAAGCTTTAAGGTGAACCTGCTTTGAACGAGGCTCAAAGCATCTAACCATGTAGCGGTTGGAAGCTGAATTAACAACTGAGTGATGTGCTATCAGTTAGGCCAGTCCAAAGGAAAAAAGCAGACAGAAGTTCCTCTGCTGCTGGTGGTGGGAAGGAATTGATGTCTTCAAGGAATGAAACTACACAGCAGGGGCTCCCCAGATCTGTAATTGGGCCTAGCCTCCAGTTTGCATTTTATAAGGCTTCTGCCCTTTGCGTAAGACACCCATATTCACCTTAAAGAACAATAGAAATTTCTAGAAAATGCTCAGATTTCAAATGCTCAATCAAAGGTCTTTCAATCTGTTATCAAACAAAATGTAACTGTGAGTCTGAGGATAAGAGGCGGTAGGGTGTATCTCAGAAAAGTTGCAATGTGAAAGATTAAGCAACTATAAATTAGCTGATTAAATAAATACAGAGCTGCTCTGAATCTCCAGCAGCAGTAGGTCTGATGAAGGCTTTGGTGGTCTGCCAGCAGATGAGAGGGGTGTCTCCACCCCACACGTTTCTTAGACTGCGCCATGAACTAAGTTCTGAAAGTCAAAGTCACTGCATATTATATCAACACTTAGAACTGCCTCTACACTGTACAGCTACCACAGCTGAGAATCTGACGTGAACTGACATATAGGAGAGAACATACAGGAGCAATGGAAAGAAGAATTCCCATTTCAGCTTTCCTTTCTGAGCTGTGACTGATGGAGAATCATTAAACCCCACCCTTCTGCTTGTAACCTAGAATTACTCCAAGGATGGAGGTGTGATGAGTCTATCACCCTCATCACATCCGATTCAGGTCAGCTTTGTGGTCTGAGTTTGAGGCCAAAGCTATGTTTCGCATCTAGTTAACAAGGAGATTGTGCATCACAAAAAACACTGTTCTTTTCAGCCCTTGAGAAAATAGGCCTATTTTGAATTTAGTTTCAGAGGCTGCTGAGTTCTTTCTGCTGAGTGCAGGGTGGTCCTGTTTGTCATGCTCCAACACTCACACTTCAGCTGGACACGTATTTCTCCGGATGAATCGTGTTGGTGAACAGTGAGGCGGGGCAAACACCGTAGCAGGCCCCAAACCCAGTCACCCAGCCATGGTACACCACCTGATTAGAGGACTTTTGACTTTTCTCTCAGAATTCTCTGAATCTTTGGGAAATCCTTTCTTCATTATTTATTTCTTTTCTGCATTTTTGCCCGTTTATCTCCCCACGGTTACATGACACCCGTTCCCACCTGCTGTCCCACCAGGAGAGTGAAAGTGAACAGGGGCTTCTTGCCGAGATATGCAAAGCCAGACGTTGCTCTGCCAGTGTAGAACAGCCGACATCTCCTGCAGGAGAGCCCCAGCTGCCTGGTGCTGTGGATACGTGCTGGCAGGCGTCCAGGCCCGGGTCCAGCCCACTGTAGATCAGCAGGCCCGGGGAACTAAGCCACACACAGAGAGCAGGGCCAATTGTGATGTTGGACTCCCAGCTGTGGATGAATACTGTGTCATCTGTAGCATTATTATGCATTATCCGGTAGGCATGCTTGCTCAGTGGAAAACATTTTACCTCAATGGAGACTGCAAAAAAATGTGTGTGTCTATACAGTACGTGCTCGAATAAAAAAACACAATTAGCTTGAGTCACAAGAGTGATAGCCTGAATATGATCTGCAATTATAGGCCAGTTCGTGTTCCTTTTTAAAAACAAGACATTGTGTCCATGCAGTAAAATTTCTTACAAACATGTATCTGCAATATCAAAGTCAAAGTGCAATCAAATGTCAAAGCAAAAAAAAAAGGAAGTAAAAAAATAGAAAATAGAGCAATAGAACAATAGAACAGTGCCTTCACTGCCAGAGGTTTTTAATTGCATTTTGTCTGAAAATATCAATGTTCAATTTTCGAGGCTGTCAGCTAGAGAGTTATACATTAAAAAAGTCCTCTGTTCTTTTTGTCATTAAAACACTGTCACTCCAAGTGGCTGGCCATGCTCCGTCACCAGAGCTGCAGTTGAGACGGTCTGAAATGGGGAAATTGGGGAGGACAGAAATGGGAGACGGTCTGCAGAAACAATGGGCTTTGAGGATGATTCAGGTTAGACGTAGTGAACCGGACAGCAACTAATCATTTATGCACACACAACCCTGGTGCTAAGCGCTGCGGTGGAACTCATACGCCCACAATCCATAATATCCTATTATGATTCATTTAGATGGTCCAAATTGGATGAATGTGAAATGCCTTGGTGCTTTGAAGGTCAGGATGTAGGTTTTCTTGACAAGTTCAGCACTGCATAGAAATACAAATAACCCTGGTTACAGAGGCAGTGTTTAGTTATTATATTATCATTAACTTAGACAGACACAGTTATCTGTGCATGCTGCATTAAAATTAACCTCTGCTGAAATTCCAGTAATGTAGGATTTTACAAACCACTACAGAAATATTTTGTTTTGACTTTCAGATATCAAAGTGTATATCTGGATATGTTAATATATTGGTTGATAGAATATATATCATATCATATATAATATATTATTATTGTTTTTGATCATTGATCATCTCTCTCTTTCTAACGAAAATCCCACAAACTCTGTTCCCTACACTAATTCAGACACATAAAAAGCATGTTGAAAAGCATATATAAATTAAGTAACATTTATTTGCACAGTGCTTTTTACAACTACTGTTGTACTGTTACAACTACTGTTGTCACAAAGCAGCTTTAGATATGTTCAAGTCCAAGTCCAAGTCCAAGTCCCCAGTGAGCAAACCAAAGGTGGTAAGAAGAAACTCCCGAGGGAGAAACCCTGAGAGCAACCAAGACTCAAATGGGGGACCCATCCTGCTCTGGTCGGCAACAGAGAAGCATAATAACATTAAAGACATTGAAATAAGCAAACAAAAAATCCAGTGAAATAAGCAAACAAAAAGCAAAGAATGGCCATGTTAGTTTTCTATAAGTCCTGGTCGTGGTTCACAGGGTGTAGGTATGTCCAACGAACTGACCAGGACAGTGGAGGTGGGGTGAAGGAGGGGGTCACAGCAGGGAGGCATCGGGGGTGATGGGAGGAGCTGAGACAGGTTGAGACGCAGTAGCAGCAGGACATCAGGAGTAGATTTACCACAGCAGAAAGAGAGAAAAAATTATTAGGCATGTCTGAATATAGAGAAATTATAGTATAGTGTATACACTATAGTGTGCAAAGCTGGACTCGGATCTAGCAGATCTAGCAGATCTAGCAATGAGAGCACAGCTAAAGGGCGGAGCCAGAAGGCAGCACAGCTAAAGGGCGGAGCCTGAAGGCAGCACAGCTAAAGGGCGGAGCTATAAGGTAGCAGGGGCATGAGGCTCTCTGGGGCATAAAATCTCCACCGCTCTCCGTTAACAAACAGGGACAAAAGGAGGTGAAGTGACCATCATAATATACCAGTTTACCATAAGTCTCAATGCCCATGAACCCCCAGATCAACAGCTTTACGTAAGATGGGAAGTATTTAGACTTAGGATGTAGACCGAATCAGCTTATCAAAGTGTGCTCTTCAAAGCAATGTTTGGACATTACTGAAGAGGGGTTCAAACCACCTTCCTCACAGAGGTGCGTTTGGATACATGCTCGATACACCCTCCTGTTTGAACATCATCATTGAATTCATGTTTTCAATTTGAGCTGTCCAGGTCTGCTATGTCATTATACCAACCATATCGTTCTGCTAAGTTACGGTCTTCACTCACCGTTTTACGCCAGGAGGCATAACTGTGGCTAAATCCATCCGTCCTCTATAAATGCCAATTGTCTGATTTTGAAGGCAAAGGAAGTACAACAAAATAGTACTATTGAACTACCTAAAGTTGCCTGCTGTTTGCTATTTAGCAGATGTAAAATTACAGTAGCAAAGTTTTGTTTTGTTTTTGAATATATAACATGAGCGTATTGCTAAATGCAAACTAGACTTTACATTTTTCTTAATGCTCCAAGTTATCTCATTTATTTTTTCTTATTTAATTTGAATCTGCATTATGAACCATCATGGAAGTGGAACAATACCATACCAATACCGTGGAACTTTCCTTACCATCCTGTAGAACATGTAACAGTTTAATTTAGTTAGCACTATCTTAAATTTATACATTTAAATAATTTATGATATTGTAGTCTTAGTCCACATAAAGCAAATTAACCCTTGGTCAGATTTACTGATGTATCTAGAAAAGAGTACGTATCTTAGAATTTGAGAGTCCTATGAAAGTCAACAAGAGTCTGTGGCTTTATTAATACTGTTATTTTCCAAACCATGTAACATAAAAATTGGTGCGAATATAAAATATATATGTGTGTCCTAATGTTGCAACATTGTAATGTCCTTGACTGTGTACCCAAAACATCCAATTCCAAACTTGGTACATTCATGTAAATCATAATAGCTCTCTTTGGAACAGTTTGTATATCAACACCACTGCTCACATGCACTAAAAATACAAGTTTTGGAACTGGTGTGCACAGAAAGGTGGGGGTCATTTTCCTCCAAATACACAACATAATCACTATATTAGTGGACAAATGTTGGAATAGGAATACCATCAAATTTACTACTGGTTAAGTTTAAACCATAATTTTTAAGAAAGATCGTTAATACACGGTAAATCAAGATACAGTATCAATCACAGACACAGACTCAAACTAAAAGGAAGCGATCATGCCAAGTCTTAGGGAAAAAGAGGGGTTTAATGAATAAAGTGCACAAACCAAAGACCTGTGCACCGTTCCGAATTAAGGAAACAATAACCAACAGTCAAGGGGTACAAAGACAAGACATATACAGACAAACAAACGACCATCAGGTGAGGGGGTTAATAGGCCCCGCCCACCAGAGGGACGCACACAACGCAACAACAACAGGACAACTGCCGCTGAGATGGAGGCAACCGGTAGGGGGAGCCTCCTGTACCGTGACAGACCCCCCCACCACCAAGCCGCACTACGGCCCGGTGTGCGGCCAATAGCGGCAGCACAAGAAACAACAGGGGTGGGCGGGAGGGTACACGGCAGGGACCAACTCCCCGTGGACCCGGAGCTACACAACACAAAAGACCCCCGGAACCCCCGGGCCGCAGGGAGCGGCTATCCTCCGCATCCAGAATCTGCAACATAAAAGACAGATTAGTTAGCTCCCCCCCTTCCTCAGGCAGGGACCCTGGACTGACCGGGTCATCAACCAAATGATAACCACGCCCCCGTTGGTCACAGGGCCCTCACACCCCTGCGGACTCTGGCCGCTGAACCCCCTAAGGTGTGCAGACGGGGAGCACGGCTCAGCCACACGTCCAAGGTGCCAGGGTGTGTGCAGGTTACCTCCCTGGTGCGGCAACGCCTCCACTACCAGACTCCCGGACTCTCCTGCATCATGGAGCTGACCCCTGCCCTGTGCTAGGGGTCACCCCAGGCTCCTTAAGGAGACAACCCCTACCGAGGAAGCTCATCGCAGGGTGGACTCCTCCACCTAACCCAGGAGCACCAGAGACCATAGCCCAGTGCCTCCTGGTCACCCCGCACGCTATGGGGGGGATCTCGGTCCTCAGCTGGAGATCCCACAGTCTGGCAGCGCCGCATCTCACCACCAGGGACCTGCACACAACCCTTACGGCACAAACACCACAGACAACATAAAACACATACGCACGTAGCCCTGTCCATTTAACCCCTTTACACCAGGGGAGGAGGGGTCTCCTTCTCTGCAGGAGGTGACACCCTAGGCAGAGTGCTTCAGGCCTCCATGCCACTCCCACTGAGGTTCGGGGCACCTCCCGGCTCAGGAGACTCCCTCCAAATGGTCAGGACCTCCTGTGGAACCATGCCCTCTGGGCTCAGGACCCCACCCATAGCCCCCCCCCCCAAATATTTCGGGGAGGTATTCGGGGGGGGAATTACACACAACAAATCATGCAGCACACTAGGACAAAACAAACACAAAAGACAAAACAAACGACATGAGCGCCTGTGCACTCGCAGGCTCAGTCTGGTCGCCAAACACATATTCAGTGCTTTCACATACCGACCACGGACGAGCTTACTGTGAGGCACGCGCAGTTGCATATGGGAGAGCCTTTCACGGGGCACAAGACTCAGTCACCGCCGTGCTACTTACAGTGCGTCACACAACACAAACGAGCAATGAAATTGCGGGACAAGCAGTGAAAGCTCAGGCTCTTCACGCACATACAACAACGTAACAAATAACACGCAGACAAACACTTACCACGAGACATGACCACGAACGAAGGAGAAAGCAAAGGAGACTGGCGGCTTCCGAAAGTGGCTGGTTATTCTGTGATGGGCAGAGAGTGCGGACTAAAAGGAAGCGATCACGCCAAGTCTCAGGGAAAAAGAGGGGTTTAATGAATAAAGTGCGCAAACCAAAGACCCGTGCACCGTTCTGAATTAAGGAAACAATAACCAGCAGTCAACTGGTACAAAGACAGGGCAGCACAGGCTATAAGAGGGAGTGTCGTCTGAGTGATGCCCAGAGGGTTATGGGAGTTGAAAGGGGAGGAGGGACTGGGAGGATGGCTCGATTCAGAGCAGGATGAGCCATTGCACTGGGGTGATTAATAATCCAAAGGCCTGGTCAAGCCCCTGATACCTGCAGCTCTGGGCTGTGAAAAATAATTCATGGGTCTCGTTTTTTTGCACCCCATTTTGGATTTTCTGAGAATGGTGTACTGAAGTGTACGTCAGGAAAATGTGAGCGTTATTCGTTAGAATGACTGAGATAAGGTGTGTTTTACTGCTGTTAGAATTTCTTAGTATTTACAAATATATACTAAGAATAGTATTTAACTTACAAATAGATGCCTTGAATGCACTCAAGCTTGTGTATATAGCCACAGGCAAATATACGTGCCAAAATGTTGCAGGATCTATAAAGAACGTGCTACGAACGTTTCATGAAGGTCTTCATTAAGTTCAGATCTTCAAAATAGGAAAAATCAAAAAGGACTTAGTTAGGACTTAGAAAGATGTTAGCACAAGTTTCATGTGTTACCTGAGGATACCATCATTTATGGATTAAATTCATGTTAGCTGAGAAGTGCTCTTACTCTATCTTTCTCATGAATGACAACATTCAGCATCTTTTCAGTACAAGCAGTGCACTTTAAGCATTTAGACTTTTAGTTATAACTTTCTGTCTTCTCTTGTCACAAGTTTTGTTCACATTGTACTATTTACATTGTATTACAACTTTATACATTTTAAGGCAAGCAAGTTGCTTTTTCTAATTTAAAAATGTGTTTTCTGCAGCATGTTGCTTTTATTCTTTATTACTTACTCTCTTCTAAAAATGCAGAGGGATAACATGCAGTCTAGAGTCCAAAGTGCTAAAATGAACCATTACCAGTAAAAGTCTCTGGGATCAAGTCCCAGTTTTCCCCACCCCCGGCCCCACACACACCCCATGGTCCCTGCCATACCCAAACACCTCCACCACTGACCTTGGCTCTTCATGGCTGGCGGCAGGAATGTTAACTGAAAATTGCACATGGCAGGGGTTCCGAGCTTCAGAGAATTCCTTTGACTGAGTGCAGCCTATTCCAGTGCAAACAGGGGGCAGCGGAAGAAAAGGCCCGTGGCAGGCCCACGAGGCCTGCTGAGGAAGAGATTAACTTCAGCTCTTTCTCTTGCTTCGCAATCAGCTTGTATTCGGACAAGGCCTTAAATGTGTCAAGCTAGAGTTCCTTGCCTTGATGCAAGCATGATTGAACTGAGCAGGGAGCTGCTGTTTGGATGGAGAAAAAAAAAACCAACCTGTCTGACATTTTCCACTGACAGCAAGACAGACATGGAGCACTGGCCTGCAGAACCTGCTGGTGCGATGTCTGAGAGGTTCTTGATGCGTGGACGCTGTGAGACATCAAGTGACATGATCCATTACTGACTCTTTGGGATCCTGGTTTGTCCATCCACTCATTAAACCCAATTCACCGTTTTCTTTTGGACATTTATTAGGTTGGTTTTCGCCTTCCTGTTCATGTTTTTTAATTTCCTCCACTCCACACCTCAAAATGGAACGTGAAAATAAAACCTACATCTAAAACATTATCTATACCACTGGCTTCACTTCACAAAACTGCTCTGAGCTTCACCCATGGATGTGACCTTGGTCCACTCACCATTCAGGTGTCAGAGGTCTCGCTCACCATTCAGGTCCACTCACCATTCAGGTCTCAGAGGTCTCGCTCCCATGCCATGGAGAGAATGGACCTTGTGTGTAGCCTTCTACCACCTCAGGGACACTCGCTTGTCAGTTCACCTTCGTGTCAGCAAAGCTCTCACAGTGCCACGCTGCTCTGACACCCGTTCAGCAGGGGAACAGGCAGCACACGATGCAACGACTGCTTTTCTCACCTGGACCTCAGAAAATGCATCTTCAATGGAGAGACTCCACTGCCAATGGTGGATATTGAGGTTTCAGTCCTCAGCTTTGCTATGCATGCAAAGGGCTGCTTGAAGTAGCTTTGCTGCATTTTGTGTTATTTGCCTTAACAACTCACAAAACTAATACCTAACTAGGCGTGACTGAACCCAGCTGTTTCCTGCTGGGCTTTAACCGTGTTGATATTCTGGTGAAAAAATCTGCAGCGTGCAGGGGGGTGGGGCTGGGGAGGGGGGGTTAGAGGTTACATGTGTCCTGTGTGGATTAAGCACACGTGTCTGTGGATGAAAGTTTGGAAAGGAGAAAGGAATGAATCACTGTTCAAACGATGTAACCCCCTGCTCCTCACAGAAGTGTAGGCTCAGTAGCACGCTGGGTTTTTATCAGGAGTTCAGGCTAGATCCATACTGTGTGTGTATGTGTGTGTCTGTGTGTATGTGCACATGTGCATGCAGGTGTGTGTATTTGTCTTGCAATACAGGAACTCTGGGGTTCTGCTATCAAGCATGCAAATACAGAAAAACTGACGAGTCATCTCAGGCATTTCAGTAGGATCCAAAATTTCAGAACTGGGAAGGTGGAGGCTGAGATCAGTCTTTCGTATTATTAGTGTTGAAGGTCATGTAGGCCAGAGGTTTTCAGTCCATTCCTCAAGGACCCACTCCACATTTTACTACCAGCACACTCATTAACCAAGGACTGCAGAACCTGATGAACCCACGTGTTGTATGTGGGGAGAAAATAATGGTGTGGATTCAATTTAAAACCCCTGATGATGGCACAGTCAGGTTGATCCATGTATATCACCAGCCTCGTTGTTTCGAGTTGTGGTAGCTTGTTGTAAGCTCTTTAACACTGTCACCTCTGTATCTCGCCACAGGCCTGCTTATTTTCCCTGCACACCTTAAAAACAATGTTAAATGAACTCTTACAAAGTTCACTTCATTTCAGCATTCCTTCAAGCTGGACACTCTGCTTGTTAATTCTGCAATGGTGCGTTTTGCTGTTTGCAAGCCTGAGCTAATACCCCAAACTCTCAGCAAGCCTTTGTGTGGACGATATGGTGCATCTTATAATCAAGTTTATATAATCAAAATGTTTTGGAAACTTGGAAATCTTCTTACAACTCAATGTATAGACCACAACTTGTCATCCAAGAAGAATGGCCACTGTAGAGCGTTCAATGAGCACAAGATTTTGTGTGTTGTGTATGCTGTTCCCAGTAAGTGACCAAGGCTGTTCTGGTATACTTAACGATATGAAGCAAATTAATAGAATACAATTGATTACCTCAGTATATGAACAAGCAATTACAACAAATAAAGCATAGTATTTAAACCATTCAGTCACACTGAAATATGCAGCTCTTGAATATTAAACAAAACTAAAGGGGTAATAAGTTTCTAAAGGGATAATAAGCTTGACATTGTTTCAACACAGCACCCTACACTAAGAACAGCGTCATCTCATGCTCCGTCAACGGATGGAGGCTCGTCCAACGGATGGAGGCTCGTCCAACGTCCAACTCAAACGACAGCAAAAATTTGTGCATCATACCAACGGCCCTGATGTGGGCGACACAATTACCTTTTTATCTCAGTTATGCCTGCGTCACATCTGAAATGCAGGACCAAAGTAAATATTCACCTGTTTGCATCTGAAACAGGCTATCCGCTCTTATTTAGCCTCCGTCATGGTGTCCTGCACAGTGGACCACGGGCAGCAGGCTGCATCGCAGTGTCTCCTTCCATCTGCCACCCGAGGCCTCGTCTGAGCACCTGACATGGGCCACGTTAATGGCCAACATGCCAAACAGGTGCTTGATTGCTCTCCTCTTCTGGCTGGCTTTAAACTGCAGTGCTCCGACTTAACGACCGTCTGCCTCTTTAAAGAGCCGGCGGACCACAGGCAGTATTATACACCATGCATGAAGGGCTAGGTTGGCTCTCAGTTCTTGGGAAAAGGCTGTTTGGGGAGTAGATATTAATGGGGTGTAGGCAGGATGTGACATGGGGAGAGGGAGACATTTTCTTAGACAAAGAAGAAACAATAAATGTTAAAAAAAAAAAACACGAACTATTACTATTGCTCCTTTTTTTTCATTTTCTTTGTTTATCTTTAAGCCTCTTTCTACTTGTTATTAATGGAACCCATTTGCCCATGTTATCGCGATAGGTCCAGCTCTGTGAGTGTGATCAATGGCCCTGCTTTCCGCTCTGCTGTTTACTGTGATGCTCGTCAATTGCAGACATCTGTTAGGTCATTTCTATTGCCCGAGGAAGCCATTGCTCTCCTCGGCATGTGTTCAGCTCTCCTATAGTGCCGCGTGGGAACTGAGATGGAAAAGCCTAGTGCTTCATTCTGTGTAGAGCTGAATTATTGTCTCAATCCAGAATAATCTCTGGTGTTGGCAGGGAGAAACCAAAACATTGCAATTACATTGTAAGCATTTTCTGGCAAAGCATGTTTGATGTTTTTGTGGAGAATGTGGTGGCAAGAAGGCATCTGTTGGCCTATTGCCTTTTCATTCCACCACACACTTGAAACGCTGCTCTTTGCTACAAATCGTCTGCATTACCAGCTGATTTCCCTAGATTTACCACACATGAAGCATGTAATCCTGCTCATAATAAATAATTCTGTTTGAAATTTGTTATTCATGGTGTTTAGAGTTCATACCACAAAATCCCACAAGCAATCCATGTGTCAGCTGTGTGTTACTTCCCCCACAATAAGCATACACACACACATATACACAGCATTCAGTATGCTGACATTTCATACCACTTTCATACTTCTCTTTCCTCTTTGTCTGTGCCACAAAGTACAGTAGGGAGCAAGTGCCGGCGTGTGAGGGGAGCAGCGTGGGTGGGAGTAGGTGGGTGTAGGTGGGTGAGGGGAGTAGCGTCGGTGGGTGTGGGTGGGTGTGGGTGCATGAGGGGAGCAGTGTGTATGGGTGGGTGGGTGTGATTGTGGGTGGGTGGGCGTGGGTAAGCGTTGGCCTCCGCACCTCATTTCCCTCCTGCGTCTTGGTGGAGGGATGTGCAGCCGATAGCCCGCGAGGAACCAGCCCTGCAGGAACCAGCCCTGCAGGCTCCCCTGCAGCCACAGTGACAGGACCACACAGGAGAGACAGCAACGCCAGACTGCGTCCTGTTTCACGCTCCGAGCTGCAGAGTTTTCAAACGTCTCCCCGGGCGCCCCAGGGTTCTGGGCCGTATAAAAATGACAGCAGCTCTGCCCAGAGAGCAGGGCATGCTGGGAGACAGGAACAAGGGGAATGAGAGTCATCTGTGGGTGTGGCACGGCTTTGCAGCACTGAGGAAAAGCATATGATGACGTAGCATGGACCACATGCATGAATAATACTGTATATCTGGTTTCATCAAGGTACTTGGGTTATTTGACTAAAGATTGGTTCATGGGTTGGTTCACTGCAGAAGTGTAATTCAAATCTGAAAATCTGAAACAAAAAGTTTTTATTCCTAATAACTATTGCACTGTAGCTGTATTTTTGTTGATGTCAGTTAGCACAACAGTAGACCATTCTGCAGTATGGTTGCTGGAAATCAATATTTAAAGACAGATGGAGCTCCCATGTGATCTGGTTCCTGTGGAAACAGCTTGGTGTTGGCACAGAGGAGTGATTAGGTGTATTGTCTGGTTATATGTTCACTCTCTGTGTCTCAGTCGATGCTTTTGTCAAAATAAAAGGAATAGAACAGTCAGTAAATGGCTTGGCTTTTAAAGATTCATTTTAGGTATTACAAGTCACTTAATAATATCACCCCTCAAACTTTAGGTTTTTTTAACAGACTGTGACCTGGTTTAGTGAAGCTCAGATCTTTGTGACCTCTCACCTTTAAAGCTAGAGTAATTGATCTCTGTTCCCTATGACCTTCAATCGTGGCCACCATTCAATATGACCTTCAATCCAGCTGCAAAATGAAGCTTCCTTTTACATACACAACCTGCAAGTCATCTGCATGAGGCAACAATGCTGGCACCATGACCATGAGAGAGTGATGGGCTGACACTCCTGGAACAGATGAAGATCCATCCTCATCAAAAACCCATGTGGAATTTAGATTAAATCCCAAACCTCACCTCATTGAATTTAGGTATGGCCCCTGTGGTGTGTTATGGAATGACAGGAGGCTTCATGGGGATGGCACATCTTTCCAGGAGGGATAGTCAGCAGCCAATGGACTCTGCAGTACTACAATCACAGCCCTACAGACGACCACGCTATTGGACTGAAATTACAGAGGGGACTTTTCATCTCTGAAGTACCATCTGTACAGCGAAAGGGCACCAACATGTTTTGTTCATGTTTAATTTTTTAATTAAAAATCCTTATCTTGCTTCTGCCTTTGTTTAGTATTTTTTCCATGCACAAATGAACACATAACACACACACATAACACACACACATAATAAACAGTGTTTATCTTGCGAGTGTGTGTCTTGCAAGGATCAGTGGGATTTAGTTTGTTTATTGACTAAGAACAGGAGAAAGAATTGGATGTGATCTCCTACGATCGACTACATGGTGTGATCTCCTGTGATCATCCATCCTTTTTCTGAATTGTATAGTGTTTGCACTAATGGGATTGATTAAAGTATGAAAAGTATACTGCTCTCTTTGTTGGTTCAAGTTAGTCCATATGTGTAAGCTCAGCATAATTGATAGCTGGAAGCAGAGAAAGAAAGATTTATGTAAGTAACTCCTGAAAAAACAAATGCATCCAATCTCATGGGTTTAACAGTACTTCACTGTGCCTGGCTATGAGGCTTAGGAATTAATATTTAGAATTTGAGCCAAACCAATCAAGTCCTCAAATGAAATGCACAATAATAAAACTTGCAGTCGGGTGGTGCACAGTGGCCCTGCATTGTCATGTTGTGTGAGATTCTGTGTTGCTTGATTTTCCAAAGACAATTTTGAAATAATTGATTTAGAGGTTTCTTGGGAAACACAGAAAATGGCACTGGGAGGGTGTTAACCTTAATAACAACTTATTAATCTTAATAACAATGTTAATAGGCGTTAATAGGTGTTAACCTTAATAACATTTTAATGCCTGGAATACTAAAGGTCTTGGATAGTACAGTGTCATTGTCATGTATAGAGTGTGCAGGAGAAAAGGAGGATGCAAGGGCGAGTCACCTACAGAAGAGTTTATCGAAACAAAGTAAAACAAAACGAATATAGAATGCACTAATGAGAAGAGAAAGCCTAAATAACACCCACTCATCACCCACTGACAGCCATGATAAAGGGGCTTAAAAAAGGCAGAATATAAAGGCATAACAACACAGAGGTTTTGTGGAGAACGAGGAGAACATGCCCCTCCTGAGTGGGGCGTGGTGATAAATGAACAGAAAATGTGACCAATAGTAAGCCAAACAGCACATGCAAAACCATCTCTGCAAACCAGAGGCTACTGGCAAGGGGACATTGTTACAGCTATGTAACCTGTCTTCAAAGGGTCAGTGTATGATTATCCCTAATGATTACACTTAATCATCACTCTACATAGCAGCAATAATATACACCATTCCCACATTATGTCATTTGTTTATACAGCACTTCTTACAACAGGTGTTGCCACAAGGTGGATTTTTTAAGGTATTTGAATCCAAGCCCACAGTAATCAAGCCAAAGGTGACAGTGGCAACAAGTAAAAACTCCATAAGAGGATGAAGAAGAAACCTTGAGAAGAACCATCGCAACAACAGTGTAAACAAAATTAATAACAAAATAAGTAATAACAACTAGTAAACAAGGGAGGTGGGACAGCAGGGAGGCCAGGGAGTGGGCGGAGCCGAAGCAGGTGAGGCCAGGGAGTGGGCGGAGCCACATCAGGTGAGGCCAGGGAGTGGGCGGAGCCACAGCAGGTGAATGCAGGGCGGGCTCAGTAACATAATACCAGGAGTAGGTGTGTCTTCACAGAGAGAGAGGATAAATTATTTGGCATGTGCAAATATTAAAATGTGTAAAATAGGGGTATATGGGGTATATGGTGTGCAAGGAAGGACTCAGATCTAGCTATGGCAGCACAGCTAAAAGGTGTCGTGCCAGTGGCATCATGGAGCGATTAGGACGCCTGTGCAGAATACAGACACGAACATGAACACCGGGACTGCATACAAAAGAAAGACCAGCACAAAACATAAGACCAAACACAGTTTAATGCACAGAAAATCAAGGAGACTAAACAAGGGACACATGAAATCAATTACAAGGTTGCGGGGTTACAAAATACCAGGCGAGGAAAACCAGAATGAAAATCGAAGCACATGGAACATGACGACAGATTTGACAGAGCAATAGGGGCGGAGCCGGAAGGTAACACAGACATACAGTCTCTCTAGATCATCAGCACTCAGACGCTCTCAGCCAACACATTTGAGTGGTAAAAAGAGGTGAAGTGACAGCATCATAACATCCCAGTTTACCAAAACTCTCAATGCCCATGAACCTCCAAATCAACAGCTATACCTATACCTAAGATGAGAATATTTAATAAAAGCCTGATAATACCTTTTGAGCCTAACCTTAAATATTGAGAATGTTTTTGAGTCTTGAATATTGAAAGAAAGGTTATTTCATAGAAAGGGAGCTAAATAAAGGATCCACTCTCTGTGGTAAATTTCCTATTCTTGAAAGTGCTAAATTCATGGACATTTCTGCATCATGTACTGATAGTATATTTGTAATCTTTGCAATGCCTGAAGTGAAAAAGGTTGTCCTAGGAATATTATTTACATATTATGTAAATTCACATTTACTTCAAACAACAGTCTGAGTTCCATAATTACACCAAAATCTTTAAACATGGTGCGCATGGGAGAACATCAAGGTTTATTACATAATCTGAGACCTTACTCTTTGGTGTATGCTGAAAGTAACCTAGGTGTATAATGAAAAGTCTCCATTAATGTTCACTAACTGAAAGTAAGATTAAAACAAAGGGTTCTTCCTTTATCTAGTAAAATGCTGCAATCATGCAGTATAAGCAAAGAGACCCAAGGCTGGTCGTAAGCCAGCAACAGGCCGTTAGCTGCTTTAATGAGTGCTGTCTCTGTACTATGATGGGGCCTAAACCCTGACTGAAAGACTTCATGTATCTGGTTCTGAGGTATAAGATTAACTTCTGACCTACAGATTTGTGCGGGATCTTAGAAATAAAGGGAAGGTTTGGCCTATAGTTTAATAACTGACATGGGTCAAGATAAGTTTGATCAGCTCTTTGATAACTCCTTATTTGAATGAATAAGGTACATAGCCAATGTTCTGGGTTCATTATAGTTTATTAAATAGAGATTTGATTACTTCAAGGGGGATTTCTTTAAGAAAGTGTGTAAGCAAAGAATCTAACACGCAAGTGGAAGATTTTGAGGAGGAGATTATGATATTAGTTCAGGCTGTTGTATAGAAGTAATAGACTAATGCATTAATTGACATGGTTGTTTTGGTCTCTATGTGTATGATGCCAAATTAATACTCTGAATGTTATTTCATGCATTTAATTCTATCATTGAAAAAATTATAAAGTAATTACTACTATGTGATGTAATCTGAGCTTTGGTATCAGATGTAGTCCTAGTTAGTGCGATTGTACTGAACAAAAATCTAGGATTATTTCTGTTATCTCCAATTACAGTGGAGAGATAAGATGTTTGAGCAGTAAGAAGTGCCTTTGTACAGTTAAGAAGCTCCTTCCACGTGAGCTGGAACACTGTCACGCCCTGGTTGGTATCCAGCGAGGCTTCCGTTAATACCATCACCAATCATTCTTCCCAACCTCCCCCACCCACAGTCACAACGGCTACTGTTGCTATGTTGTGTATTCGCGAATGCATACATAAGAATAGAAAAAACAAGTCAGTAGATTAAAAAGAATAAAGCAAATAGAAAATTAACTTAAAAGGAGCTATGAAGAGATCCATCAGGTTATGATCACATTTACGGCATTTAGCAGACGCCCTTATCCAGAGCGACTTACAAAAAGTGCTTCATTGTTTTACTCAGAACAAAATCTCTAGCTAGTTAGTTTAGGCTAAAATCAGGAAGAAACTTTAAGCAAAGATATTATTAGATACAGTCAGTATGGACGCCTAGATATACTCAAATATATACTGAGAAAACCCTACTTAAAAGATAAAAGCAAGAAAAAGTCATTAGTCATAAATATTTAATAAATGCTAGTGTAGTAAAATTTAATTTAAGTGCTCTTGAAACAGATGTGTCTTCAGTCTTCGCTTAAAAACAGCAAGAGACTCTGCCATTCGGACACTCAGTGGAAGTTCGTTCCACCACTGAGGTTCCAGAACTGAAAAAAGTCTGGATGCATGTTTTCCGCATGTCCTGAGAGATGGTGGGTCAAGCCGAGCTGTGCTTGAAGCTCGAAGAGCTCTGGGTACAGATCGGGATTTGACCATTGCCACCATGTATGGAGGTGCTGGTCCATTCTTAGCCTTGTAGGCCAGCATCAGGGTTTTATATCTGATGCGGGCAGCTACAGGAAGCCAGTGAAGAGAGCGCAGCAGAGGAGTAACATGGCTGAACTTAGGAACATTGAAGACAAGTCGAGCCGCCGAGTTCTGGATCAGTTGCAAGGGCCTGATGGTACGCATAGGAAGACCAGCCAGGAGTGAGTTGCAGTAGTCAAGTCTTGAAATGACAAGAGACTGAACAAGCACTTGAGTAGCCTCGCTAGACAGAAAAGGTCGAATTCTCCGAATGTTGTAAAGGAGAAATCTGCATGACCGAGTCAGGTTTGCAACATGGGTTGAGAACGATAACTGGTCATCCACAACTACACCAAGACTTCGAGCTTCAGCAGATGTGGTGACCAGCGAGTTCTCAAAAGAGATGGAAAGATCCTGGCGAGGACTTGAAGTTCCAGGGATGAACAGTAATTCAGTCTTGCTGGGGTTCAGCTTCAAGTGATAAGCCGACATCCAAGATGAGATATCAGCAAGACAAGCCGAGATCCGAGATGAAACCTGTGTGTCAGAAGGTGGAAAGGAAAGGACAAGTTGAGTGTCATCAGCATAACAGTGATAGGAAAATCCATGGGAGGATATTACATCACCAAGAGAACGAGTGTAAAGAGAGAAGAGCAGAGGACCGAGCACTGAGCCTTGTGGGACACCCGTGGTGAGCCTGGAAGGAGCAGATGTGGCCCCCTGCCAAGATACTTGGTAAGATCTCCCATCTAGATAAGACTTAAACCACTGCCAGACAGTGCCAGTGATTCCAAGTCTTCTGAGGACAGACAGGAGGATCTGGTGGTCAACGGTGTCGAAGGCTGCAGAGAGGTCAAGCAGAATTAGGACTGAAGACAGTTTGGCAGATCTAGCAGCATGCAGCTTCTCTGTAACTGCGATGAGAGCAGTTTCAGTAGAGTGCGCCGGTTTGAAGCCAGACTGGTTCGGGTCCTGTAGGTTTTTTCAGAGAAAGAAATAGAGACAGTTGGTTATAAACAGAACGCTCCAAGACCTTAGATAGGAAAGAAAGAAGAGATACAGGTCTGTAATTGCTGATGTCAGAACAGTCCAGAGTAGGCTTCTTCAAGATGGGGATCACTCTTGCAGTCTTGAAGATAGCTGGTACATGGCCTGTTGACAAGGAGCTGTTGATGACATGAGTGATGAAAGGTAGAAGGTCAGGTGCTATTGTCTGAAATAGCGTGGATGGAATCGGGTCCAGTGGACAGGTAGTAGGATTGTTGGATGAAACCAACTGTATGATGTCATCTGTGGAAAGAGGAGAAAAGCAAGACAGGGAATGAGGTGGAGGGTGGTGTTCAGTAGGAAGGATATTGGTAGAGAAAAAGGATCTGCGAATCTTATCAACCTTCTCCTCAAAGAAGGTGACAAAATCCTCAGGGGAGAGAGTAGAGGGCGGTGGGGGAGTGGGAGGATTTAAAAGAGAGGAGAAAATGTTGAAGAGCTTGCGTGGATCAGAGGCTGATGCTTCCAGCTTCTCCTTGAAGAAGGAAGATTTCGCCGCTGTTATTTCTGTTGAGAACCTTGAGAGAAGAGACTGGTAGGAGTGGAGATCTGAATCATCTTGAGATTTTCTCCACTTTCTTTCCGCCAGTCTCAGTACTCTTCTGTTGTCTCGGAGAACATCTGTCAGCCAAGGAGTTGACAGAGAGGATCTTGCCCTGGAAGAGAGAGGACAGAGATGGTCGACAGAAGAGGAGATGGATGAAAGGAATGTGTTTGTGGCAGTTTCCAGAGGGAGGGAAGAAAATGATTCAGGATGTGGAAGAGAGGAGACAATAGTAGAGACCAGACAAGAGGAGGAGACTGAGCGAAAGTTGCGGTAGGTGGTAGAAGAAGCTGACGTGGAGGTGTGTGCAGAAGAAACAGGAAGGGAGAGTGAAAAGGACAAGAAATGATGATTAGAAAAGTCAAGAGGAGTTACTGTCAGATCCAACACTGGGGCAGGTCTACTGAAGATCATGTCCAGTGTGTTTCCTGCTCTGTGTGTTGGAGTTGACTGGTTGAAAGCAAGATCGAATGATGACAGCAGTGGAAGAAGACAGGACAAATGTAGTCTCTCTGTTGGAAGGTTGAAGTCCCCTAGAAGAACAAGCGATGACTCTAAGGGGAGAGCACTCAGAAGAATGTTCAACTCATCTATGAAGTTTCCCAGTGGACCTGGAGGGCAATAGAGAACAATGATGTGAAGTTTAGTGGGGAAAGACACCGTGATAGCATGGAATTCAAAGGAAGAAATGTTAAGATAAGAAAATGAGAGTACAGAGAAGCGCCATGAGCGAGAGAGAAGCAAACCTGTGCCACCACCCCTGCCGTTCTGCCATGGAGAATGGGAGAAGGCAAAGGAGGTAGAGAGAGCAGCTGGAGTTGCAGAGTTCTCTGGAGTGATCCATGTCTCTGTCAGAGCCAGGAAGTCGAGTGACTTAGCAGATGCGAAGGCTGAGATGAAGTCTGCCTTCTGAACTGCAGAGTGGCAATTCCAGAGTCCCCTGCTACCTTCACCTTTGGTACAGATGAACAAGGTGGGTAGATGAGGTTACTGGAGTTGCGGTTTCTCCTCTGGCATCTCCATCTTCTGGTGTTGTTCAAGGTGAGCACAGGGATGGAAAAGCACATTCTGTGTATCCTAATAAAATCTAGTCTACTGCTGGCCGAGGAGATACTAACCGCTACAAACGGACACGTTTGTAGCGGAATGCCGACTTAATTTATCTAGAATTACAGGCTCCACCCCTGTTATTGACACTTCAACTAGACCGAAACCACACCTGAATCAACTGAAACCACTGAAATAGACTGAAACCACACCTGAATCAACTAATGAACAAGCAAGATATCTAGACTAACCAAACAGCCAAGAGATCTATCAATATCTAGTTAATAGTATATTCAAGACAAGCCTACCTTACAAGCAGAGAATCTACCCAAGTAACAAATGCAAGCACACACATCACCTTGACATACAAGAGTGAATGACACAAAATGTCAGCAAAGGACTGATGTCTATTTAAAAGAGGGTCCGTGATTTTGTCAGGTAGAGAGTCTAAGAATGGTTGCCATATCTTCTAGAAATACATCTTACTGACAGAAACAAAAGAGTTCAGGCGCTCCATAAAATAACATTTCAAATATCTCACCGGGCCATTGACTGATAGAGGCAGACCTAATTTTTATCTACTAGAACAGAACACATCTTGTAGCCAGTAAGCTACACATCTTTGCTCAAAGCTTGCTCAAAAGTTTGTGCTGTGCATTACTTTTCGAGATACCATGATCAGGGAGATTCTCTGAGATCAAACCTACTACTGGTTTGATCTCTTGGTTGCACATACTACTGAGTTTTGGTTTGATCTCTTGGTTGAACATACTACTGAGTTCTCTTGTAATGCTACCCAAAATTGGATTTAACCATGAGCATTGCCAGAAGCAGTGGAAGGAAGATCCTACGTCCATATTACACTTAATACACAGTGGAGAGTGTCTAGGATCAGTGTGGTTAAGGAACTGAGGAGTGTGCTGTAGTCTGTGAAGAATCCTATACTGACTTTCTACTAACCTGTCATAAATGAAGGTCTTAGCCATGGTCTCCAAGGCATTACGCCATCCCCAATTCTCAAATTCATGTCCTGTGTCTGCCTCCCATACCCTTTTTATCTTGTCAATGTTAGATGGGTTATGAGACGACATACTCTGGTAAAACTGGGAAATAAAACTCTTATTACATATATACTGTAAAATAAATAAGTCCACTGTACTTAAAATGTACTTATCTGTTGGGAATGGAAATTATGGAGATTATGTTGAACCTGAAGAAAACCACAGAAGTGAGTGGATGGTGTGTCATTTCTTTTCAAACAATATGTTAATAATTCTAGCACTCTTACTGTACCAGATCTGAAAGATACCTCCCAACATCCCAGAATTCAATGCACAGTTTTGTATGATAGGGATGGGTCTCAGGGACAATATACCTGGCCTTCAAATCTGGTATAATCTAACCTCACTTTGATTGTATTACGGACTGGGTTGCCTTTGACAACATGTGCGACCTTGGAGATGTCATTGGTGATGGGACTCAATAGAGATCAATAGGAGAGCACAAATCCAGGAGTCAACATGGGTTACTTCACTTGACTCAATGAAATGTCTCAGCCAACCACATACTATATGAGCATGACATGCCCAGCTGTAGAAAATTCAGATATTGTAGCAAAAGTGCATTACCCTACTTCTTCTAGGCAAGAAGAATGAATTGAGTTTAAGGCATGGCCACTTACCATGTCAGATGAATTTTAAAATGGATTTATTAATATCTGAAATCACTGACCTTTTTATCACCAAAGGAAACATACAGAAACCTTGGTAGGACATTCAATTTTAATCAAACCCATCCTACTTAACCAGAAGAGAGGGTGGTTGAACCTTCATTATATACATGTTATAATGATATGTCTGTATATATCATTATAACAGACATATCATTATAACAGCAGCCAGAACTGTAAATGCCATTCATCTTATGGACAGTTCCAGCTAAACATACTCCAGATTTACTGCTTTACTGCTTATTGTTTCAGCCCAAGGCTCAATGTCCAATCATAACCATCGAAGGGACAGAGGACACTCATGGTGTGTACCTCTACCCATCTGAGAATCCCCTGATACACAACCATTCACAACAACCTTGGCCACTGGGGAGCTATAAAGAAACTCATAATTGAAATCTTTCTAAGACATCAAATAGAAAGTCAAATTCATCCCTGACAAATGTTTTGTAAGCATAAAGCATTACAGATGGTATCTTAGTTTGTGTAGACTGGACTAATATACTTATTCACATGAAGGAGATGTCAAACATTTGTATGGAAGGATCAATTCAATATGAAACCTGTTTGATTTTGATTAATCAGGTTGTGTTGACAAACCTCCTGTCTCCTAGCCAATAATTTATATATTTATATCTTACAGTCAACCCTAACCAAACTGACCGGGTGATGAGAAGAACAATTATCTCATGATTTATTCTTGTTCAGAATGAAATATGTGAAAGTAAAATATTAGCCAGATTTAGCATTTCAGGGTAACAGTGCTCTTCAAATAACTCATCATACATTTTAGTTAGAGGTGCTATTATGAGTTTGGCCATTTTCTTATACAATTCCACTTAAAATCCATCAAGCCCAGGGGCCTTGCCCCCTGGAAGAATCATGATAGTATCAAGAACCTCTTGTTTGGCACCATAGGATTTTTCTGCATTTCACAGTCAATGCTGGGAAATTTAGATGTTTGAGAAACCTTCCCCTAGGTCTCATGGGTTATACGAACCTCTGACCACTTATTTGTAGGGCCAATAATACGTTCTGTCGGGTACATTTTGCTGCAGTTTTGAGAAACAAATGTCCACTTTGGGTGCTAAAGACAAGCAGAATTAAAAAAAAATTATCTGATAATTTTGCCACTGACATTTACTGTAGTTTACATTCTGATACTGAAGTTCAAATACTTATTGCTATTTTAAACAGTTTGGTAGATAAAGCAGATTGTGTACTTGTGTCCCAGAGGTTTTTCTAACCTTTTGGCTGGAGATATTGGGAACAGCAAGTAATGAGCATTATCGGTAGCCACATCTCAGCCAACTCAGGGTGATCCTCTCCCTGCTCACCCTCTGGTAAACTGAGAATTCTTACATTGTCCTGCTTGCTCTGATTCTCTGCATTGTCTACTTGACTGGACATGACATCCAGTTTGTTTTAGTGTTTAACCAGCTGCTGTTCATATCCAACACTCAGGACCGACTTTCTAGTCTGTTGTCAATTTTGTTCAAAGCTTTTGAAAGTTTAGACAAAGCATGTCAAAAGTTCAACTCACGGGCCAGTTCAAATTTCCACCGGCCCGCAGCCTATGTCATAAAATCAATAATATGCATCCCGGCAGCACTGTTGACCACAGCATAAAATGCACGCTGTTGTATATTTCCCCAGAAGATGGCAGTAAACAACCCCCCCCATACCTCCATGCCCAGTCACATGCAAACACATAAGAAATCCCCCCCCCCACACACACACATGAAAACACATAATACCCCTCCCCAGAAAACCCCCCACCCCCCAATCTATATTACTTAAATGATATATTTCGCATAAATTAGATAATGGTCTAAAGTTTGCATACATGCTCTATGAAGCTGTGACAATGAACAAACTTGTTTTCCTTTTTGTTTAAATAAATACTGTTTTTGTCTCCACCATTCACATCTTGCTTCTCTGTAAAGAATGTCCCAAAATGTGAAGCCCAAAGAAAGGTGAGCAGTGTTTCGCACTCTGGCAGTGGCACTTGGCACTTGGAAATGAAGAGGTATTGGTATTGGTTGGCATGTTCATGGAGGGCCTGTGGGGACACATCCAGGTAGAGCTTTCCTGTAGGTCAGAAGTGAATACTTTGGACATGGCCATTGACCACACACCCTCTTCAACTGCCTCCTGGAGGAGAAATATTCACTCGCTCTAATGTAAGTCGCCTCCACATATGCTAGTGAACAGGTGGGCAGCATCCCATCTGCTGTGTTCTCTTTCACTTTGCAATTGATTATTATGCATGAGGGGTGTTATTCCTCTGTTTGCAGCCTTAATGTGTCCTCCTTAATGTACTGTGCATGAAGAGCAGCGGGGAACCTTGTCAACCGAGGGCTGGTTCACAAGCTCAGTCTGGAGGTACTGCCGTTGCCATTTCCCCTTTCTATGCAAGCGGTGGACAGAGGTCCTGTGGGGAAAGGAGTCATACTACATCAAATACTCCTCCTTCACCTACAGATCAGTGCCCTGCAGACAGTACACGTCTCGTTTCTGATCAACTCCCCTGCTCACTCCATTATATTAGGGCTTCCCCTGGCTGAACACATACAACATTCTCATTCCAGGCTTGATAATCAGCTCACCAGAGCAGGTGAATTGTCTTAGACCAGTGGTTTTACCCCCACTGTAAGGTCTGTCCTCTTTCCCAAGAGTAGGATGAGGTGATGGAACGAGCATAAGAGGTCAAGCAATCTCCTGGTTCAAATCCAACCTGACAGATAGTTACAAGTTTGTACTTGTAAATAATGAATCCTCAGAACGCACAAAAGTAAAATATGGTGTCTCACAAGGATCTGTATTGGGTTCAATATTATTGTCATTATATATACTACTGCTGGGCAAAGGCATGGTATAAGCTTCCATCACTATTGTAACACCTTTACTCCGCCCTCATCTTCTTTCCCGTATCGTCTGCCCTTGTCCCGCCTTGTTTTCGTTCCCATGGTTTCCCCCGTTGTCTGTCACGCCCCTGCACTGTGTTTTCCCTGCCCCCGTGATTATTACTTCCACCTGGGTCTTGTTATGTCCCTGGCGTCTCAGTGTATTTATTCCTCGTCGTGTTTTATCTTCCTTCTCGGTAGTATAGCATATGGTTTACTCTGTTTGTATCTTTGCGATTCCCGTGGTCCAGTTTTGTTTTGACTTTCTCTATTGTTTGTAAGTTGGTTGCATCCTGCTTCCTGGTTTTTCCCATAGTGTTTTGATGTTCGTTTTGCTGTTCGTTCTTGGTTATTCATCGCCGCTGATTTCCTTGTCATGATAAGTTCGTTTTGTTCCTGCCCTAGTTTATTAGTTGCAGTTAGTTCTTAGTTTCCCGTTCACCCTGGTAGTACGTCTGTATTTTGTGTTGTTTGCTTATTCCCTTTAGCCATTGATTGTTTCTTGTTATGTGTGTATTTCGTAATGCGTTAGTGTTATGTTACCGTTAGTGATTTTCTGGTTCGCCAGAAAACCCCTCCGTTGTGTTTTCCCGTGTCTTGTTTTCTGCCCCTGTGTAGTTTCTATCTCGTTGTTTAACAAATTATTCAAGATCCTGCGTTTGTGTCACGCCTGCCCCGTTTAGTCGTAACAGCTATGCAGATGATGTCAATATTAATCCCAAAATTGAGAACTGCGTCCTGGAAATAAAAAGCTGGTTGGTGTCTAATTTTCATCTTCTAAATTCCTGAGGTGCTGCTTCTTGGACACAAAGCTGTATTCCTCTTACCTTATGGTCTTTCAGTAACACTTAAGTCTACCACAAAAATCTTAGGTGTCGCTACTGATTCTGATATTTCATTTGACATATCCAATGTCACTATGACTGCCTTTTTCCATTTGTGTGATCATTTCTCTTAGTTCCAAAAATTAACAAGATTACAGCTGGAGGAAGAGCGTTCCACTTTAAAGCCCCTCGGTCAGCTCCAATCTGAGATTCTGACACAGTTCCAATCTTTAAATCTAGACTTAAGACTCACCTATTTAATCAAACCTTCAGTTAATATGCTATGTATAAAGGTGTCCAGTCATTGAGTCTTCTGGTAATCTGAGATGTTGATGCTGTCATCCAGCCATGTCATGTGTTCACTTTAGTGAGAATGTCTGTGTGATAATGATTTGGGTGGAAAGCAATGGCTCATGGACTTGAATGCTCTGTTTGTCAAGTTTCTTTGCAGCACTTACAACCTGATCAAGCTTACCTCATTCAGCATGGCTTCTGGCCACTATGAGTACCTTGTTTTGCCATATTATCTGGCCATAGTGCCTTCTGTTTTCCAGGACTTTATTAATTAATTGATCTACCCAGGAGATCCTGGGTAGATCCACCTTGATCAAAACACTCTATACTGTAAGCTTGATTAGTTTAAGTTCCTAGGCTACCTTATTAATTCAACCAGTGCAAATAAGCAAGGTGAAGGTGGTGGCCGTGTGGCCCAGACATGCTAAGACCTGCAATGCTTTCTGGGGTTTGTTAGTTTGTACCACTGATTTAACTGGGTATTAGGCTCTAAGGCCCAGTTTTCTCACTAATCTCATCCAGGGTAATCCGAACTGGTTAGAGTGGACCACGGCTAAGTACTGGTTCACTGACTCAGAGGGCTTTTACCACTGCCCTTGTCCTACAGTTCTCTGATCTATCTAGGGTGTTCATCATGGAGTTGGATGATGGAGAGATGGAGCTGTACTATACAAGCATTTTGGGACTAGCCCAAAACTCTGGAGGCATAGCTGGTTGCATACTTTCCCAAAAAATGTCCCCTGCTGAGAGAAAGTGGAGTGGATGGACTGGTTGGAGAGCATGAGGAAGTGGTTGTAATAGAAAAAAAATCCAGTACCTCCAAACAGCCAAGCATCTGAATTCCTGATGGGCCAGATGGTTAGGAGCCATCAAATGGGACCCAGACAGACCCATTGCATGTACCAACCCCATGTGCACTGGCCACAGGCTGAACATGCCTCTCCAGTCCCACTTCTCATCTACAGCCTAAAGACTATAGTCAAGCTTACTTCTGCACTTTGCAAATCTGTGATACTTTACAAGTGTATTTTTCCTCTCAATATTGGATACATGCTGTTTTTTTGTCTCCACTACATGCATCTTGCTCCTGGGTGAGTTTAATCCAGCACCATTTGCATTCTGTGTTTTGAGTGTTTTGTTTTAAAAGCAGTGAATCTCTAGTTTTTAAAAAAACATCATTCTTAAGTGGAGCAACATCCTTAAGTGTGCTGATTATTAAGTGTGCTGATTGATTATTATTAAGATCAAGTTCTACAGGGTTTGAGGGTGTCCCAGTCAGAAGTGATATCTGATCAAACATATAACTGTCAGAACCACCCTGCAATAAAACTAGACTGCAGCAGTTGATGTGACTGTGTGATTAGTGTTGTGGTGAGGTGACCATACGACTAATACATCGTTCAAATGAACTGACATCAGACTGGAGTAGTATGACTGTTTTATTAAATTAAGCACATGTCCACCGGAATAAGTGGGATCTTTTTCACAATGAGTGGAATCAAGTGATTCTGGTATAGAAGTAATTGCTGATCTCAAAGGGTCTTGAGGACTTTCAAAGTGAATGCAGAAATAACCAATAATAATAGTTCTTTCTACCAAAATAACAAGATTAGAGAGGAAATCTGGATGAGTGCTCCTTTGAGTTGTGACTCCAGAGCTTTATTTGGCAGCCGTGAGAAGTTTTACTTGCGCAAGAGCAATTGAGTGATTCTAGCGGACTAATGAATTAGTGTTTCATTCTGGGGAACTGACAGGAGGTAAAGCATTAAAAAATCTCCCAAAAGAAATGACAAAAGGAAACTTGCTCTATCACAGATTCTATATGTATCAGTGTTTCTACAGTCTTTGCAGCTTCTTTCAGCTCCCTGTCTCTCAGCACAGGGACATAAATAGGTCAGTCTTAATTGGACACGAGTGACTCTGCTCTCTCTCATTATCCTCCAGTTCCTGGATCTGTCCTTTGCAAGAGATGCATGACCACGCCCCCTGCACAGGGCATCTGACAAATTAGAGTGCTACTGGGATGGAAGATATGAAGCCTGCATTGCCACAGAATTTAAATTTCTACAGAAGTAAAAATTTCATAAATTTGAGATGTTGGACAGCACAACAAATCTGTGGAGTCTTTGAGAATATATACAGGCTGAGCACAGAATGTTTTGATCTCAAAGCCATTAGGCAAGAACTGTAGGTCTATATTCATTATAGATTTGTCATCATTCATTTAGTTTTGAATGAGTTTCTTGCATATGAAACAAATCGATTTTGCAACTCGAAAGATGTATTTAAAATGTGTTTAAGTTCAAATTATGTGAAATTGGAGTCATTCATGTCAAATAACAAAAACTAGTGCAAAGGGCAGAAGCACAGAAGCATGCAACCAGTGCTGAGCCTACTAATTCTAACAAAGTGTTATTGGTGGCAGGATAATAATAAACACTGCAAGCCACAGGCACAAGACAGAAAAAAGGTCAAACACATAGGCAGCCAGGTGAGTTCCCAACACAGCAATGTCAGGAAGAACTGGCAAGGGGTCATGAGACAGAGAAGGCAAACAGGACAAAACTAGCAGGATAATAAGGCTCAAACCTCTCAGCATGCACAAGAGAGACTTCACAAATGACCATGCAGACACACGGGGTGCAAAACGGACTGCTAATGAGTCTGTAACGACGAGTAGGTGTGTTACGACCAGGAGGATCCAGGGATGGAGACGAGAGCCAAGCAGGAAGCAACTGGGTATTAGGCTGGCAAAGCCGACCGCTGATTGCATGATGCCCAGGAGGGGGAGCCAATGATGTGCCATTATGGGCTGGTTTCCCAGCAATGGTCTGACTAAATAGCAGTGAAAGTGGTAAAGGTCTTTTAGGCTTAATTGGGATCTGGTAAAATGGCCCAAACTTTCCCTGTTAAACATGTCCGCCACTGTGCAATACACAAGACCTCTACAACACAGCAGACAGGGAAACAGGCAGCAATAATAAGTACATTCCTTCAAAAATTGTTTTGTCTACCAAAAATAAATAATCAGAACAATAAATAAATCAAAACGTTCACAGAAACCATGTGGAGTTAAGGATGGAACTGCAAACCCCTTTCTGCTTCACAAAGGGATTATGGCTTTATAATTTCTGTTTTTACAAAGTGTGAAGGAAATAACCCCAAAGAGATGCATAATTGCATGCATTCCAATCCCAAGCTCTTTGTTGTCATTTGCCTGTATGGCCTCAGGACATGGGCTGTGTTCACGGACTCGTCTGATGCCTTTTCTTAGGAGCCTGGATAAATACAGTGGGATCTTTCAACCCTAATAAGACTGTCAAGATAGGAAAGCAAATCGGCAGGTTTCTCTGCTGGAAAGATAGCAGGCTGTCTACCACCCCACGCAGTCTACCCCCCCACACTGTCTAACCCCACGCTGTTTACCCCCCCACACTGTTTAACCCCACGCTGTCTACCCCCCACACTGTCTAACCCCACACAGTCTACCCCCCCACACTGTCTAACCTCATGCTGTCTACCCCCCCACACTGTCTAACCCCACGCAGTCTACCCCCCCACACTGTCTAACCCCACGCAGTCTACCCCCACACTGTCTAACCCCACATTGTCTACCCCCCCACACTGTCTAACCCCACGCAGTCTACCCCCCCACACTGTCTAACCCCACACTGTCTACCCCCCCACACTGTCTAATCCCATGCTGTCTACCCCCCCACACTGTCTAACCCCACGCAGTCTACCCCCACACTGTCTAACCCCACGTTGTTTACCCCCCCACACTGTCTAACCCCACGCAGTCTACCCCCCACACTGTCTAACCCCATGCAGTCTACACCCCCACACTGTCTAACCTCATGCTGTCTACCCCCCCACACTGTCTAACCCCACGCTGTCTACCCCCATATGCTCAAGCGTTAATTCCACCTCCAGTGTGTCCCTGTGCACTATTCACACAGTACCAAAATCAGGCCTTCCAGCTTAATTAAAGTAATAGCATATTTGTGAAACACTTTGATTTGAAATGATTTTAAAAAAAAATTGTTAATAATATTCCTTGGAAGGCTTTCCCTCTGCCTTGATCCTCCCAGTCTTGATCCTATCCAGTGGCAAAATGGATGAAATGCTTTGCTATAGTATTTTGACCTACATGTGTTTACACTGCCAGCTGGTACCACAGCAGAGATCTGAGGCACGATGACCCAATTCAAGAAAAGCTCAATACATCCCCAAATGTACATAACGAAAGAGGGACATTGTGCCTGTAGTAACGGTGACAGTTCACAGGCTGATTGTGAGTTAGTGAGACGTCATGATGACATGTTTGCAATCCTCAACTGTCATTCGAAAAATGTGGCATAATCATACATTAATTGGATGTTTTGCTGGCCACCGTGCCAGGGCAGTGGAGAAGAATGAACATTTTCCGCTAATATTCTTTGCACGGCATGATGAATCAGCAATTATGTTGCTGGGAGTTCCAACATCACTGGGCTGCCAGAGATATTTTACAGCCGCACGCTTCTGAGAATAAGCAGCTCTGATCATCTGAGAAGCAAGACCAGTGACTCTGATAAAGGATGACGAGGTCAGTTCTTCCGTGTTAAGCGGGGGCTCTAACCTGTGCTTCCTCTGTGGGACCTATGCAGAGCTGAAGCAACACGCATTTTGACTCACCACAGTGATGTCTCCACTCTGGCATGCAGCACACGCAACCTGCTTTCATCACATGATGATGTCTCATGAAAAATGTCACACGCTGTAGTCGTCCTGGAAGTGAACTGTTCAGGATGTTGTTGACGGCATTAGACCCAATCTCTCATGGAAACACCCACTCACTGTGTACTGAATGGCTGTGGAGATAAAAAAAAAGAAGATGGAATAGTTTCCTTATGACTAAAACGCCACTGTTGAAACAGGAAATGCTTCATATCTGCCCCCTGCTCCTCACGCACTGATCACATTTCTGGTGATATCTGATATCAACTTATCATTACAAAAAGTATATGCGCTTAGGGTTACAGTTTGTTCTTCTAGAAACGTATATGACATGTAAAGTGATGTCCATCTGAGGAATGTATGTCTTGTATAGGTGTGTGATGTGTAAATTGTTGTATGTGTTCATCTGAGGACTGTACATATGTTTTAGGTGTGTGATGTGTAAATCATTGTGTGTTCATCTGAGGACTGTGTATACTGTATGTATTCGGTGTGTGATGTGTAAATCATTGTATGTGTTCCTCTGAGGACTGTACGTATGACGGTGGTAGAGAGATTGGCAGTAGTTTTGAGAGGGGGCAGACTTCATCTGGGCTTATTTATCAAACCTGTGCCCAGCCGATGCTTATATTGCTTTTCTTTTTGAGCAAAAATGTGTCACACATTACCAAGGCTCTCTAATTTCAGTTGGGGAGAACACTTAATGATTAATGATGACTGTCAAGAACACAATCATTTGTGTTAATTGGTTCATTCAGAGAATATTCATTGTAATACCTGTTTTAATTTCTCCTGTTCTATTCCTCTCCCTTTTATTTGTCATGAGTCTACTGCCCCTATAAGCTGAGCATTAATTTGCAATTAATTTTGCCATTAAGACCTGAGCATTGGTGCAATTAATTTAGTTTTTTTTTATATAGATACATTTTTACATTACTCAGCAACACACACCAGAGCTAGTTAAATCTCAGTGAGGTTTCTATGGCTAGCAGTTGAGCTCCTATATTAAAGGCTGCCTATTTTTGTGTTTTTAATGTAATTTTGTATAATCTACTTTTTACTGTGATATATTTTAAATGTAAATGAACAATCCATTATATGACAAACAAATCAAAATATTTTCCTAGTGAAAGAAAATAGTGCTAACTCTTTGCTAACAGAGATAGAATCTAACCCTAACCCTAACCCTACCTGTTATGTAATGATATGTAATGATATATTTGTTCTGATCTGTCTGAACTGATGTTAAATTTTTTATATGCACACACATACAGGGAATATGTTTCAAAAGGCTTGTATCTGAGTGTGAATACTCAGGAGGGAACATGGTCAAGATGGTTTACATTACATTATTCTTCTGAACTAGAACTTCGTCATACCAATCTCTTCATGAGTACAACAAATAAAACCATCTCTATTGTATTTACCCAAATTAGGAACAACTAAATGAATAAATCAGTACTTTCACAGACAGATTTTTTTCTGTTTGTTTTTCTGATTTAAAGTTTATAGTATTTTGTCAACAAGTTATGAGATAGTTCATCAAGGTTAATTGTTACATTGTACCTAGTTTACATCAGTTTTGATTATTTAGATTTTTTTAGTCTATTAAGTTTTGTCTTATAGCTTCTGGCTTTTATTGTAACAGAAGATTCATGCATCTATTTACGTTTCTCATAACAGAGCTTAAAAATATCTATGTTTACCACTCAGTGAATCAGTGGAGCTTGGCTGTAGTGTAAATGTCTTCAGGGAAAACTTCTTGGTAGCCTAGTCAGCTACTGATCTCTCTCTCTCTCTCTCTCTCTCTCTCTCTCTATGACTCTCTCGGCTGCCCAAAATTTTGGATTGCAGGTAATCCCTACACACTTGAGTCACACTCATGTGCACATTAAACATACTAGGGGAAGGTAGAGGAGGAGGTTCCAGTTTGCCATGCCTCACTCTTCTTTAATGGCCTCATCCTTTCTTAGGAGTCTAGCACTAGCAGACAGTGAAGCCTCCTTTCTAAACTCTACTTCATCAGCAGCACGCTCATTAGAGCCTGATTCATACCGTGGAACACATGCCTGTGTTTGCTCAGATGACGCACATGGTGTCTTACAAAATAGACTGGTAGGAGCTGCAGAATGGGGGAGAAACAGACCAGCACTCTGTTATGCTAATTTCATTAACTGTCACATATGAGGCAAAATATTGTTAAAGCTTGCCTTTACCAAATGCGTATAATTGCACTTGAGAGAGAGAGAGAGAGAGTGTGTGTATAGGTGTGTGTGTGTGTGTGTGTGTGTGTAAGCATGTATATGTGTTTGTGTATACCTTCTAATGCAGAAATCTATCAATGCCCATTTCTTTGTCTTTATGGGCCGCTAAAACAGCTGGAACGTTTTAAGAAGCCAGTGCCATTCAGCAGTAAAAGCCTGTAAGCCATCCATTGATTTCCCACATTAAAAGGCCTAACAGCGGCAGGCCCTCTGGGACCAGCTGGCCTGCAGGAAACCTCGAACTGGTAAGTGTGTGTGAAGAGATGTGAATTGTCTTGTCTTGCTTGAAAATACTGCCATTTTGCAACAGCTCAGTTTAAAAAAATGACGTTCACATACTATATTAAATGGTAAATGCATAAATGTAGCTTTTATCAATGATTCCTGTGAGGTGCCCCCTTAAATAATCTTAAATGAAAAAAAGGATCATTGTATAAGGTAGATCTCTAAATGATGCAATTATCCAATAAACAATTTCAAAACACCATTCTCACCTCATGGGTAGTTTGGTATAACAAGGTGCTATTTTTTTCTCACCTGATCCCAGCAACACAATCTCCTCTGAATCTGTCTCTGCGAACACCAGAACAGTTTCTTTGACACAGATCTATCAATTGATTGCAGTTTTGTTCTCTGTTGTGAGAATGAGGTGAATAGACAGCAGTCCAAAAACTAAAGTATGAGATCGTTCTATTGTAGAAACAGTCCCGGTTGCTGTTGACCACTCGACAATGCGAAGATGCCAATATCCCATTAACATCCTATTAATATTCCATTAACATCCTACTCATAACCTATTAATATCCCATTAATACCCCATTCTTAGTCTTGCATCTAGATTTTTTTTTGTTTACTTCAAGACATACAGACACCTGAACACCCCCAGTGCTTCTAGAAACTGTCAGTCCTCTGTACAGTCCAGTACAGTTCAAGATGTGTGTCAGTACTCAGGGGATAGTTACAATTACATATATTCTGCAAAGCTTCTAGTTTCCTCATCTGGGTTATGTCTCTGTACCTATACCTCACCAGAACAGTTCTAATAATAATCAAGATAAAAAGCAGCAAATTTGAGCTAATGACCCACAACTACCTAATCATGGGACATTCTGCATATTAAACCAAATGCATGAAAACATTAGTAATATAGATACAGAAAGCCTTTCACTTCAACTAACACAGCTAACACTAGTATTAGACTAGACATTTGAAATGTTGAATGCAACACCGTCTTTCAGTCTATGCACATTCACTATGAGACTGTAGCAACAGAAGAGAGAAGGTGTAAGATCAAGGACGAGCGACAATGGGGGGAAACACCTCCCTACCACCCTGGAGACACAAGGTTTGGAACTCAGTGACGGATGGGTGGGGCTCACCAGGAAACTGGTTACTAGGTGTGCCAGTTCTTTCACCACTCAACTCCAGGTGATGGGGTAGACAATGCAGTACCTAGTGGACTGGGAGGGTTATGGCCCAGAATAGCAGAGCTGGTTGCTGGCTTCACAAATCCTGGACCCCACACTCACCACCTCTTTTCATTGAACGCTCCCAGGTAAGCCTGCACCATGTTGCCCGGGAACCCCCGTTCCAAGAGGCTGGTGGGGAACAGTACATGACTTTCAAAGTGCACAGTACATGAATCACTAACCTGCTATAAAGTCAAACTCAAATGTATTTATAATACTCAAATGTATTTATAAATTATATTTTTATAACACATGTTGCCACAAAGCAGCTTTACAATCGCATGGGTCCAGATCCCAAGTGTTTGTATGAAATTGTATTTGGTAGAAGCATGTAACCAGATATAAAATACATAAATTTAAACAACCATGTATATAGCACACGTGCCAGTGATTAGCATGGGTCTGGAGGTGACCACTGTCATGAGGATTCACTATAGCCTGAACTCTCCTTTAGGAGCAGTCGTAAGGCACCAAAACGAATGAACCTGTACCCTCCACGAAGGTTAGCATTATTATCCCAATATTTTCTGCAGTGCTCTCTATTAATGATCTTGGCTTGGCGGTCACCAGGAGGCTATTTCCTTATTTGTCCTTCTGCATAATGGAGGAAATGTCCCACTTTGTAACTATGTCCTGACCCTGTTCTGTTTCCATGTGACCTCAGCAATGGAATTCTCCAGGGATTTCGCTAATTCAGGGTTAGTCATCCATTGCAAATCGATCCCTATATGTTCTACGTTTGGCAGCGGGTGTGTGCAGGCACACTGTTGCTCAGCAAAGCGAGGAGGCTGAGCGAGGAACGAGGAAGATATTTTTAAACATAAAAGTCAAGAGGAAATTGCTGTTGAAAATTCTGTCAGTCCATGACCAGTGAGTGCACATATTGTATTAGGCAAAGCCTGTGCAAAACAAGACTCCCTATGCCAGGAGAAGCGTTCTTCTCTCTCTCCTCTCCTTTTGAAGTTTTCCTGTTTGAAGAACCCCCTCCAATAAAATAGAAGACCAGCTAAAGTGCATGATCGGCACCTGCAGTGTCATATGAATACAACACAATTTCCAATTAACACTCCTGCGACTGCATGCAGCAAAATAGCACCAGTTGCACATCAGCGACTGTGTGGGTTTGGTTAGCAGGTGAAAATGCCTAAAGCATGTCTGCCTTGAAGAGCAGGTCAGGAAGGTCAGAGAGGCTTTCATCATCTCAGCACACCTCACCACAGACTTTTACATGAGAACCCTGTTCCTGTACAAATGATCTATGGCATTCAAAATGTGGACTGTGTTCAGTTTCAATTCAGTTTGTCATTATCATCATCATCATCATCATTAGTACCATCATCATCATCATCATCATCATCATCATTATCATCATCGTGCATCATTTAAAATCTTTTAAAATATTTTTTTTTACTTGTTTCTTCTCCGTAATGACATTACAAAGCACAAGGATGTTGTCAATTGCTACTCTCGCAGTCCAAGTCCTTGTTATTAGCAAACGAGCTATTGGTTGGCTTTTCCTAAGACATTGACTAAATGCCATCAGGGCCAGAACTGAAGATGACACCATGCAGATGAACCTTTACTGTGTAAAGAGTCTGAAGAGCTCAGACACCTGCAGCTAGAATTTAGTGAGATCAGTTTATTGAGGGAAGGACAAAAACAATATGCAGGCATAAGACAGAATCCATACAAAGCACTCAAATCACAGGAGCTTCAGAATAAACCAGGCAAAACATATGCTATATGCACACAATCCAATCAACAGTCAGGGTCGAGCAAACTAGGAAAGCAGTCAAGAGAAAACACACAGTATGCATACTAATGACTGGCAATACCTCTCAAAGAGGAAATGTCCTGAATTTGCTTAAATACACTTAGATAAATGAGAAATAGGTGAGACTAATCTGTATTCCAGAGATGCAGGTCTTCGGTGGTTTCCTAAGGCATTATGGGAAGCTGAGTCCTGAGAGATAGCCTCCTCAGGATGGAGGCCAACGTAACATTCACTGTGAGCCTACTGTAATACGGGAAGCTTCAAAAATCAATACTCTGGATTTACCTTCATACCAGCTCCTCTGTGCTTGGGCCCTAATATAATTTCTATATCCTATATTTCTATATTTTATTTCAGTTTCTCTAAAAAATTATGATGATTGGTAAATTACAGATAATTCTTTGAGAGATAACTAATGTACTTTCAAGTTACAAGGGAAGGCATTCAGTGTGCCCCACTTTCCACAGAGTGCAATTGGCCTTATTGACAGAAAGCAAATTGACTCATTTGCAGTGGCATCCGTCTGCTCGCTGAGATATCAGAAGGGCCTGTGAGCTCTGCCCTATTTCTGCTGCAGTTCCGTCCTGCAAGGTTGTTACATACAGGTGGCTCCATCCAGCTGCTCACTGTGCGGAAGGAGCACAGGAAAAGAATAACTGTACTCAGTATCAGATTCAATGTGGAAAACATAACAGAAATGGAAGAACAAAAGTCCTTTTTCTATTACGTTTCCATTTTCCATAAGCAGGCTGCAGCGAGGTCTTTGTTGTACAAATCCAAGCCCTACATCGTAACCTCAAAGTCTGCTATTTCTGTTTGACCTCTGTGTTTTTGGCATTCCCAGGTAGGGAGAAGCCATGAAAATTTGATCACATATATCTTATTCACTTGTTATATCTCCTCTTCCCTTTTTGAGGGGTATATAAGGGCTTCACAGAGAAGGCTCCAACGACCAGCACGATTAAAATTTATCGGCTGCAAACATCTCCTGGTGAAAGAAGATCGTCAGAGACCAAATTTCTACTTTGCACGCCTCTGATGTTGGCGTGTACTTTAAATACTTCCTGTGCATCACCTTTTCTTCAACATGGAAGTTACAATGTAAAACATGAAAAAAGGTGCCAGAAATGTAATGGTATTTACGGGAGAGAATGCAAACTAAACTAACCCATGCAAAAAGTTAGGCTCACAAAGTGTATATGTATTCAGGTGTGAGAATATTCTTCAGCTGCTAGCAAACTAAATCCTTGCCAAAAATAAATGACTGAAAGCTAGTGTTTCTATTAGCATGATAAGCCTTTTTAATCACACACACACACACACACACACACACACGCATGCACTTCTGCTTATTTGACTACTAACCTATTGGCCAAAAGGACCTTCTGCGACTTTATGATACAAAATAATACCTTGTGTGTGTCTGTGTCGTGCATTTAAAACTTATTTAAGGTTTTGATTTACATATTTCTGCGACTTAGCTTTTTGCCTTTCAGACTAAAAATGGTAAAATGGTCATTTGTAAAACAAATGTTACCATATCATTATCTCAAAATGTGTCCTATGGGAGAGGAACTGGAATAGCTATTAACATGGCAGCCTTCTGCCCTTCTTTAATGCTGTTTCCTTTTGCTGAGCCCTTTGACACTGTTCCTTACCTGCTCTGTCACATTTACTGAGCACGGAAATGTTTACAGAGTGTGGAAAAACTTGGACAGAAAAAAAGAGTCCACCCGGCAGATACTTGAAGAGCTGCGTGGGAGGCAGGCCAAAATAAAACCTGCATTTGGTGTCACATGAGTCACAGGAAGGCTCGTGCCCACTCTTATCTTTACACACTGATAGCCCATAGGAGCAGTACAGGAGATACTTCTAAAAGCAACAGACATGTCTACTCCATTGGAGATGGGGTACAGCAAGCAGTGGAGGACAAAAGGAAACAAACTAAAAGACACAGAGACAATCCTATGCTGTTCACCCTGAGGATTTTTCAGGAGGGGCTCATAGTCACGGTCTTTGTGCAGTACTTTAATTTTTGTTGTTGATACATTCTGCCGCTGACAAAAGGTTTGACAGTTACCAGATGAACTGAACTGGTTGTGGGAGAATATGTAGAAGTTCCCAGCATTGACATCGAGTGCCACTGTCAAACAAGCAGTGGCAGCTGTATGTTACTAGGTCAGTTAAGAGAAGTCTGTGTACTTATGAAGATACAGCATGTGTCAGGTCTGTGACTAACTATATTTAAAAAACTAATGGATGGAAAGCTTCTGTTCTGTTAGCCAAAGTTATAGAAACAGTGCTGTTAGACTTTTAGATTCAGGAAATGACAAGACTGCTTAATATTTAAAATTTCAGTGACATTCATACATAAAACACCATGGTTGAAGGACAAAAAAATGCATACCATTGACAGTTGAGAGCCATTTTCTTCATTCAGGGTCTAAAATAAGGAAGATATGCAGGCAGACAAGATGGGGACATGTGTCTTCCCCCATCACCGTGAGCTATGTACTGTGACAGAGGTGACAGGCCACGCACTGAGGCGGCGGAGTGCGCTTCACCTACTGCAAAACCTGAAGAGGATAAATTGATGCCAAAAGAGTGAAAGTGGAAAGTGTAAGAAAGCCTGGTGGAAGCACTGACAGGTAGAAATATACACAATGCATATGGGAGAGGTGAGGATACCGGCATCCACACACACTGCTGTTGATTTAGTAGTTTGTATAGAGTAAATGCGAGGTCACATTGTTTTTGCTTTGAACAGTTCAGCAGAGATCTGATAGTTATTAAACACCAAGAAAGTGAATGGATAAACTGAATACGAAGCAAGTGACTGTTTTGACTGTTTCCAGATGAGCTGGGCTATGTGGAAACTGGACCTGTGGAGTCAATGTCAGCAGTGACAGTGTGGCACCTGTAACAGAGCTGAACAAGGCCCTCCTGTTCGCCTGGAGAATACTGTCCACACACCACTGGCACTTCTGATAAATGATAAATGATAGGTTACTGAAGCGTAGTGAGCACGATCATCAACGAGCCTTCAACAAGTGCAGAAACTCATCTGTGAAGGCTCATTTCACTTAGGAAAGTCATCACACGTTACAGATTTAAGCATAAATATAACAATGGTTTTATAAAGTGAACCTGTGATGTAATATGTACTACATCATCCATCCATCCATTATCTTTTTACCGCTTCATCCTGCTAGTCGGGATCACAGGGGGGCTAGAGCCAATCCCAGCATCATCGGGCAAAAGCAGGGTACACCATGGATAGGTTGCCAGTCCGCCACATGGCCAACAACAACACACACACTCACACCTACGAGCCATTTAGAGTGACTGATCAACCTAACATGCATGTCTTTGGACTGTGGGACGCCTCTGTCCACAGCGGCAGTATTTCATGTTTTCATGTTGTCCTGTTGTTGTGACATTGTGTTCGTCCCTCCGGTGGGTGTGGCCCATTAGAGTATCCTACACCCGAGGGACGTCTGTCTATATATGTCTTGTCTATGCACCAATTGACTGTTTCCTTGATTTTGGATTATGTCACGGGTTTTGTGTTGGTGCACTTTATTCATTAAATCCTCCATTTTCCCTGAGACTGGCCTTTTTTGCACTCCCTCACCCGTCACAGCTTGTGATTACAACAAGACACGAGTTTTGCTTTGGAGCAAACTGAATATTTCATAGCTCTTGGATTGTCTTTCAGCTTGTCTTTATTGAAATTTCACCATGAATTACAATATTTAGGAGGCTGTAGGTGTACAAAAAGATGGCCCAAAGTTTCTTAAATCACAGACCAATTTTAGGCTGTTCCTCAGGTAATTCAATTATCTTATGAATATGTTCTAGAGAATTAGGTATTTATAATTGTCATGGTAGGCTGGTCCTGGTCCTCAGAGGAGACACCCACTCCCGGACACTCCTCCACCACGACACTCCCCCACCCGGACACTCTCCCACCACAACACTCCCCCATCACCACACTCCCCTACCATGACACTCCCTCACCACGACATTCCCCCACCACCACACTCCCCCACCATGACACTCTCCCACCACAACACTCCCCCACCACCACACTCCTACACCACCACACTCCCCGACACTCACCCATCTACAAATAACTCAACACTATTATTACTATTATTTTACCAATGCCTGGCATGTGTTTAAAATCACTGATTTAGAAGTTTCATTAATAATATAAAATAAAGTTAAATAAAATCAGTGGTTTAAAATAATATAAAATAAAAAAATAAGCAAATATATCTTACAAGATAAATGAGTAAATGTGTTATGTAGTTTATTATAACTGGCTTCCGGGGTAAATATCAAATTGATTTAAAAATTCTTCTGTTGACCTATAAGGAGTTAATGTACTACAAAGGTGTGGAGCTCGGGGGGGGTTGTAGGCATCTGGTAATCTGAGTCTTCTGGTATCTCTGAGATGTTGATGCTGTCATCCAGCCATATCATGCGTTCACTTTAGTTGTGATAATGATTTGGGTGGAAAGCAATGGCTCAGTGAGCCCTCATGACTGTGGTCACCTCCATGCACCTCCCTTTAGTTATGCTGCTATAGATAACCTGCCGTAGCCACATGCTAATCACTGGCACGTGTGCTATATGTATGGCTGTTTAGATTGATGTTAACATACTTAATCTGTATTTTGTATACTGGTTACATGCTTCTAAAAAGACAATTCTATACAAGCACCTAGAAGATAGTCTGGCTTTCCAGTTGATGTGCTGAGGCCATGGATGGAGGTGCCAATGCCACCAGCTGATGCGCCAATGCCGACTCCTACCTGAGGCTCAGCATCCACATTGGAAGGACTGTGACTGATCGGCCTAGAAATAGAACTATAAATATGGACTTCTACTAGCTGGGCTGCCCAATGGAGGATGGGTTCCCTTTTGAGTCTTGGTCCTCCCAAGGTTTCTTCTTCTAGTTTTTCCTTGCCACTGTCGCCCCTGGCTTGCTCATTAGGGATCTAGACCCATGTACTTGTAAAGCAGCTTTGTGACAACATGTGTTGTAAAAAGTGCAATATAAATACATTTGACTATTACAATGTGAATTTCCAGTTTTTAGTTTCATGATATATTTGATATATTTAGTGCAAGCAATGGAGTTATGTATGAAGGTGGAGTTAGTTAATACACTAACAATACAGGTGTTCAACTTAGTTATGTTCAGTTTAGTTACTGAGGTCCACACCCCTGGGGAAAATGTACAGTCTAGTTTCATGGTTTTCTTCTTGATGGGATGGATGGAGAAAATGTATTGTGAGTGAGAGCATTGCCAGCATTGTTCTTGACCCTGCTGTACATGTCCTGAATTGTTGGCCTCTGTTACATCTGATAAACTGATAACCCTCTGAGTCCTGCTGGTGCACTGGGGCTCATTCCAGAGCGGCTGAGGAGCCAAACCATTGTGTGCAGGAGGAGATGAAGACGGACTCAATGACTACAGTCTAGCACTGGATCATCAAAGCCTGCGGCAGCTTCGATTTCTCAGCAGCTGTAGAAAGAACATCTTTGGCTGAGCTCTCTGGGTGAGCAACACTGTTCTACTCCCACATGAAGTCCCTGGAAATACACTCACTTGAGAACTTCAGTGTGTCCACAGTGGGAGGCGCACAGCCACTGATGTTGAGGGGGAGAGTGGGGGGTTCTGTCCACAGTCTGCAACCATCTTTACAACCTGTTGAGATTCAGGTGACTGGAACCACAGCAAGACACCAAGTGCTTGATTTCTTTAATGTATGCAACTTGCCACCATTGGTTTATTTTTGAAGTAACAACTGTTTATATTGTACTTACATTTTTACCATTGCATATATTACAATTACTCAAAAAGGAATTAAGAATTATGGAATAGAATAGACTGCTTTTGTGTGTAATATATTAATGTTTCATCTTAAAAAACTGTTACAACAGCACAAATATACTGTACAACACTATTAAAGCCAACAATTAATTTTAAATCAGTGTACATAATGTTTAGTGTTCAATTCAATTGAGCAAATCCAATGTATCTTTTTTAATGCAAGTGTAATAACTATATTATAGATAAAAGATAGTGGGCACAGTTAATTTCATATTGTTGACTTTAAGTCCTTCAATGTAATGCAAGATAAAGTGCATTTACTCTGCTGTAAGTGAATCTTTTTTGAATTAATAAATATCTATCTAATATTTGCTCCGTCTAACCTAAAGTAGGATTTTACCTGGTCATTGTTTATAATGCATCACACTGCATTATCCATTGAAGTTGAGGTTAGCATGCTGCTTTTTGAACATTACTTTTTAATTATTCAAGCTATAATGCAGTGAAGCTGGCCATTCTTTAGAAAAATCAATGTTCACCATAATTTTCTTATCACACTGAGAGAGGTTTTCATGTTGCAATTTACTCTCTACTTGAATGCATAATCTCTCTGATGCTGTTATTTTTAAACTGAATTTAAACAGATGGTTTAATGGGATATAGACAGAAATGACTTCACTAAATAAGGTACCTTATGTTAAGGTGCCTTCAAGCTATCTAGAAAAGTTTGGATTACTGTAATTCACTTTCACAGTACTCATGTTAATGGCAACCCATCAGACTTGCTATCCACTAAACCCTGTAGCTCCTTACAATTAACTTTAGCACTCAAAGGGGTTTTCCCAGGATTTAATTGAACTACTTGTTGAATTTTGAAGTCACTCTCTTAGATATTGTGAGTGGGTTGACGATAAAGATTTCACTTCTTAATTATTAACCAACCAAACTTTTAAAAGCAACATCTGCTGTGTTTTCCTAGTTAATTTCCATGTGATTTATTAAATCAGATTATTTTTCAAAGGCAGTAAGTAAAAAAGAAATATCAGAATATCATTGCTTCACAGACCGTAGCTTTAACTCTTTAAGAATGGTAACCGAATACATTGCAGGTTTTAATAAAGTGCTCAGTATAATTGAGGAAACAACCCATTAAATAAGAATTAGACCTACCTAAGTGTTTTGTCTGACTCAATCTCCTTTCAAGAGTTTAATAAATGTTAATTACTAAAAAGACTGCTTGTATGGGTTTATGACAGCCTTAAAATGATGATTAAAAGTATGCGCACTAGCACTAAATTGGGGGCTTTATAGTAGCCATCTAGAGAAAATGATGCAGCTGATAACTGAATTCAACCTTTCAGAGAGTAAATATATTTTCATTGCTTTGTAACTGATCAAAAGCTCAGGTGTGAGCCTTTAAATATGCTCCACATACGGAAGACCATATAGGATGAAATGTTACATTTGGCATACAAGATATTTCAATATAAGGATACTTTAATCAGTGCACACAGCATTCATCATTATATTCTAGTAGTGGTTTTGTTGGCCAGAGCTCAGGGGATATGTATCATCACAGCATCATCATTTTTCTTGTGTGAAGCATTTATCTTGAAACAAGAAAAATTGTTCTGCCCATCCCCTAATTAAGGGCCTGTAAGATAGATAACAATGATATCATGAATATATTATACTTGTATATTATAAAATACTACACAGCCTTCAAAATACATCTGCATCAGACTTTACCATTACATTTAGTGTCATGATATCACACTGACATTAAACAACTGTGAAATTAGAGTAAAAAGGATTGAGAAGTTGCTTTCATAAGAAAGAAATATTTAAATGTAATAAATGACTTTTATTCAAAACAACAGAATTTCTCCAAACAGTGGCTTTCAAATTTACATTTCCTTAGCAATTATACCGGCAATTTCCATTTCCAGTCCAGATATGACTAGCAAAACTCAGAAAGCTGGATACTAAGCTCATAAATATACATATTATGAATGATTGATCATCAGCAGTTGAGGCAGAAAATTAGATGACTACACAACAGTTTTTTTTCTGCACTTGGTTTCACAGGAGGCAAAAAGAGTCTGGCCTAATTTAAACAAGAATAGGCTATTTCAATTCTCTCTGCCTTGCTGACTCCCATGGTGCATTTTGGCTACAGAAAGCACATATCTGTCTAGCCCATTGAGCTATGAGAGTAGACGCTTACGGGGCACTGTAGAAATTAAAAAATTTCCAGGCAGTGACAAAGACTGAATTCTCTGGATAATAAATCTGTCCGCATATTATCAAAGTCTATAACACAAAGATCATTATATTTGGATCTCATTAGGAGTTCATAGGGGAGGAACAACTCCTCAACTTTTAATCAAACTAAAAGGAGTCTGATGATTAACCAACCAAACTTTTAAAAGCAACATCTGCTGTGTTTTCCTAGTTAATTTCCATGTGATTTATTAAATCAGATTATTTTTCAAAGGCAGTAAGTAAAAAAGAAATATCAGAATACTACAGACAATTTTAAAACAATTTTAAGAAATATTTGAACACGATAGATATGTTAGATGCCATATCTATCATGGGACCGTCTCCAGCACCAAGGACGGTTCACGTGTGGTGCTGCATGTCAGTGGGCTGGAATCCAGGCCTAGCTACCTCACTGCTGTATTTGTTAGATGCCTTTGTTACATTGCCAAGATGATGAGCTGTTTGAGACATACTGAGTCAGAGTGCAGGGTACCCCCCCCCTAATAAACCAGTTCAGATGGTCTAGAACCTCTACTGATTTGAACATGGTGTGACTGGTGAAATGTAAACACTTCACCAAAACCAGGAATGGTGTGTAAGGATGTTGAACAAATAGTTGCCCCCTCTATGAATGGTGTGGCCCGTTGATGGCTCCTTATTCAGAAAAATCCTGGATCTGTGTTCTGTGTGTGAAGAAAGGCAATCATCAGTGCCCAGTAACTCCAACCAGATGATGGTAACAGTGCTGGTACCATGTGAAGTTCCACACTCAATTGCAGTGTTGTTTAACAGTATTGTTGTTCACGCTGGAGTGAAACCCTCCCACAGTCCAGTGGTTTATTGTTTGGGTCTTTACAGGCTGAAGAACTTTGGATTCCAGCACACAACAGGAAGATTCCTCTCTGCAGTAGATTCGGATAATGTGCAGAGAGAAGTCAGCTGACCAGCACTGACAACCTGAGACTGATGTGGGTGCACTTTCTGCTGCTGCTGCTCTGGCTGTTGTTGCGGCAACAAGAATTCCTCTAACCCTCGCATAAATGAGGCTCCACTTGCAGTGGCATCTATGGTAACAGCAAAGCCTTCTGTAACAACACACTGGAAAAGGTGAAGCAGATAATAAAAATAATAGTAGTAGTAAAAATATCAAGACAGAACATCAAATAAATGGAAGGCACATGGGAAAATGTTTTGCAACATACACTCAATTGGAGGAGCACTGCCTGGGGAGGAGCACTACCAGGGGTGGAGCACAGCCTGGGGAGGAGCACTACCAGGGGTGGAGCACAGCCTGGGGAGGAGCACTACCAGGGGTGGAGCACAGCCTGGGGAGGAGCACTACAAGGGCCAGAGCACTGCTGGGGGCGGAGCACTACCAGGGGCGGAGCACTGCCGGGGGCAGAGCAGTGACAGAAACCAAAGAAGCTTCAGTGTGAGTTAAGCAGGAGAAATCATTAGTTGAGCCAAATCATCTATCAGCCAAAACACTGAGCATGTTCTTCAAATCAATTTAATTAAGCAAAAAACCCACATTGGATAACTTTGCTGACGCACAGTCTTCACACAGACAGAGCATTTGTGGCCTGTCTCCGGATCTCTGTAGTAAAAAGAACAAATGAGTTTTGAGACACTTAAGAAGGCCTTACGCTCTCATTACACACTGCCTGACTCTCTGCTTAACGTCTCATCAGTAATTAAACACAGCATATACTTTACTTTCTATTACTTTCTTTTGCTGATCTTCACTTTTACATAACACAGGCAGAGACATGGAGAGATGAATCACACTTCTGCCTAGAACATCCTGGCCCCTCTGTTAGTACCGCTTGGTATGACTGTCACAGATCAGTTCATGGCAGCAAAAAGGTGGTGTAAGCACTGAAAGTTACCAACACTCCCGGTCAGATGTGCCACATATAAACCTCTCCTAGGTCCGAATCACTAAATAAATAAGTGCAGTTCTGCAGTGGGGTTATTACAGCAAGTAATCCAGTGCCTTCACATTATATACATGTTCTCTTTATGACTGCACAACAACAAAGTTCTATGCTGCTGCCCCCAGATTTGTCCCCATCAAATACCAATATTTATACATATTCAGAGCAATAACTTTGAAGATTAAGTGCTTGAGTGCATGCAATATGCGTTGCTTTATTGCTTCGGGCTGCACCTTTGTGCACTAGTGCAGCTGATTAGGTTCGATTTATAAACTGCCTGTATAACTGACGGGTGAAGTAACTCATTCTGCCGGACGCAATACGGCAACAGGAGCCACTTCCAACAGTGGCCAACTAATGTACTCACCTAATATACTCACCTGTGTTCACAGCAGACCAAATGTAACTGAATGCACAGATGATGAGTTTACTTTTGAACATGTCGTGTGCCATGAGATGTAAGGGGTTGCTGGCCAGCCCCAGGAGCCAAGAAACCTGTCTCTGGTGAGGGAACAAGGACGTGATCACGTCTGGTGATTATTGGCTGGTGAACTGAGCATGAACAGGACATAAGGGTAATGGAGGTGAGGTGTGTGACGGAGATGGTCACTCTCTGAAGGAGAGGAAAGAAGTCACTCAAAAGCTTTGCCTGGTTGTTATGCCAAAGAGCTGGATTTTTGATGTGGTGGTCAGAGTAGCTGTTGGTCACCTATAAGCCCCCTGGTAACCAGACAGACATTAATAACAGATGACACTTTTAAAAGTCTTGGTGAAACATGACTGATTGAGAAGGCAAATGTTATAGCTAGCTGAGCTAATTGCCTGTCCTCCAGATGAGTTCCCAAAATCTAGAGCTTTTAATCCTATTTATGATTTTTTAATGGAAAATCCCTCACCCCCAAAACTGAATATGGAATGAAGGTGTATACCATAAAATCGGTTTATATAACATGAGTAAAAATCACAGACCGTAGCTTTAACTCTTTAAGAATGGTAACCGAATACATTGCAGGTTTTAATAAAGTGCTCAGTATAATTGAGGAAACAACCCATTAAATAAGAATTAGACCTACCTAAGTGTTTTGTCTGACTCAATCTCCTTTCAAGAGTTTAATAAATGTTAATTACTAAAAGACTGCTTGTATGGGTTTATGACAGCCTTAAAATGATGATTAAAAGTATGCGCACTAGCACTAAATTGGGGGCTTTATAGTAGCCATCTAGAGAAAATGATGCAGCTGATAACTGAATTCAACCTTTCAGAGAGTAAATATATTTTCATTGCTTTGTAACTGATCAAAAGCTCAGGTGTGAGCCTTTAAATATGCTCCACATACGGAAGACCATATAGGATGAAATGTTACATTTGGCATACAAGATATTTCAATATAAGGATACTTTAATCAGTGCACACAGCATTCATCATTATATTCTAGTAGTGGTTTTGTTGGCCAGAGCTCAGGGGATATGTATCATCACAGCATCATCATTTTTCTTGTGTGAAGCATTTATCTTGAAACAAGAAAAATTGTTCTGCCCATCCCCTAATTAAGGGCCTGTAAGATAGATAACAATGATATCATGAATATATTATACTTGTATATTATAAAATACTACACAGCCTTCAAAATACATCTGCATCAGACTTTACCATTACATTTAGTGTCATGATATCACACTGACATTAAACAACTGTGAAATTAGAGTAAAAGGATTGAGAAGTTGCTTTCATAAGAAAGAAATATTTAAATGTAATAAATGACTTTTATTCAAAACAACAGAATTTCTCCAAACAGTGGCTTTCAAATTTACATTTCCTTAGCAATTATACCGGCAATTTCCATTTCCAGTCCAGATATGACTAGCAAAACTCAGAAAGCTGGATACTAAGCTCATAAATATACATATTATGAATGATTGATCATCAGCAGTTGAGGCAGAAAATTAGATGACTACACAACAGTTTTTTTTTCTGCACTTGGTTTCACAGGAGGCAAAAAGAGTCTGGCCTAATTTAAACAAGAATAGGCTATTTCAATTCTCTCTGCCTTGCTGACTCCCATGGTGCATTTTGGCTACAGAAAGAACATATCTGTCTAGCCCATTGAGCGCTATGAGAGTAGACGCTTACGGGGCACTGTAGAAATTAAAAAATTTCCACGCAGTGACAAAGACTGAATTCTCTGGATAATAAATCTGTCCGCATATTATCAAAGTCTATAACACAAAGATCATTATATTTGGATCTCATTAGGAGTTCATAGGGGAGGAACAACTCCTCAACTTTTAATCAAACTAAAAGGAGTCTGATGATAACCAAATCCTTCTCTTACGTGATGTTTAACTTGGCAGCTACACCTCAGAAAGGAGAAAAAAAATACATTGCCCTACCAAGTGTACCCATACTATATAATTGTATTCTATTTGGGGCTGCTGGAGATCTATGAATATATCTCTAAGATGCTCCAGGTATTTTGCAGTTGGTCTTGGAATGAAAATTGTATCTGCTTGTGTTGCATTCTGAAGGAATCTACACTTTGTTTTGTTGAACTGATACAGGCTGGAGCAAACACTGCCTGTCACGGTGAGGGAGGCTCCCCCTACCGGTCGCCTACGGTACAGCGGCAGTTGTCCTGTTGTTGTTGCGTTGTGTGCTTCCCTCAGGTGGGTGGGGCTTATTAGCTCCCTCACCTGATGGTAGTTTGTTTGTCTATATATGCCTTGTCTGTGTACCAGTTGACTGCTGGTTATTGTATCCTTAATTTGGATCAGTGCACGGGATTTTGGTTAGCGCACTTCATTTATTAAACCCCCTCTTTTCCTCTGAGACTTGGCGTGATCGCTTCCTTTTAGTTCGCACACCCTGCCCGTCACAGAATAACCAGCCACCTTTCGGAAGCCGCCAGTCTCCTTTACTTTCTCCTTCGTTTGTGGTCATGTCTCGTGGTAAGTGTTTGTCTACGTGAGATTCCGTTGTTTGAATGTATGTGGAGGAGAGCTGGGTTGCAAACCGCTCGTCCCGTCGTGCCTACGTGCTTGTTTGTTTGTGTATTTGTATAGCACGTTGTGTGGCACGGCGGTGACTGAAGCGAGAGACCTTATAGCGCTCTCCCTCAGGGGGCGGCTCTTCCTCGCTCATGTGCTCGCCCGTAGTCGAATGTTTGTGCATATGTGTGTGTGAAAGGTGTATGAGGTGTGTGTGAGACTACGGGCTAGAGCTAGCCAGGAGAAAGCGCCTGCCGTTTGTTTTGTCTTGCGTGATGGGTCTTGTCTACGTATATATGTTGATGTTAAATGTAATTCCCCGTGTGCTCCCTCCCTTTTTGTTTGTTAATGGTGTTTTAGGGGGAGGGGAGCAATGGAGGGTCCTGTGCTACCAATAGGGGCACAGAGGTGCGCAGCTCTGGAAGGAGGCCCGCCGGTGAGAGGGTATGTGCGCGTGAGGTTCTGTGCCACCACCTATGTCCTCTATGTGAGGAGTGGCACAGACGGCGCAGCTCCTGAGGGAGGCCCGCCGGTGAAAGGGTAAGTCTTGGCGTTTGTGTTGTCTGCGTGTATGTGTTGTGTGCAGGTTCCTCCTACAGGTTGGCAGTGGAGCCCCTGGACCTTGTGGGATCTCCCAAGTAGGCAGGAGCCCCCTGATGTTATGGGGTGACCGGAGCCCTGGTCGTAACTAGCCCCTCTGGAAGGGTAAGGGGCCCCCGTACGTGTGGGGACTATAAGGCTCTGGTCTGAAGAGCTCCTGCTGTGGGCAGGAGCCCCCTTATGTTGTGGGGTGACCGGAGCCTTGGTCGTAAGTGGCTTCCCTGAAAGGGGAAAAAAGGGGCTTCCCAGATGTGTGGGGACCAGAGGGCTCCGGCCTGAAGAGCTCCTGCTGAAGACAGAGGTCCCCCCCCTCGTGCTCGGGGTGGCTAGGAGGTTGGTCCTGGGGTGTGACCGGTCACCAGTGGGGAAGGAGTGCTTCCCCCTGGAACCTCCGGCAGAGTGGAGGAGTCCACCCTGCTATGCACCTCCCCATTAGGGGCGGTCTCCCCGACCGGTTAGGGTTGCCCAGGGCCCGGCCTGGGGTGTAGCCGGCCACCAGTGGGGAAGGAGTGCTTCCCCCCTGGAACCTCCGGCAGGGTGGAGGAGTCCACCCTGCTATGCACCTCCCCATGAGGGGCGGTCTCCCCGGCCGGTTAGGGTTGTCCAGGGTGACTCCAGGCCCTGTGCAGGGATTGGCCCCGGGCCGAGAGGTAGGTCCAGGAGGCGTTCAACTATATGGTAGGTAGGTAGCCTGCACACACGCCCCCTAGTGTTTGTGTTTGTCCTAGCGTGCCGCGTCTGTGTTGTGTCTGTGTGTGTGTGTGCGTATGTATTGTGTGCAGGTTCCTCCCGCGGTTGACTGTGGAGTCCCTGGACCTTGTGGGACCTCCAAAGTAGGCAGGAGCCCCCCCGATGTGATGGGGTGACCGGAGCCCTGGTCGTAAGTAGCCTCCCTGGAGGGGATGGGCTCCCCGTGTGTGTGGGGACCAGAGGGCTCCGGCCTGAAGAGCTCCTGCTGAAGACAGAGGTCCCCCCCCTCGTGCTCGGGGCGACTAGGAGGTTCGCCCTGGGGAGTAGCCGGCCCACGTTGGGGAAGGAGTAATTCCCCCCTGGAACCTCCGGCAGTGTAGAGGAGTCCACCCTGCTATGTACTGCCTCTAGTGAGGGGCGGTCTCCCCGGCCGTGCTAGGGATGCCCAGGGGAACTCCCGGCCCCATACAGGGGTCTAACCCGAGCCGAGAGGGTGGTCCAGGAGACGTTCAACTGTGCAGTAGGGAGGTAACCTGCACAAACGCACACTTTGTGGGGCCCTTGGGGCGTGAGGGCTCTGTGACCGACTGGGGCGTGGTTTTGTCTTGTTGACGGCCCAGTCGGTCCAGGGTCCCGCCCAGGGAGGCGGGAGCTAAATTGTGTTCTATGTTTTATGTTTCAGCTCCGGGACCGCAGGAGGCGTTTCCCTGCCTTGTCCCCGCCTTCCTGCCCCTTCGTCTGGCGTCTTGTGTTCTGCCGCTGTGAACCGCACATCGGGCCGTAGTGCGGCTTGGTGGGGGGGATCTGTCACGGTGAGGGAGGCTCCCCCTACCGGTCGCCTACGGTACAGCGGCAGTTGTCCTGTTGTTGCGTTGTGTGCTTCCCTCAGGTGGGTGGGGCTTATTAGCTCCCTCACCTGATGGTAGTTTGTTTGTCTATATATGCCTTGTCTGTGTACCAGTTGACTGCTGGTTATTGTATCCTTAATTTGGATCAGTGCACGGGATTTTGGTTAGCGCACTTCATTTATTAAACCCCTCTTTTCCTCTGAGAGTTGGCGTGATCGCTTCCTTTTAGTTCGCACACCCTGCCCGTCACACTGCCATCTGCTATGAAATGGGAATCCTGAACTGCATGTAGTGGAATTTCAGCAAAACTCCTTCACAGCACAAGCTATTATGGTTTAATATAATATAACACAAGGATTGTAATAATAGTTTATCTTCATCCTATATTTCCATGGCAGGAATCTTTTTCCATTTAAATGTACACTATATGGCTAATCATTTGTGGACACCCTTATAAATAATTGAAGTGTTTCAGCAACTAACTTGCTAACTGGTGTGTCACGGTGAGCCGGCCCAATAGCTCGAGGGAGACACCCACATCCACCCATGCACACCCTTCACCCCTCCCTCGCTCACATCCACCCACATACCCACCTGCACCTGTTCCTTGTTTCTGTTCTCCTCTCCTCTCCTTATTTAAACCCACAGGTCCAGTTCACCAGTGCTGCTCATTCAGACGTGATCCACTGCTCCATGCTCTTTAGAGACTGTTCTAGTTTACTGCTCCTATTGCGCATTTAGAATTGTTAAATTCTTTAAGCACCATATTCTTTGATAGTGCCTGTTGTGCCTTTGTTGTCTGTGTTTACGAAAAAGTAAAGACATGCCGCTGCCACCCTCGCCTCCTGCTCCCTCCTTGCAAACGTCTCAGACGTTGCAGAATGTTCAGCCCAAAGGGAGCAGTGCGAGTGATCCCGACTGGGATCCTCACGGCTCAGATGGCGGCTAATGGGCAGCAGCAGTGGGAGCTCGGTGAGCTCCGGTCCCTTGTTGGGAAGATCGGCAGCTGCATACAGGCCCTCTCTGTGCAGGCTGGTTTGGGCAGTCCCACAACACCCGCAGTTGCTGAGGGGGTCTGCTGCCATATTTTCACGCTGGAGGTGTATGGGAGGAATCTTGAGCACTGCCTGGGGTTTGTGGTTCAATGCGAGTTATACTTTGCTTACCAACCACGCCTGCCATGTTGGTAATCTCACAACTCACATGGAGAGCTCGCTCCTGGGGGACGGCCATGGTATCTGGCTCCTCTCTGTTCCTGCAGACTACCTTGGCTCCTGAGAGAATTCAAGGGTATGTGGGCAGTCCCTGCTCCGTCTTCGGCAGGGCTCCCATTCAGCAATGGAGTATGTGATGGAGTTCCAGACCCTGGCTGTCGGGACCAGCAAGAATGATAGAAAGCTCTTGTAGATGCCTTCATCATCGGACTGTGAGCGGAACTGCAGGCCGAGCTCCCCTGCAAGCAGGAGGCAACCTCGCTGAATGAGATCATTGGTGACTGGCCATCACCTACGATCACCTTCTGCCAGAGCGAGATGCGCTCCCTCGCCAGATTCCACCTACGTGACCAAAGGCATCCCAGTTCCAGTCACCACCTTCAGCCCCATGGAGCCTTTGCAGCTGGGTGGCACCCAATCCTCTCCTCCCACACCACGCAGATAGAGAGTCAGCTGCCAGGTACACTATATTGCCAAAAGTATTCGCTCACCCATCCAAATTATCACAATCAGGTGTTCCAATCACTTCCATGGCCACAGGTGTATAAAATGAAGCACGTATGCAAACATTTGTGAAAGAATGAGTCGCTCTCAGGAGCTCAGTGAATTCCATAGGATGCCACCTGTGCAACAAATCCTGCCGTGAAATCTCCTCGCTCCTAAATATTCCGCAGTCAACCGTCAGCTGTATTATAAGAAAATGGAAGTGTTTGGGAATGACAGCAACTCAGCCATGAAGTGGTAGGCCATGTAAACTGATGGAGTGGGGTCAGCGGATGCTGAAGTGTGAAGAGGTCAACTTTCTGCAGAGTCAATCACTACATACATCCAAACTTCATGTGGCCTTTAGATTAGCTCAAGAATAGTGTGCAGAGAGCTTAATGGAATGGGTTTCCATGGTCGAGCAGCTGCATCCAAGCCATACATCACCAAGTGCAATGCAAAGCGTCGGATGCAGTGGTGTAATGCACGCAGCCACTGGACTCTAGAGCAGTGGAGGCGCGTTATCTGGAGTCCAGTCCTGAGCACTCTCTTATTATGAAGTTTCACTTCACCAAGGTAAGCTTCCTACATTCCATCATGAGACAAGATTCATATGCATGGAGCCTTGCAAGGTGGAGGTGGTGACCTGATGGGCCAGACCCGAGGCGCACGGCGAGCTCCAGTGGTTCCTGGGGTTGGCCGATTTCTACTGGCAGTTCATCTGGTTATTTGCCTCCACCCTGGTCCTACAGCAGCCTAATCCCAAACACCCCTTTGTCGTAGAGGTTGATGCCTCTAACATGGAAGTCGGTGCATTGCTCCTCAGTGAGCAAGTAAGCAAGGTGGACTCATACCAGTAGCCTACTTCTCCAAGATGCTCACTCTTGCTGACAATGAAGCTCTGTTTCAAGGAGTGGAGGCACTGACTCGAGGGGACGCAGAACCCCCAGTTGTGATCACCGACCACAAAAACCTAGAGTACTTCAACCTAGAGTACTAAAAGGCTTAACTCGAGGCCATTGACTGGAAGCTGGACAGAGTTATCCAGAATGCCAACCAGCATCTGCACTGCCCTGCTCACTGTTTGTATGTGCCTCATCGCTACTAAACAAACCTTATTAGCTGGGTACACAGATCGCTGGGCACTGGACACCCGAGGAACACCAAGATAGCTCTACTACCGGGAACCCTAAACCCTGCTAGACCTGCCCACCACACTGGAGGCCACGGACCTGCTCTTCCGCTACATCTTCCGCCAGTTTTGCCTGCCTGAAGACATTGAATGGGGGTGTGTGTGTGTGGGGGGGGGGGGTTCCAGTTTACATAGTGGTTGTGGAAGGAGTTCTTGAGCAAGCTCAACATGACAGTGAGCCTTACCCCTGGTCATCACTCCCAGTCCAACGGGCAGGTGAAGAGAGTCAACCAGGTGTTGAGTAGGTTTTTAAGGACATACTGCAGCGAACATCCAGACACCTGGCGTACCTACCTGTCCTGGGTAGAGTATGCCCCAAACTCTCTCTGCAGTAACCAAGCTCATGCCCTTCGAGTGTGTGCTGGAGTACCAACCTCCATTCTACCCTTCGAGCTCCCCTGCTTCGGAGCAGCCTACAGTGGAAGAGTGGTTTCGGAGGAGCGAGCAGGCCTTGGAGGAGACCCACCAACGCCTCCACACAGTCATTAGAAGATTTAAGGCTAAAGCCAATCAATGCCATGGAGACAAGGTCTGGGAGTCAAGGAAGGATGGCTGGGTGGAACCAATCAGCAAACAACATTAGGTATGTTGGTCCTTTTACCATCATCAAACTGATCAATCCAGTCACCAAAAACAAAAACTCAGGCAAAGTTTAAAGGAAGTAGCATTTTTATTGTTTTCCATCTGGCTCAAATATTCACATGCCCTGCCCCTCCTTGTGCCCAGCCAGGACACTCTGACATAACAAATAGTATTACTATTGTTACAATTATTATAAACAGCAGTGACTTTGAGTGAAGTTTTGAGTTTGGATATTACATGATTTTTATTACAATTTATTTAATTACAATTACATTTATGATGTTTATGGCCAAGCAGACTTATATGGAAAAATCTTTCCAATACACCTGAGAGGGTGTTTTAAAGATATAATGACCATTATTGTGGTCATTACAGTGCTGTTGTCTGATAAGGAAGAGTGTAAGAAGCCAGGGGCTGTTGGAAGCAGGTTTTTTTTATTTTTTCTTTTTTTTCTTTTTTTTAGTTTTTTTTTTTTTGCTAATTTAAGTGTTTCCACATCTATAATTGGCTGAACCATACAAGAACCACAGCCCTTTTTATGCCTAACCACCCCCCCCCCCAACTGTGAAATCAGTGACCCACCGAAATCACCAAACATGAAGCATCTTCATTTGTGATGCTCTGCCAAGCCTTTAGTGCAGTCATTTCCAGTTCTTATTCTTCTCTTGTGTTCAGTAAGTGGAAAGCATGCTCAGTGGAATCCATGCTATGTATAGCCCTATTCAGATTGGATTAGCCTATCAGGGGGATGTCTGTAATGACTGTAATCTTTTTACATCTATTCTCAGTGATAAAACTCTCACATTCAGACTGCATGAAAATTAACAAAGAGAAGCAATTTCCTAGCGTGTTGTATTTTTTATGAACCTGGCTTTCACATCATGTAACATACAACTGTAAATGATTAGCAGTATGGATATGAACAATTCAATCATTTACATTTAGGCATGAATCCTTTAGCATTTAAATAATTTATCACTCAAACAACATAAGATATTTTAGGATCAGGAAGTGATACAATTATATATATTTTTATCCCGAATGTATTTATATATGTATAAATATGTATAAATCTTTATAAATGTAACTGCTATTTTAACCACCCCTTTTATCAGCCTGTTGGATCTTTCCCATCTGATGTCCTTTATCTTGCTGGTAGTGTATAGCCCAAGTTTCACCACCCAGACCAGGTAAATAGTTAAAGTCGGTCTTTAAAAGCACCATTTTGCATTTTATGATATAAAAACCTCTTAATATCTTGGTGAATAATATTAATATGCACAGTTAAAGATTACATATCACAATTACAAACCAGATTCCAAAAAAGTTGGGACACTAAACAAAATAAAAACTGAATGCAATGATGTGGAGATGGCAAATGTCAATATCTTATTCGTAATAGAACATAGATGACAGATCAAAAGTTTAAACTGAGAGAATGTATCAATTTAAGGGGAAAATATGTTGTTTCAAAATTTCATGGCGTCAACAAATCCCAAAAACGTTGGGACAAGTAGCAATAAGTGGCTGGAAAAAGGAAGTGGAGCATATAATGAACAGCTAGAAGATCAATTAATACTAATTAGGTCAATTGACAACATGATTGGGTATAAAAAGAGCTTCTCAGAGTGTCAGTGTCAAGATAGTAAGAGGATCACCAATTCCACCAATGTTGGGCAGAAATATAGTGCAGCAATACCAGAATGGTGTTACCCAGCATAAAATAGCAAAGACTTTTAAGTTATCATCATCAACCATGCATAACATCATCAAAAGATTCAGAGAATCTGGAACAATCGCTGTGCGTAAGGGTCAAGGCCGTAAAACTCTACTGGATGCTCGTGATCTCTGGGCCCTTAAACGTCACTGCACCTCAAACAGGAATGCCACTGTCAAGGAAATAACAGAATGGGCTCAGGAATTCTTCCAGAAAGCATTGTCAGTGAACACAATCCACCGTGCCATCTGCCGTTGCCAGCTGAAACTCTACAGTGCAAAGAGGAAGCCATTTCTTAGCAAGCTCCACAAGCTCAGACGTTTGCACTGGGCCAGGGGTCATTTAAATGGAGTGTGGCAAAATGGAAGACTGTTCTGTGGTCAGATGAGTCACGATTTGAATTTCTTTATGGAACACTGGGATGCCATACCATTCGGACCAGAGAGGACAAGGATAACCCAAGTTGTTATCAATGCTCCATTCAGAAGCCTGCATCACTGATGGGGTTGACCATGACTGGTATGGGGTTGCATGAGTGCTTGTGGCATGGGCAGCTTGCATGTCTGAAAAGGTACCATTAATGCAGAGAACTATGTTCAGCTTCTAGAACAACTTTTGCTCCCATCTGGACTTCATCTCTTTCAGGAAAGACCCTGTATTTTTCAACAAGATAATGCCAGACCACATTCTTCAGCAATCACAACATCCGGGTACTGAAATGGCCAGTCTGCAGTCCAGATATTTCACCTATAGAGAACATTTGACGCATCATAAAGAGGAAGGTGCGACAAAGAAGGCCCAAGATGATTGAACAGTTACATGCCTGTATTAGACATGAATGGGAGAGCACTCCTATTTCTAAACTTGAGAAACTGGTCTACTCTGTCCCCAGACGTCTGTTGAGTGTTGTAAGAAGAAGGGGGGATGCCACACAGAGGTAAAAATGGTCTCGTCCCAACTTTTTTGGGATTTGTTGACACCATGAAATTTTAAAACAACATATTTTCCCCTTAAATTGATACATTCTCTCAGTTTAAACTTTTGATCTGTCATCTATGTTCTATTACGAATAAAATATCGACATTTGTCATCTCCACATCATTACATTCAGCTTTTATTCACAATTTGTTTAGTGTCCCAACTTTTTTGGAATCTGGTTTGTAGCAGCAAACATGTTTTTTCTCATGCAAAGTGACGTGTCAAGATGTGTCTAGAATGATCAGACCACTGCTGAGTTTTTGTGAACAAATGTTTTATGAGAAAAACACAGAGATGTGGAAATAAAATCCCAGAGTAGCACCTGTAAAATAGGAAATGGAACCAGGACCCAGGACCCCACATACATGTAATGTAATGTCACCTTAAATTGACTTAGTCTATCAGGAACATTGCACTTTTTGGCCTTAAAACGCTCTAGGTAAGTAGTATGTTTCAGGTCATTGTCCTGCTGCAAAGCAAAGCACCAACTGTTTGTATTTTGAGGCATTTGGTGGAATATAAGCCGCTATGATTTTTCTGTATGCTTCATAAGGGTGTGTGTGCCAACAGGACGTTTGTGCTTGGTCATGTTGTAGCAGCCAAAACATATAGTGTTCCTGTAGAATTCTACGCTTACAGGTGACCCCCAGGGGAAGCTGGATAACCCTCAAGGGAAGATGGCAAAGCCCTGGGGAAGATGGCTAACTTTCAGGGGTAGGTGGCTAAGGTTTGGAGGAACATATTTATTGACAGGTTGGGACTATGAAGGAAAAGGTCTCAGTGATAGGTGTAAGGGGCCATATAATCTTTGTTTGGTGAAATGGTTTACATAAAATATCCTGTGGCTGAATTTCTTTTCTGTTTTATTTCATTGTATTTTCTTTAAGACACATTAAACAGAATTGTGTATGTCTGAGTGTGCATATATGAGATTTGTTTTTAGTTGGGCTCATACAAATAAATTTTTTTCATTTATATTATTATTATTACACACACATTTGTTGGCACTCCAGACATGTGGCTGGTTGTCACGGTGAGGGAGGCTCCCCCTACCGGTCGCCTCCGGTACAGCGGCAGTTGTCCTGTTGTTGCGTTGTGTGCGTCCCTCAGGTGGGTGGGGCTTATTAGCTCCCTCACCTGATGGTCGTTTGTCTGTCTATAAATGCCTTGTCTATGTACCAGTTGACTGCTGGTTATTGTATCCTTAATTTGGATCAGTGCACGGGATTTTGGTTAGCGCACATTATTTATTAAACCCCTCTTTTTCTCTGAGACTTGGTGTGATCGCTTCCTTTTCGTTCGCACCTCCTGCCCGTCACACTGGTAACTGGACGTATTTGACTGGGCAGGTAAAGGCTTTGTCAGCTCATCCAGACAGGTCTTCTCCTGGTGTGTTGTATTCTTGGTTTAATCGCTACTACCAAATATTTACTGAAGCTCAGCTGAACACCTATAGAGAGACACCAAAAAGTGCTTGTTGGCATATTTCTTTTTTGCTGTGCAAAGGTTTTTGGGTAGAAGGATAGTGCAGTGCTTTGGGGTGATAGCTCGTTCTACTACACGCTGGAATATGTCTCTGGAACTCCACCACATCACAAGAAATGTTGAATGCAAATGCATACTTGTAATGTGGGCGAGGGTGAGACAGGAAGCGAGAGAAGAGAAGAGAAGAGAAGAAGAGAGCTGCATGTACATTATTATTTTATTTTAAGACAATACTGGTCCATTTAGCGCTAACAGATAAACACAGAACGTAGAGCTCTACGTGCAAACAAAGGCGAGCAACGAACACACCACTGACACACACTAAATACACATTAACAAGACACAAGTGCAACACAATGCAAATGAGACAAAAGACAGGTGAGATGAATGGCACAAACACTCACACCAAGACACACACGGAAGTGACCATATACAGACAAACAAACACGTAGACATGCCCGGAGGGAGGGGTCAAGGGCTGTACTGTGACATTACCAGCATACAAGAGTTTACCGGCAGTGATGAATTTAAGATAGTGAGCTAAAGACAAATAGCTCAGTAGATTCTATTATAAATATTACCAGATTAAAGTTACAGTGTAAATATCTAAACTTTAATACAGGAGAAAAATTAAAAAAGAAAAGTAAAAATGAAAATGGAAAAAAAAGAAAAATGTACTTACTGAAAATGCAAACAAAGAACACAATGGAAACAAAACACACTGTCTGTTGATGTCAGGAAAGGGTGTTGTTTAGTACAAAGAAACAAGAATACTGGACATTTCAAAAGCTGTTACCAGATAATGGTGTTCACTGGAGAGGAAATGACTAAACGTAAAACTAAATGCTTTGTCCAAAGATTCCAGGAACATCTTTTCAGCAGGAGATCACATTTGTGGCCAGTAACGTGTGAGAAATATTCATGACCTCAGGTTGCCAGGTTGATTTTTTCATGTTAAGCGTGGTTGCAAACTATGCACGGTACATGATACCCACGTGGAAAATGTGTGCTGTAAATAAATAAATACACAAACATGAGCTACGTCTAGCAGCTGGGTCAATGCAGGAGCAATGCCAGGCATCCTTGCATAAACAAACAAAAAACAAATGGCCTGAACATCCACAGTGAGCTCTCATGCACTGCCGGCATTGTTTTGCTGGACCAGGACCATGTTTGGTACACATGAGCATGAAGGGTTGCCAGACATTGAGTTCAGCTCACTGTCTTCCATCCGGCAGAAGGCCTGGACAGACACCTGTTTTTCCTGCTTCTGGAGTGAGTTGTTTTCCATTGGTCAAAAATTATTTTAATGTGATCACATGCATGTCATGGTGAATCCCCTGTACTTTACTGTTTTTATCAGACTGCCACATGGCCTCTAAACACACCTACCAGCTAACTGCAGCGAATTCTAAAAGCTACTTAGTTAAGAAGTTTTCGTGATTTCTGTTGTGATGTAAAAATAGCAAAAAGAAAAAATGACTTACAGTTCTTAGTGATCAGGAAATCATTTCCTTTTGAAGAGTCTCATGCCTTCTAAACACTATGCTGGACAGAAAGCTTGGTGAGAACACCAATTTCATGCTCTAATTGGGCAACTCTAGTATGTAAGTTGTAGTTTTGTTTTGTGTGTTGTAGTGCCACATCACTGTCTCCCATATGTGCTCCATTTGTGTGTGTTGTCCTCCTTTTATTGACTATGAAAGCGGCCATCCTGCTGACAAGGCTTACACCAAAACAGCACTGCCAACATGTTTGATATGTGGGATGTATCACAGCCACCTGCAGTTCTGTGATATTTTCAACATCAGATGAAGTGAGTCGCCCATTCCCCAGGTTCCGCATGCTTGCTATCAGACAGAGCCTTGAGTCAACACTGAAACGGAGGGCTGTAAGACCCTGGGAGAGCTAAAGCTTTAGCTTCCAAGTCTCATAACTTTCCTTGTGTGCACTCTGCAGTCTTCTTTTATTTGTTTGCTCCATTTCTGTGCCACCCTAGTTAGCTAAAAACGCTCTATCCAAAGCTAATATCCACATGTGTTTACTGTCAAGCCAAAGGGCACAATCAGAAGATCTTGTGCCTTAAATACTGAATAAAGAAAATCACTACTACTGTGGTAATCAAATGTGCTTATCTAAATTCTGAATCTAGAAGACCTCTGTGTGGTTTTGAATTAGCATCCAGTTAAACACCTCCCAACCCTCTGTTCCCACTGGTACACTCTGATGCACTCTCCTCTCCAATGCTTCGGCAGCATTGATCAGCCACTGAACACATTCTCAGTGGCTGTTTGGGGTTGAGGAGCAGGGATTTTCTTTGTAAATATTTGATGATCCTGTTGATGTTTTACCCAGCACAAAGGTGACATGGAAAATATGCCAGGCAACAGTGTGAGAGCCCCATGGAACTTAATATTTTTGAAAGGAGTTATACAAAGTATATATATGTTCATTCATTCATTATCGCTTATTCCCACTAGTCGGGGTCACTTGGGGGCTGGAGCCAATCCCAGCATCTCCAAGCGACGGCAGGGTACACCATGGGCAGGTCGCCAGCCCACCACATGGCCAACACACACACACACACACATACACACACACACACACTCACACCTACGGGCAATCTAGAGTGACCAATCAACCTAACATGCATGTCTTTGGACTGTGGGAGGAAACTGGAGTGCCCGGAGAAAACACACGCAGGCACAGGGAGAACATGCAAACTCCACACAGAAGTGATCACGCCAGTTTCAGGAATAAGGGAGGTTTAATGGTGTCACGTCTAGCCCCACCCCACCTGTCAATCATGTCTCTTGTTTCCTGGTTTCCTTGTTCCATGTGCTTCTGTTTACATTTCCCATGTGCTCATTTCATCATTTCGATGGGTCCCGCCTGTCTAGTTATAACCACGCCCCTTGTTATCATTGTCACCTGGTTTATGTATTTTGTCTGTTTAGTTAATGTTCTGTATTAATCATGTCTGAGCCTGTTGTCCATGTTTGTCATGTCTCTGTCTTGGATATACCCAGCTTTCTGACCTTGGACTGTTTCGATGATTATGACTCTGGATTTGCCCCTATTAAATCTTGCTCCTCTCAGCATTTGTGTTCGACCTCCGCCCTTCCTACATCAAGGAAACAATAACCAGCAGTCTACAAAGACAAGAAAAAAGTAGACAGACCCTCAGGTGGCGAAGTCTCTAATGGGCCACACCCTCCTGAGGGACAAACACAACGTCACAATGACAGGACAAACTCTGATGGGGACAGCTGGCAGGAGGCCTCTGTATCATGACAACTCACACGTTGGTACTTTGTTTACTTTTTTTTACTACAATCACAAGCCTTATTGATGGTTTGTACCTAGATATAAAGGTTAAAGCACTTGGTATATGTCATGTCGAAGGCATGCAGGTAGACCTGCAGGAAAGAAGACATGCTGGGGAGGAACCATCACAGTATACAAACATCGATACAGCCTTTTCACTTCTAAAACAACTAAACTAAAAAATTCAACTAAAAAAAAGTTTGTTAAGGTTGGCTATGTACAGAAGCCTTTTTGGATAAGAAGGAAATGCTTTTACCATAAAAATGATAAAAACTCACCACCATGAATAACATGGTGTTCAGTAAGAGTTTATGGAATAGAATGTAAATGCACATATCCATTACTTTCCCATTGCTTTATAAAAAAATCAATGATCTTACTCTCATATCAATATTTAAGTGCTGCTATTGTAATGCTGAGAAACTCTAGCCCAGAGCAATCAACATAAGTAATAGTTATTCAGAAAATTCTGGGGAGGCATTAAATCTTTGAATATATTGATTTATAAGTGGAGGAATGAACAACAGTGCCAAAGTGTTTGATTATTCCAAGTGTAATCTTTCAAATTATTGTCATGAAACTGAATTGCGAAGGTACTGAAGCCTGACCAAGTAGAGGTTACACTATATTTCATATTTGACAAGCAAAATCAACTTTGTCTCTCTCATGAAGAACATTTGCATGTATCTACAGTTTTAGATATATTTAATATGTCAAACATATTAAATATGTCTCTAAATCATGATTGTACAGTCCTCAGACTGTTGACCACACACGTCAAGACTTTAGGTTTATGCCTGATGGAGCGTTTTGTACATCAAATACCTGTTTTCTGTTTTCTGCGCATTTTGCATTTAATTTATTTTGACTTAATGTGTTATGAGTGCTGAGCTTGGTGAAAACCTTGGCTTTTTTCTCTGTCCATTTGCATGGTAATTAAACATGCAGCCTTTAGGTGTGAAAACCAAATTAACAACTCCAGTTAAGTCAGGTCAAATTTATTTATATAGCACTTTTTTTGTCACAAAGCAGCTTTATGAACGTTTGGATCCACATCCCTAATGAGCAAGCCAGTGGTGACAGTGGCAAAGAAAAACTCATGGGGTGGATGAAGAAACCTTGAGGTCCAGGATTCAAGAAGGAACCCATCCTCATCCTCCTTTGGTGGCTCACCTAATAAACAATCCATGCTCTATTATGTTTATTATATAGAGTCTTTGTAGCTCTCAACTACTCTGGTGGGACTAGGGTGTTCAAGCTGATTCTGCATCTACTGCAGAACATGGGGTGAGTGTATAAGGTCTGACCAATCCAGTGAGCTCACTTTTACATGTACACCACACCTAATACCTTTATAATTAAATGTATTCGCAGGTTGCAATGTAAACATAGCTTCTAATTTCACAAAATGTTGCAAGCCAAATTATTTCCCTTAAGTAAACAATCCTGACAATTCTGAAAAGGGATACAAAAGCATTTTTGAGGTAATGCACCTGTGATGCAGAGTGGGAGGAAGTATGATATGAGTAGCTCCTTTCTCCTCCATGAACAAACTGAAGGAGCACAGCATAGATTCAAAAAGCACCAAATGAAAACACGGCTCGCAGTAACCAAAACAAGGTGCGCGGTAAACACCCACCATGTGGAAACGCAGGAGAGCCATAGATATATACATAGGGGTGGAAGGCACAGGTGCTCATAGTTAGTAGTCAGGAGAGTGGAATTTGGGAAGGAGTGGTGTGAGTGGGGGGGGGGTTGGTGTGTGTGCGGCTGTGGGTGTGTCCCTGGGGCGGAGTGTCTGTTGCACCGTGACAGTACAGAAATGGAGAAAATCTAAGATAGCAGTGAATCTTCCCAAAGCGCCAGGAATCATGGCAAAATTGCCAACCGATTTTACTTAATACATTACGCAGTGCACAGCGAACACGAGGTGCACGAGTGAGTGCCCCCTAGATTACACTAGATTACACTAGATTACACTAGATTACACTAGATTCAGAGTGCACCAAGGAATTGTGGCTGTGTGCAGCTGTTCTGATTTTAAATACCATAGGATATCACTATACAAATACCACTACTGAATATATCTAGGTTCTGCACATTTGAATCATCTCTAATAAAATCAAGATGAAAGTGAATCACAGTGTTGCAGGGTCATTCAAGAAATATGCGAACTGTGTGAAAGTACATGCTTTCATTCACACAAATAATCCCTCCAACAGCAAAACAGAAAGGCTGCTTTCTCTGACATGGAACTGAAAAGCAGTGTGAATGGTAAATTGCCATTGGAAATTCTTTTTATTCTGGGTTTAGGTATAATCTGGATCTGGCCCTATATTTCCTAGTCGTGTAGTGCCCCTTGACTGTGCTGTTAAGCCCATACCTTACTGTTGTAAACAGATTATAGATCACAAAGAATGTTGTATCTAGCTTTAGAGTTGTATCAAACGCAGCATGTAAAACACTGTACTGAGCAGCACTGAGGTGTCCCATATGCAGGAAGTAACATCGAGCTAACAAAGAAGGAGACAAAATCAAAGCAGATCCTAGAAATTGGCACCAGAACACACAGCAGGAGCAAAAGAGGGAACAACAACAATTGTAGTCAAATCTATAATCAAAGTCCAGACAGGCTAACAGGAACTGAACTGAGACTTTGCAACAAACTGCATCTCGCAACAACTTCAAGGACATGCATTCCTTAATCATTTCAGCCAAGATCAGTGTTCAGAACTCCACCTTTAAAAGGGATCTGGAGAAAACTAGAATTATGCAGAAGTGAAGCAAAGTGTCTCAGAAATTGCTCAGAAGAAGTTTGACTAAAAGCACTCAGAATGAACTCCAGACGAAATCTAAATCAACAGTAGAGCATTTGGGTTACATGGGTCATGCTGTAGGTGGTGACAGCAAACACATGTTGAACGGTTCTCAAGCACGGTCATGGGATTGTTATGTTTGGGGTTGATTTATTATAGTTTGGGATGATTTGTTGTCTCTGCTGTTATAGTTCGGAAATCTTAAGAAAACTTGGGTGACTTGGGTGTCTGACCATTCACTGACGAGTTGAAGCTAAAGGAAAACTAGTTTAGCACTTTTAAGCACATAAGTGAGTTTATATCAGAAAGAAAGGTTTACCACAAGCTATTCTTGATTGAAACGCTGCTGGAAGGTCAAGGGTTAATGCATTTCTGTGCGGATAAACAAAGTAAAACCCCATACTCACAAAAATAACAAATGAGTCAGATTGCTTACGACCATAAGAGTAAAATGCTGCTGTTAGGTGCTAAAGCACTGTTAGATGTTAGATGCTGTTGGATTCATTGTTAAACGCTAAAGCAGATTTCACTGTGAACTCTCTGCACTAGGACTGTTTTACTGGGCCTCAGGTAGAAGGAATGAGGAATAGCTTTGTTAATTTCACTTCACTTTAATTCAATACAGTTTTGTTAGTATTAGCACAGATGTTGCACAAATTAAAAATCCAGGACTACATCCCCAGTGAGCAAGCCAATGAAAAAATCCCTGTATTATCTCTATGCCATCACTGGATAACAAAGACAGGCTTTTGCTGTGTTTGAGAGAATAACCTGTGAGAATAACTACTGTACTTCATCTTCATAATATGCCGATAATGTACCCTCAATTGCCTTTCAAGGTGATACCTTTGTGTGCTTGGTTACACCATTCCAGGCGGAAAGTTATATATTCGATTATGCTTCAAATGATTTCCCCCAGCTCTGACAATCAATCATCCAGTTGCAACCCATAGGCAATCATTTGTATAGGATACCCAATTATCAGTACTTTTCTCATTCTTCTCCTGTCTTTTGTGTTCTGTCAGGTTTCTTGGGTCTATGATGGGCCCTAATGCTGTGAACTGTGTACTCCCATGTGTACTCCCATGAATCCCCTGGTCTTATATCCAGGAATGTGCCTACTGCTTACATAAGACCAGCTCTCCTTAACTAACTGCCCAAGGCCACACCGTCTCTATTAAATTATTCTGTGTGAACTGGAAGATGTGTGCATGTATTAAGATAGTCCATTACAGTAAGGAAACTGCATTTGTTCAGCTTATCTGGGTCTTGAATAGTCCGCTTGAAGAAAAGCAGACCAAGCTTTTAACATCTTTGTGCAAGGATTTTGTGTGTAGCATTATGGAGCTTAAGAAATCTGGCCCAAGACAAAGTCCTTCGACTTTGTTAAACGACTTTTGCAGTTTGGTTATCTGTCAGTAACCAGGCGGCTTGGTGTTAGGCAAGCGTGCTCTCTGTATGGCACTGTTTCAGCGGTAGCCATACTATCTAAATATAGCTTTAAGAAATACACGCCTTCCATGCCCTATGTCAGACCCAGTACGGTACTCTGATGAAGCGCCAGTCTGTCTGCGTGAACCATACACCTTTCATCTTTCACAAGTTTATCAGTCTGCGATGGAGATGTCTGTTCAAACAGAGCAAATGACTAATGAAGTGGCCTGACACTCTAAAATAAGTGTGATGGAGTGACCCCCAATACAACACTTGTCATTTCTGGACTACAGGCCATGAAGTTCATAGTCCTGCTTCCCTCCCACGAATGCCTCATGTCTGCACTCGAGAAATGCAAGGAGGCCTACTGATGTGTCACAAGTGTCTGACAGAAAGAATAAGGAAAGAGAGTGGTCATGATTATCCCAAACTCTGTCATATATCTATATATACACACAACTCTCTCCATGCAAAATGTAGAGCTGTTTCATATTGTTTCATTTAGACTGATATTCATATATACTGACTAGGACAATGGCAATGGCTATACAGCACTGCCTAAAACAGTACCACTTTATTAGGTACACCTTGCTAGTACTGGGTTGGACCCCCATTTGCCTTCAGAACTGCCTTAATCCTTTGTGGCATAGATTCATCAAGGTACATGTGTGTGTGTATATATGTGTATACTATATACACATATATATACTATAAATATACATATAAATAAATGCATAATTTGCATCTTTATGAGTAATTAAAAAGGGAAGTAAGCAGATTTGAAAAATTGTTCAAAGACAGGAAATAAGAAGAGAACACTTATTTGTTTATTTAGTAAACATGCATTTAAGATTTCTTCACTTTGTGCTAGAAGCATAACCCTCTTGTGTTATTTTTAGCATTTAATTATTTACGGAACATTACCCCTTATTTATATAAGGGTAACTGAGGTACACCCAATTCATATTGTTCAACACTGTTTCACCTTGCTATCACTTAACAGGAAATACAGCCAACTGTGCTGTCATATGTTCATTTAAATTGCCCATAAAACCTTGTCTTGTCATTCATCTGGTATGCTAAGATTCAAACAAACACCATAATGCATGAAACAACTGCAAAATTCACTGAAACCTTTTTATTAATACTACTAAACCCTTGGCATCACACATTCTTGAAGCCCAAAGAGGATGTTCTCATTATCCCAGTGATTCTTCTTCTGTGACATTTGCATGATTCTGAGAGCTTATTCTGCTCGAGGAAGGGCCCCTGTTCTCACAGCATTAGGGCCCCTGTTCTCACAGCATTAGGGCCCCTGTTCTCCACTTTGGTCTTTCTTATGTGTCAGTTCACTTGTGAGGACACGCTGACAAATGCCCAGACATCTTTCATGACTTGTGAGATGCATTGTGTGGAGCAATTGTAGCCACTGTGGTTCCAGGTTGCAGTTTCCTGGAATCATTTACGAAGCAATCATAAACCAAGCCTAGCTTGTACCGACAGCAGGGAATTACAGCAATCATGAAACTAATAGATCCAAGACTTAATATAACTGCCGAAACCTAACTGCAGGATAAAGTTTCAGATTCTATGACTGAATTATTATTATTTTTTTCCCCCACAGTTCTCCCATGCTGTCATGACTCAGAGAATGTTGAACACAATAAGGGTCCATTTGAGGCACAATCAACATGATTTTAAATGCATGCAAGTTGGTTAATATGAGTCTCTTAATGAAAATCCATTTGTGGGAGTTTGGACTGCAACGTCTCCTGAGTTGTCTTCATCATGACTACACTTGCCTCTTTTGTTTTTTGTTTTAAAAATGTTTGAGTATTAGAAAATGTATGCTTATGGGAGAAGAAACTGTCATATAACACCAGCTTCCAGCGTTTAAGAGAAACCTATAACAGAGCAGTACAATCTGCAAGAGTAGAACCCAATCCTCACATCAGCAGATCTACAAGAGAGGTTTACAAACATGACCCGTGTAGGCTGGATCAGGGTATGATGTAATCTATATCTACCAGCCTAAGAAGCTAACAGATTTGCATACCCTGCAGTTCAAATGAACCAGATGCTAGAAACAGGACCCTCCCCTAGGTGGTTAACCCAGTGCAGGGCAACATCTCCAAAAGACACAAGCACCTCCTAACAAACAACCTGTCTGTCCTCATCACCTCCTAACAAACAACCTGTCTGTCCTCATCACCTCCTAACTACAAACAACCTGTCTGTCCTCGTCATGTTAAATGGAACAGAAATAAAAGCTCTTGTCAGACAGTCGGTTATAGTCACCTGTCTGAATTAGTTTTATTAGATTGACTGTCAATCTCACTGTACCATTGCTGTACTTTAAACTTACTTGACTGAGGACTGAGTTCTATACACTCTTTTTCACTCTATCATGAACTATGTGCAAAGGGTACATGTTAGCTGGAGATAGAGAGAGAGAGTGTGAGAGAGATAAAAATATGTAAATCAAAATATCCAGATGTCATCTGTTCCATTAAAAACTCCACTAATTAAAAAGGCCACTGTAAGAAAGGACTAAGGCATGCTAAGATCAGTCTGCGAGTAGAAAAGCTGAGAATAAGGGTGTATAATAAACTGACAAATGTGGTTACAGTGCAGTGCTGCCAAGAAGTTGAACACCACAGCAGGTAAACAGAGTCATCCAGCGAGGATCTAGAACTACGCAGACCAACTTCAGTGTGGGAAGGACTGATGAGGAAAGCATGTGGCTAAGTGCCACAACCCAATGCTGGAAAGACAAGCACTGGAGTTAAACAAGACCATAAGAGCTGTCCTCAAGAGTCAGTGGGCCACAGGAAGACAACACCAGAAGACAATGACGAAAATCAAAGCAAACTGCCCAGGTGATCCTTCCGTGAGGTCTATTCCAGCTCCCACTGCTCTTCTACATAAGCCACAGCCCTCTAATCAAGATCCTTGCACCCATAAAATAATTAAAATCATGTTAAAGTTGCAATGTGGTTGCTATATGCATGGTTGTTATGCATGGCATACATGACAATGCTGACCTTCTCCAGCGCTGACGTTACCTTTTTTTCCACCATATTTGTCAGCAAAAATGCTTCACATATTTTCAGTTCTTGTTTGTGTTGAGGAGGTACTGACTAGCCACATCGAAACGTTTCACAGCTGCACTGTGAAGCCACAGCAAGGAGCTCGAAGGTATCACCTGGTATGTATTCTAAAGTAATTGTAACTGTCTAAAGTAACTGTACCATTATTCACAGTATTTACATCATTAGGCTGCAATGCTAATCTAAGCCAATGACACTCTTTCTGACTTACTCATTCTATTCTGTGCACTTTTTAAACTTCAGATTTCTTTTGTTGTTTGAATAATGGTTAGAGGTTTGCAACTCTATAAAAGTTTATAGCCTTTCCATTTGCTGATGAAGTGTTGTGGAACAGTGAATCGCTCCTATACTCCTTAAGTTGTAAGCAATTTAATTTTTTCATTCTTTTGTTGCAGTCAGCTGCAGTCTGGGGGCAGGAGGGTGGCAGAATCGATGTTGCAATTGTGTGTAGGGCTTATGCAATACATTTTATACTTTGACTTAACACAAATGTCTCTCATAATCTACATTTTTTCAGTTGTGAAGTTTTCTAGGCTTATTTAAGAGGAGCAGTGACAACAGACCTGTAATGGAGTGCGATAGAGGCATCTAGGGTTGTTCTTTTGCAATCAGTTTTTAAAGAGCTATAGCACGTTGACATTAACAGCAAATATTCCTCTGAATCTCTGCCTCTTCTTTCATCCGTGGAGACTGAATATGAGCATGTCAGAGTAAGTTGCGTGTCTAAATTAATTACTGTCCAAGCCTCTGTTAGCATTGTTTTATAGGCCTTTGTGTTCCCAGGGTAAAGTACCAAAGTAACCGGTTGGGAACGTTCTGTTGTTTTGCTAAGGTCAACCATTACCTTGATCTCACAGTGATGGTGCTCCTCTCCATCCTCAGTGGAAGTCCTTTCCTGCCACAGCAATCTCCACTTTCATGTTGTTCTTTCTGAGAAGGTAAAGACGTACTGCAGGCGAGCCATTTGGCTGCCAAGACTCACGAATGAGTTGCTCCTTCGACTTAAGTCGATTGGTGTCAGTCCACCCATCATCCCATGCCCGGATCTGAAGGATGATTATGCAAACAGCGTGTAATTGGTTTTATTAATGGAATATGTCAGAGAACAAGTGCACACGCTGCTGCCAAGGCCTTTTATTTCCCGAGATCTGTGGATCGCCTTTGATCTTGGAATTGCGGGCAGTGCTTGATGTGCTGTGAATTAGAGCGGTACTGTGGAGGTGCCTTCCGCCACCTTCAGGCTGTCTGCCTGACACGACGACAGGGTTTTTGGGGCCAAAGATACTGAGATATAAGCCCCATTCAGGATTCAATGGGTCATTACTGTGCCTTTTTCGAAGGTGGAAAGAGAACTCATTTTCGTGTTGGCTGTACTGTGTATTTTTGGACCAGTCATGGTGATAGAGTGATGGAGATGGACTCTTGCTCTTCGTTGATGTCAGTCAGTGCTGTGTGCATTCCTGTTTTGTACTCATGTTACGGGTAGTAAAAATGCCTACCATATTATTGCACGTCTCTCAGATATTTGCTTCTAAGGTGTTTCCATGTGCAACCTGAGTGAGCATGTGAGCATGGAGAAATTGAGGACATACATTCATGGCTGTGGGAGACAGACCTTCGATTTTAAACAGAAAAACAAAACAGAAGCATTGTGCTTCGTGCTATGTAGACTGGAGCTCCAGCTTCCCCATACTGGTGAGTCATTGCAGGGAGATACTAAACATGCTCAGATTCAAGGGCCCGTGGGACCTCACAAATAAACGTATGTTCCCGAGGGAAGCGGAGAGGAAGCAGAGATTGCTCATGTCCTTTTGAAGCATGAGCAAGCATTTGCTCCCGCTCTCGCTTCAGCTGTTCATGTATTATTGAGGTTGAGAACAACGCACGGAGATATGCTTTGAGCGAATTGTGTTTGCCTTTTCTATAATTTATTTTGTGGTTTTGTTACTGGGTCACCGCTACTTTTAGAGTGGTGAGTGTATCGATTTAGGGTGGGATAGAATGCTGATGTATTGATCATGGCATTTTTATAGTTATGAGCCAATCATCTTTTATCATTTAACTGGTAAAACAGACCTATTTTACTAAAGCATTCTTGTGTCATAATTTGACCAAGTTATGACACTCTCAAATGAACAGACATTACTGTGTAACCAGAACAACTGCAGAATAATGTATCCTCCTTTAGTTAATATAGACTTCTTTAGTTGAACTTGATACTTACCGAGGGCAGCTAGGGTGAAACAGCAGAGAGAGAACATAGAACCTCTGGAGTTCATTTTAACACCGAGCTTTAGCATGGTCTCTGGCAAACGACACACACCTCCAGTTCCTTCTGGACTCAGTCTAAATGCAAACAGATCGATAGGATTATCTAACCACACGAAAGTTAAGGCGGCTTAAACTTTGAATCGGTCATTGAATCCATCTACTTTAATTGAGCCGTTATTAGGATTTTATGGCTGCCAGTCCTGGAATTATATTAATCATGTCTGTAAATGTCATAGAGTGAGACCACTGTGGGTAAAGAAAAAATCAGTGCCACAGATGTAGTTTATCTGTTCTTCTCTTGGGTCAGAAATCCTTAGTCTCGCTCATATCTTTTCAAAGCCAGCTTCCTGCATCCAAGGGTTCGGCTTGTCTGAGTAATGGATTAATTGAAGTGCCGTGTCTTGAAGGTCAGCAACACAGAGAAGGGTGTAAAACTGCTAAAAAGCCCCATTATTTGGGGGAACAGAAGATCCTACTGTAGGCAAGAAGATTAAATATTTTTCCCCGAAAAAAAAGAGCTATTTTTCCCCCGAAAGCCCTCTGGAAAATGTAGCAAATAGAACCTTCAAACATTTCTGTCTGACCTGACAAGATTCTGTTTGGAACCATGAAGTATTCCATTTGTAAAAAGGTTTGGTATGAACAAGAAAGATATATGAGAAACATATTGATCTATGTAACCTTAGCCAGTATGGCTGACCCAGGACTGCCCCTGAGACTGAGAGTGTGACACGTACACATTTTATATATTTCAATGGCTGCACTTTGGCAGCATAGTTGTCAGTTGAAGTCCCCAACGATGGACCTGCCAGGTGACACAGTTCCTTGCCGGGACGTCAAAGATAGAACTGGAATTACCAAGGGAAAAACCTATCAGGTCCATGTGGTTCAGCTCCTCTTATTTATCTACTGGGAATGAGCACTGTGATTATTTGTGCTTTGTAGCACAATAAAGAGAAATCATCAGCATTTCTAATTGCTGTGCTGTTGTACGTTATATTTACCAGGATGCAGTTATAGCCAAATGTGCATTAAAAAAGAAATATCTTTGGTCGTTAATATCTGCTTGACTAAGGCAAAATCTGCTCTTGCTTAAATACCCTATGGATCAATGACATTTGTTATGTCAGGATCTGACAGGTAATTTAAAATAAAGCAAATATGGTTTTCAGGCTCATATAACAAATAATTATTCATTAGCCTCCAAAAGCAAGCATTAACTCCTAGAGGCTGAAGGAGTTGTGTATAAGCAGTGCCCCACATGCAAAAGTATGGGATTTTATTATTGAAATGTGATATTGAAATGTGTCGTTGAAAGGTCTTGGAATTTTGTAAAACAGCATGGGCCCATTTTCTGATGGCAGTGGTTTGCTTCTACTGCTACATAAAAGATCTCACATCCAAAACTTATCATGAGCTAGTTAAGGTGTATCGCACTGATATCACCAGAATGAGGCAATCCATAGGGTTTCATTTCAAGTTTAAAGGAAGCCCAGCTGCCTCTGGCCTGTGGTTTCACTTTTGGCTCTTTTTCTTGTATGATAGTCCTACAAAGTCCATTATGAAGTCCTTGAGGCTTTTTTGCAGTAATCAAAAGCCCGATTCTATAAGGCTGATGGCAACACTAACAGAAGCTCAGCTTTGACAAGCAACATCATAGCAAACGAATGCAAATGCCTGTGGTGAGAGCCACGTTTTGCAAGCAGCAATGTGCTGCTACACCTTAATGGCACCAAAAGCAGAACTTGGATGGTAACAAGTCAGTCCATTCCAAGGCAGACTGCTGTAAATCCAAGACTACCTCTAACCATTGTTTCAACGACACATTCTTCCACGACTAATTATCACATGAAAGAAAACGTGCTGGTTCTTAAATTCTTGGGGATTTTGCAGACAAAAAGGGGGATTTTTTTTGAGGAGTTTCAAAAGTGCACAATCAAATACCGTAAACAGGACACAATTAAAAACATTACTTGATTTGCTACAGTTATACAGTACATATACATTTTTGACATATTTTTGATACCACAACTAGCAACCACAAGTTGATGAAACCTCTTTGCTAAAGTGTGCTTTTCAGGTTAACTTTTTTTTTTCGAAAAAGGTCAGTGATGGCAATATCATTCTGTTAATAAAAAAAATAATTACATGGAACAATACAATTATCCAGAAGCATATAAGAGGAATACATTAAAGATGCGTTTGAGTTGATCTAATCTAAAAAGACTAAGAAAACAGAAAGATGCCTGTATTACAAGGCTAGTAAATACTGACCTGGTGACCCACTAATAAAGGCAGCCATGTGTGCTTGATTGGGATGGTGTTGCACAGTGCAGTATAATGGAGTTAGGTGCTACAGAGCACATAATAATGATGAGTAGATCACGAGGCAGGTGAAAAGCCCAATGCTTTTATTTCCTGTAATAACCCATTCTGCGCTAAAAGGTTACATTTCGTTTTTGCTAGTTCGTTTCTTCATAAACTCAACTGTTGCAAAGATGTGGGCCTTATTCTTAAAGCACATGGAATGCTTCCATCTTTGTGTTATTGGGAATATGTGTTTATTCATCACAACGGCATACGATACATTTGACTCATAGCAAATGTAACACAACAGGCACTTGAAGCAGTATTTAACTTGCAATCCAAATGCATAAGTAATGTGGATGTCATGGGGTCTCCACCCCAAGCCCTCTCTGGCTCTTGCGCTTTCATCCTCCCCTTATCACTGCTTGTACTTGTGCCTTGTTACTTACCTCATCCATCCATTGTATGAACCGGCTCTGTGTTTCCACACATGCTTTACAAAGTCTCGCCAGATACCATCCGCACTTCTAAGCCCCGGACCCTTGTTATGTTTCAGCTGTGTTTGCAGAACTAGTGTTTTCTGGCCTACTGTTCTCATTTACCATCATGGGTTTGCCTTTGAAGACCCCGTTTATCTGCGTATTCGGCTGTCTTGGCTTTTGTAACCATGACTCCCAAACAAGCTTTAATAAAGTAACTCTGCGCTTAAATACAACTGCCTCTGGCTCTCATTTGGTAAAACATGCAATTTAATGACGAGCCCCTAGAAAAATATTCATAAAGAAATATTCAAAAATTAAGATATAGCCATGGTAATACATAAAAATAACTGTACACATTGCCAATAAACAACCTACCCAATTATGTATAGTGGTGAGAGGATACACTGCCAATGTACAGTGTAATCCATAACACATGCAGAGGTGACAGTGTTCTCTGCCAGGTGACATTATTTGGGGAGAAGGCATAGCATATATGTTGCACTCCAACCATTTCATGTAACAAGACTTTCAGAACTGCTGGCAATGGGAAACTTTGGACCCGTTTTAACTCAGACAGTCTGTCCATTGCTGACATTTTTGAGCACTCTTTGTTTGTTTGCTTTGCCCATAATTGAATTTTCAGATGGCAGTATGTAGAACACTCCCAGTCCAGCAGCTCTAAAGTGCCAGCAGGATCTATTGATGCAGGTATGCAGACTCCATTACAATGTCTAAGATAACTCCTACTGACAGATCAAGGAGCCAATTCAATTTAAAGTGAAAGTATTGCATATACATCTGTAAAGCGTTCAGGGGGAAACATTAGAACACTCTATCAGGTCTGAAGCAGCATGATCGCATTGAACTGCCCAAATATCACACCACAGCCCTACACTATTGCATAAGTAAATGCACAAAGTCAACTGTAACGCTTTTTAACTGTAGCGCTTTTAGGACCAATAAACATCATGCAAATTCTGATTTGCTCCCACATCCGTCCTCACACTGTACCCCGTCCCCTGGTTACTCACCCAGTCACAGGAGGTCATAGAGATGCTTGTACTTCCAGCTGCATGTGGACAGAGACTCTAAGAGTGGGACCACATAAAGGCTGAAAGTGGTAGCACAACCTGTTAGAAACGCCCTGGACACTAAAGTAAACATGCATCCTTCATGCCTCACCATCTTTGACCAACATTCATATCCAGTTTCATAATGCGTCCTTTGGACATTCTGAGAAATATAGACCCCGACTTTATGAAAGGGCAGGTTTTCTGCAGTTTGCTTTGTTAGTGCAAGGCCATGACAGAGGACCCCTGGTATGTAAGGTATGCTGGATGCATCCACTGGCAGAAGTGATCTGCAATAATCAGACATTGGTCCAGCATCTCCAGGACGACCACCGGAATGATTTTATATATCCACAAACATGCAGCACCTTTCCACTGAATGGCGAGGGCAATCTTCAGCATAGTCTCCCTGTCTTTGGAGTCTAAGACTGTGAATTGTTATAAAGCTGTTGACGTTTCTTGGGAGCCACCAATGAGGCTTTTCTGTGAAATGTACCTCCTGCTATTTTGAAATATATAATGGACAGTGAACGGCCAATTATATACGAAGGCTGTTGTGCACCTCCCAATGTTGCTGAGCAAACCCATGTACCCATATAACTGCATCTCATACTGTAGTACAGTCGTTTCTATTTACATCAATGTCAGTAACTTCTCTGCATAAGGGAGCCTTTTCTCATTTCACTTTTTGAATGTTTTATGCTATGAAATCCACTATGGCTGTCATGCCTGTCAGTCTAATACTGATTATAAATTTGTGTTTTGAAGCCTGCAGAAAACCTTTTCTTTTTTTTAACACCAGACGCACACCCTAAGATTATGACAGCATGTTTTCCTTTAAGGCTGGCTCGGCACATTCAGAAAATCCATAGGAAGAAGCTAAACCTACGAGCTGCAGACATTGACTTCCAGAGTTGAAAGTGCGGTGATGAGGCCTCCTGTGTGGGCACAGCTGAACGCCCAGAGCTCAGCGCGAGAGGAGCGAGAGGAGCCGCATTAAGGAGCAGGAGTGGCAGGGCCTTCGCGCCAAGCAGGACCGCTCTGACATTTGCGACCGTCTGTGTATCCGGCCGACTATCGAGCTGCTCGCTCAGGGGGGTCCCGCTTCTCCGTCACCAGAGGAGGTGCAGTTAGTGACGCGCCGGTCTACAGCTGCAGCGCCTCCCCGCCGTCTGACAGGCTTTGAGCTTCGAGATTGAGCGGAAAGATTTCTCCAACATTTCAGACGATGACCTTCACATCTCGCAGGGTAGCGATGTGAGATACCCCCTCCCCCACACCGAACTCCACGTACAAGTCACTATTTATATTTTATCAAAAGGCGAGGTGCAGTCAAAAGAATAACAGAGAATACTGTCACGGAATAAGGTGCAGTGGCTGCCGTGTTCATGTATAATGGCTGAATGTCCTGTCAAAAGTGTTCAGCACTCTTGGCGTGAGAGAGGACAGCTGTGAGGAGTGTAAAGGGAGGTGATTGGAGGTGAACTGTGGATTGTGGTAGGGAGTTCACCCCAGGACTGGTCTCAGGTCTCTAAGCGTTTAAGTCTAACCATGTATTACCAAAATTAATCAGAGAGCACCAATTGGTCATAATATTCCTAAAAAGTGGGAAAGCTGCAATTATGTGAATCAAGGCATGCCTACTAATCTCTCATTTTGATTAACCAGGCCCTTATGAGTTCTGCAGTGCTGTGCAGTTGCATAATTGAGTTGTGCAGGTTATGTGCACTATGTGCAATGCTTCCTGTCTTGTCATCTCTGATTTGAAAGAAGTAAATAACACACTAGGATGTGCATTTCATTCTGTCCCAAATTCCATTGCGAAGTATTATCTGTTATAAAGTGATGTTAGACGTATTCGGTGCTTTATGGAATATAAATTAGCTCAGTTGAACTAGCAATGACAGACATTGTGTATTGTGGCCAGATAGCTGTGCACAGTTTATTTTTAGATTAATATTTGGATTCAGTATTTAGGTTCATTTCCATTTTAAGGAAGTGTAGAATGGGAAATTAGAGTGTTATTACTCCATTCATTCTAATATCAGTAACGTAATTTTACAATGTATACCTAGATGACTGATTTTGACTTTAAAGTACTGAGATAAGATATGATGTATTATAGAGTACGTTTGTTTTAGAATATAATCAGATGTCATAATGACCACCTCAGTGCTTAAAATGAGCAATGTGGATTTGAAATGGACTTTGACAGAACCAAAGAGCTGTCTCTGCCCTTTTTTGGTTGAAATGTTGGATGACCAAATGAAATATGAACAAATCCAGTAACTACTGAATACATTTGACTTTCATACAGTGTGCATGTAGAATTCTGCTAGATCGGGTTTGCTTTGCCATGGGAGTCATCAAAACAAGTGCACATGGAAGCATATTTAATGACTGTGACATTCTAAAAGAAGATGCATGTGCTAATTTTGGTCAAAACTTTAAAGGTGTGATACATATTGCAATTACCCAGTTGAAGAGCACAACAACAAAGCACAATCTGCTGTTATAAGTGGTGTGTTAATTCTTGGCCTACATTCTAGAGTCCAGATCCTGAACAATGTAAGAAGTATTTCAACATTTGTGCTGTAATTATGCCCATAGTGTGATGGAAAAAAATTGTACGTGAGTTGCTTTAAAAATAAAATAATTGCTTCTTTTTAATGTAGTGTGTACTAGTGGCATCACATCCATAGAAAGTGAAGGGGCATGTGCAACTCTGTTATTGGGAAGTTTGATTTTTTATTGTATTGAAAGCTTATTTTGAAACTTAAATGAAGCTTATTTCATTTGCTAAACATGTTGAAAAAGAGAGATTTCAACCCCTAATAATCATGTAGTGGAAAATTAAGAATAGCATCTTCACTGGACCATTTGCCACAAAAAAGACTACATGACTTAAAAGACCTCTAGGGTGCTGTATCTCTGACATCATCTCTGCTATATGTAAAGTAAAGGATCATAAGAAATATGCCATAAGAAAACATGCTTTCTTATGTATTGGTATATATGTACATAAGGCTTCTACAGTGCTTATGCATTGTTTTTCCAGTGCGTAAGATTAAATTATAGTCTATTTGTTCCCCCTCAAGAAAAGAGGCTTGGATAATGCCCTTGGTTGTATTTTTTCTTCTTCTACAGGGAAACTAAAATAGACAAGAAAGCTTGTGCCTGTTGTGTTTTGTCAGATTTCCTCTCACACATTTACAGCTACATCTAGACAAATTACTTGGTGCACTCTCTAAATGAAGTTGTACTTAAGTTTAAGGTAATTACTTACATCTAGAGTGGTTGGAGCAAAGACAAATAATGAAACTGTTCCACACACTGAAACACTAATGAGTTAAAGAAAACAACAACAGGATTTATTTTGTTGTTTTAATTTTAGTCCACCATTATATTCTGCTTTGTTTTTGCTTTCCTTTTCAGCAAAAGGTTAACGGTTCACAAAGCAAATGCACCAAGGGTGGAACTATGAATAGAACTGCTAACAAAAGATTAGCTGCTAACAAGACACCTTGCTTGTGTTTGGCCTCAGAAGGATCACAAGGGAAATCTGACATAGAGGTGAGAGCTCTTTAAATGCCATTGTAAACAACCAATAAGTGGACCTTGTTGAAAATGTTTCTTTCCAAATAATTTATTCATTACTGTTGACACATACACACTCCAGATGCCAGATTAGGTGAAGTGTTGAGAACTGTATTATTCGAAAAAACAGCAGCAGATTCCACGTCCAGGTGACGTTGGTGCCAGCAGCATGTCAAGATCTTATTAGTTCTGGTTTTGGTAGGTTTTGTGGTAAATGTCTGGATATAAGTTGTGGGAGAGGCAGTAAGAATTGTAAGCTATGGGAGCATTGGTGAGAATGGTAAATGGGAATTGTCAGAAACTAGGAGCATTGGCAATGTTAAATGGGATTTGTTAGAACCTGTGGGTGCACTGGTAAGAATGATAAGTGGGAATTGTGAGAAGCCGAGCTGTCAGAAAGACAATGTAAGTCAAGTGCACATGCAAATCAACCCTGGCATGAGCTAAGTGCAGTCTGCATAAATGTATCATTCCTGATGATATTTGCCTGTTATGACGGCGTGTATATTTAACAGCCTATTTTTACTTACCTAAACACTGGAAAAAACATATTGGTAGAATAGGACTTCACTACTCCCTCCTCCAGTCTCAGACTTGCTGTATAAGTCTAGTGGAGTCTAAGTGTATTTTTGAGTCATAGTTCATCCTTGAAAATCATTAGACAGTTCTTCTAAAAAAAGATATGTCAAATTTTCTGGGATCACTGGTTCCTCTGCACTCTCCCATTGCCTTCAGGATAGCATCATCGCCTGTAATTTGGAGGAGGAGGATGAACACATACCAATGGATGTGTAAACATAATGCACGGGCTTAACTTGAGCTTGTGTTTGGCCTCACAAACAGAGTTTCAGTGGGATTCTCTCAGGGGACTGAGAGATTGTATTCTGGTCTAATTTCTGAATAGATCTGGAATAATCTTGTGGATACATAAAAAAAATCCTGTTAAATCACGGCAATTAAAAAAAAACCCACAACGAAGAAAAAAGTTAACACCTCACCATCACATATGTGCTACACTCCCTAGCGGAGATTACAGGGTCCTATACATCATCCTGCCTCTCTTTACACTGAACCCATCTGCAGTGTTTATAGCCGGGTGCATGTTCCCGTGATTTTAGCACCAGGGTTGATAAGGGTACCGCGTTTTTCCTGGCAAACCTTCTAAAGACCTTCTAAAGGGTTTTATCACAGGTTTTGAACCCAAGATACAGCAGTACCTGTTATGCAACGGTGTTCTGTGCAAAACTGTAACTCTTCACTTCTCCATCCATTCTACACGGACTCCCAGTGTTTAACTTCACACAATAAACTATTAGAAATTGCACATTTTCTAGCATAGTCTAAGCCAAGATAGCAATTTTCATGTCATTCATTGGTAATAAGTGGGCTATTTTGAAGCAATACATGTGTACTTTATATATTTTCTCTGTGTGTTTTTGTAGTAGAAATGGATATCTATTCTCCATAACGATGAAAAACCCAAACAAACCTTTAGTGTGGTTTAGTTTTGATTTAGTTTTGATCTACTATTATGTATATATGTATTTATTTATTTGATTGGATTAAAGTGCATGCTTTCAGGATCTGTATCCATTCTGGAGGCCACCATTTCATATATTAAGCCTCTTGCATAAACCCTGGGCATATTTGATGGCCACTATACCTGCTTTTTTCATGAAAGCTGGAGCTCAATGGGGTTTAATGTAATCCCACTCAGCGAACAGATGGACTGATAGCACTGCTTCCCCTAATAGAAACCGTGTGTAACGCAGAAACAATATTTACATACTACATCGTAGCACGTCCCAAAGCTGCAACCACACTATTCTCACAATGATCTCCCCCATATTAAGGGGATTATTATCTCCCCCTCCAATAAAGGGATTACAAGTTATTATATTAACTTGGGTGGTCATGCAAGTTAGCTACTTTGTCTTCGTAGCGACTTATTAGCGCTGGTGAGTGATATTTTCTCATACAGGAATATTTTCTTTAAACAAACCATATGTGCGCATAGATCTGAATTTCGTCAGCTCTGTCAATAGCCGGCGCAAGCGCGTCTTTTGCGCCGCGGCGTCGGCGTATTACACGACGCTATATGCCTTCTTCGTCTACACAGCCTAATGGGATTACTCATGTGGCAGGTGTACGCGGGGATTTAAAGGGTCATTCGCTTTCTGAAAATCGCTGTGTTGTCTTCTATTGTGAAGACAAAAGGTCTTTGGTACCACGATTGCGCGTTTCAACCGCTGGATTGTCCCACAGCCAACACGTTGTTTCTAGTAGTTGTACCATTGCAACGCTGCGGGAGAATCGTCTGTTGGAGCCTTTACTAGCGGAGTCGTTTAAAGACAGAGGGCGGTAGCGTTCCTGGCGAAGAGAGACGCTTTAGAATGCGCGCTGGTCTAGGGTAGTTCCAGATTGTGTCTTTTTGAAGAGGATTAACACTGCTTTCCAACTAATATGGTAAGACTTTGTTCTGCGCTTGTGTTGGTATTAATTCTTGATATAAAGTAGCTTACGTCCGGTAAAGAAAGTTAAGTGCAATTTCTTAGGATATAGTTCGCGCAGTGAAATCGAATCTGAATTGAATGTAGTCCCGTTGATGTGCTGTTTTCCTTGCTGTTTAGGTCAAGCGAATGTTCGTTTCTTTATTTTTCTTTCTTTAAATAAAGGTGTAGCTAAAATGTATTGCTTGACTTCAAAATGCACTATCGGTAAAAATAGATTTGTATCGTGTCATTTTTTGGCATATGAGAAATAGCCTACGAATTGTCCGACGGTGTCAGATAGACACAAGAATAGCTTATTTGCTCATTTGCTCATTTTTATACTGAATGTAGGTTCGTTTTAAAGTCAGTTTGCTAGCGCATCAAGGTAGACAGTGCTGCAGGATTTGAGATTACAGACCAGTTCATCCAATTACTCCGAATATTCTCAACAATCTGTTGCCTTGACAGTTAAACTGATTTAAGGCAAAGTGTGCCTTGAAAGTAAAATCGAATAGAACGTAGAACAACTGTAGTGGTACTTCAAAGTGGACACTATATAAGGATATTTGGTCGATTAGTTTTACGGGTCAGGTGTAGGAATCTTAAAGTAGCCTAAGGTGTTCGTCAGTCGTCATACTGCCTACTTGTAGCTATCCGAAGGTGTCAGAAGTGCTGCTTGTCATATTTTGAAGCTAACCTTTTAAAGGGATACATTTAATTATTTAGACCTAGGTTTGTGTTTATTTCAAGGTTTTTTTCTATGAAAAATTATATGCATAGACGTGCATCCGTATGTGTTGGAATACTTGTTCGATAATAAATCGAACTGAAAAACATTTTACAAATCTTGTAGAATTTGGAACAAAGACATCTTTCTGTAATCACATAGCTATTTGATATGTGTAATTATATCTTATCTACCTTAAACTGTTTATCCAGTACGTGTTCTGGCATCACTGCTACACCTGTAAAAGTTTCAATTTTTTTTAAAAAAGCGACCCAAGTGATTCGAAATCAACAGTCGGGAGAGGAAAAGAATATATTTAGCTTCTAAATGTTGTGTCTGTCTCTCTAAAGATAACCTTATCTACTGGAGTACTTGTGGTCACTCTTCTGTCCCCGCGTATTAATTATTTACTTACACCACATGGTCCTTAGTTCCCATAACCCCACTGCTGTCTGTTGTGATGATAATTCTCTGTCTCCAAGCGCTAACTCAGGTGATCAGTCTCTGACTCAACGAGGGTCATTGCCAGGAAGCACATTTAAGCTGTTCAAGCTGTTTATAGAAACCGAAACATGCGCCTTTAATATAATTACTGTTTTCTGGGAATCCCATCACCTGGTTCAGTCATGGTGAGCTCTAATGGGCTTTAGCAGTTCCTTTGCATTCATTACAACAAACTGTCTCCTCCGGTATAAAGACGTTAAGGTCACCAGCTCTATGTAATATATTTCCCCCAAATGTCGTTCTCTCTGGATCTTAATAAAGTCACTACCCTCTGCTACCTTCTGAGATTTCCTTCACACCTGTTTAACGGAGTGCAAAGGGATTCTGCCTATTTTCACTCCAGCGTGTGCCTTTCACGGTTATCCTTCATATTGCGTGTTACTTCCCACATCTGCTCCATGTTGTCCAGAGCCCGCTGATTCATTGCTGTTTGTTTTGTTGCGCGGTCCCTGGCTGTCTCATTAAGGTCACTGGCTAATAGGACATAGTTCTTGCTTAGCCCACCGTGGCCAGCCCTCGTGCCTCCACAGCTTCCGTTTAGAACACGGCTCCTTTAATCAGCTGCTCGTGCTGCCTGTGGCGAACGTCCACAAGAGGTGCGTGTTCTGCGGTCGATCCCGGCGGGGGTGAGGCCTGCCGACACGCGGCGGGTGATCGGCTCAACACCTCTCCGCTGATGGAGGTCGAACATCGGCCCCTCGAGCGGAGCCCTGCGAGGTTCTGTGTTTGTTCTTTAGTTGAGTCAGGCTGGAGGGGGCGCGGGGCTTAGTGGACTAGAGGGCCGTCCCTTTTGACATACATCCCTGAAGAATTAGCAACAGAATTGTCCGTGCCTTTCACCGAGTACTTGAAGGCTGGTCTTTTGATTAGGACCTCCTACGAAGGCTATTTCCTATACTTGCACATTTTTTTAATAGAACTCATTCATTACAAGGTCTATGGTAATTCATATTCTATTCATCTATAAGAGCTTTTCTCTCATAGTAACCAGGATGAAACTATGTCCACAGGCTATTCTGCACTAGAATGACTGCAGGAAGTAATTGCTTCTAGTTTCTGTCTACTTAAGCGGTACAATCAAATATAAATGGTTTTACAAATCCTTGTAAATCACAGATGTGCTATGATTTTTTTTTATTTTTGTGTGTGTGTGTGTGTCTGTGCATGTTTGTAGGACAGGGTCAAATTCATATACTGTACTGTATGCTGTATACCAAAGATTTTAAGATTTTATAAATTACCTTTATACTCAAAGCACATTTATTAGAAACACCTACTCTGTACCTCAATTCACTGGCCAAATTTTTCTTACTGGTGCATTTCCTAAGTGTACAGGTTTAGACTGAATTCAATCTGGTGCTATGCACAGTTAATTGGCCATCCTTACCACGTGCATTACTGATAATTTTTCACCAGAGGTGAATAGTTCAGTTTCTGAAAGTCTTCCTGAGGACTTTTTCAACAGCCTGCATTTGCTCATTAAACCAGTACGTAGAATTAAATGAGTAAATTCAACTGGTTGATTCAAAGTCATGCCATTTACTTTTTTGAATTTGAACTTGAGTTCAATCCTTGATCCAGTACATCGCAACGTTGGACACAGGTTGAGCTGCTGAACAGTTGCTGGGCACAGCAGTGCACGGACCACAGAAACGGACCACCGATTTAGAGTTGGTGGATAACAAACACAGATGATGCATCACTGACTGGCTGTATACAATGCAACTACAAAGTGTACAATGTAAGTGCCTTATATGTACACACTGCATCTTGCTTTCTATGCTTTACACACACACACACACATCCACACACACACACACCCACACACACACACACATATACAGTACATACACTCACAAACACAGAGATCATTGTCTCCATCTATATAACGTATTTTTAAACATTTGAATCCCTCATTTGTGGAATCATATGATAGTCATTCCTGTTTTTGCATTTTAGGAATAAAATAGTGCCACTAACTAAATGTGAGAGTCCAGCCAGTTCACACTTTAATTCATACCCATAGGAGATTGACTATGGGCTTCATAAGGGTTCGTCATTGAAGGCTATGCAGACATTCTTAGAAGGGGACTGACTGGGATGAGTCACAGTGAGTCAGTGGGAACCGTGTTAAATAAGTCCTGCTTCATTGAGATTCCACACTCCCTGATCATGTCCTTCCCACTGAAAATAATGCAAGATGCTCACTAGAAGCTAGCATACCCCAAACAAGACCCTCCAATGACCTTGAATGAAGAAAGAAAATGCTTGTGTGGTATAGCCCAGATTCTTGAAGCTGCTGGAGTAGAGCTGGGACCCACGGTACCTTGTGGACTGACGCGTGCTGTTTGAGTGGAGAACGTACGGGTTGCTTTGGCGGCAGGTTAATAGTGTTCAGGAGTAATCAGTCGGCGCTACCTGCCATTGTGTTGTGCCGCATACCTCGTCGGCCTCATTATTCTCTGACTGTTGTTTTCTATCCACCGTGTAGCTGGCGGTAACGGCACCACACAGCAGGCAGCGCTACGCGGAAGGGGGGAATGGATTAGCCATGTTGACGGGTTCAGTGTGGCCCATTACCTTACTGATCTCCGTCAGAACCCTTGGCCCGCTCGCTTCCGAGCCCAGTGATTTTCAGCATTCCCTCCGTCTCTACGGTAACAGCACTCACACACTCAGAGTGCTTCTGTCACTAGCAGAAACGAGTCAGACAATATGGCATTCCTTTTGTTGCCATATTTGGTTTGCAGATTCGATTTGGCTGTCTTATTTGTCTCTCGCCTCAGAGTTGGTCTTTTCACTGAAAACATTGTGGCAAACACCTGCTGTTTTTTTCATCTGGTATGATTCGGTATTTGATAGCAGGGCCTTGCCAGAAACTGATTCAAAAGAAAACTATTGGTGTTTCTGCATTGTATTGATATAACAGTGGACAGTACTGTTTTATGCCATTAACTTATTGGAGGCTGGTAGCATTACTGTGCTTGGACGATGAGTTTGTGCAATAAGCATCCTTATTGTTCCCTGCATGGTCCAAAACCTTTAGATGAAATCGCAGGCAGTGAGTACAATCCAATTGCTTTATCACAAGCCTCCCCTCTATGCTGTTGTTATCCTTCAATCAATGGCATTCTCAAGGCATAAGTGATCACTTTTTGAATGTTGTGAGAATGATCATTGAGTTGGGAAGGATAGGCAACTGTCCTGACAACAGAGAGGTTGAAATTAGATGCGTTTCTCCAAAGACTCGTGGTTGTGGAGAACAAAGATCGTGTGGTAGAACACCAACAACCCCAGGAGCGAAAAGTCTGTGATGAAGGAAATATCGCCTGGCATGAAAGCACATGTCACTATCTGTCCAACTGCTCCTCGTTCAATGGGCCATCCTTGCATAACTATATTTAATCTGATAACTGAATCACAGGGGTGACTACATCTTTTGCTCGCTTGCTGTAGTCACAAAGCGCAGGCCAACTTTTAACCAGTCTAAACTCCATTATCCATGTTCAGCCCAGCCTCCCTGTGAAATGTGATATTACTATCCTAGATAATACACTTCCATATCTGTGTCTCATTCCTTTTTGTGAAATGTTTTTACTGTGGATAAAAAAAAGGAGAAAACGTATTTGTTTTTAACCCAAAAACATATTTTCCTTGATTTGCTCACTTAACCTATAACCATGAATATTCATTCACAACCGACAGAGGCCTGGAACCTTGTAGAGTCTTTGAGCTTTGACTCATCTCCCTCAGCTGTTACTTTGTAAGCAAATGCATGGTGCCCAGAGGTGTGCTTGCTGCTTTACATACTAAATATGGCTGCAGTGAGGAGTTTGTGTTGTGGTTGCAACGTGCTGCAAACTCAGTGACCATACTGCCACAGTCTCTCTGCAGCTCATCTCCTTCATGTTCAGCTAAACCCTGTGATCAAGGTAGAGGTATGTTGACCTCTGATGTGCAGCAGAAGTTCAAAGCTTTTTATTTGGGTCATTCCATCTTGCACTCGGAGAGCACTGATCATTCTGCCTGCTGACTTCAAAGGGAACAGTTATATGTGCAACAAATACCATTCCTCCGGTCCATTTTTACCTTGAGCTTGCATTTGATGCAACACCTTCAAGGCCGAACCCTCATTTGTCCCTGCAGTGTAAAACCCAAGCTGTAGTTATGGTAGAGGAGCGGACGTCGGCCTGTGCTGTGTCTCTTTTAATACTGGGATCAACTCGATTAATTACAAGAAAAGTGCAGGAATGGCAGGGTTGGAAAACAGTCTGTTCTTGAAATGCTGTAAATTCAGGTACAGTGGAAACATACAATATTCTGAGAGCTGGGTTTTTTTCCCCTCTGTCCTGCCTTATGGCTTTTGTGCTTTTGAACGGAACGATCATGACAAACATTTGAATGCGTGTACTCTCGTACTCTTTTGCGAAACAGTAACTGTTCTTGTCTGTTTGAAGGTGGACATGCAGTAGCGCTGGAGGAGGATGGGCCCGCTCCTGTGGCTCTGTAAATGGCTGGGAATTGGCATCGGAGTCCTTGTAGCCTCCAGCTTCTCCCAGGACACAGACGGTGGGTGCTGCTTGTGGTTCTGCAATAGCCCCGACTCGGTTGAGATTACCCCCCAGGAAACGATCTTCCCAAAGCCTCATCGCTGATGGAACGCAGGGCTTTTCCAGCTAATCGTTCTAATAGACCTGAACTTGAGGTTTTGTTTTTGTTTTCTCCAATGGCATTTGCATAACATCTGATCAATAAATTGAATGCTGGCTTTTCTCAGCATCGACCAGCTCTCAGGTTGAAATTTAATGCGAAGTATATTGATGAGGTATTTTCAATATTTTATTAGTCCTTTTCTGATTTTAGATTATGTGAACGACTGTGAGTCACGATACTTATCACACATTTTTCCTGAAGGAATGTGTTCTCGTGACCCGGCGATGACCCAGTCTCTCAGTATAATGCATAATATTTTCATACGCATTCCTGCTGGCTTAACGCCTGCACAACATGACTCTAGGCACTGCAAATTCAAATCAGGTCTCTGTCTTGGCTCTGTTCTCAGTCTTCTCTAATCATAGAATGGCCTTTTGTGCTTTCTATTGTTACACGACTGCCCGCATCTGTATTTCACTCAAGCAGACGCATAGCCCGGCGGTTGCATTATAAAGCAAAAACTCCATGTACTGATTCCCCAAATGCCATGACTGTAAGGCTCGCTCCAGGGAGGCTGGGAGAGTCTGCACATAATATTATAATGGCCGGCGCAAGAACAGTCCAGGTCAGCAAACAGGCCAATGAGCTCCTGCAAACCAGGATCGATGAGCATGCAGCGTGCTCCTAGTCTGAAGACAGATGAAAAGGCTAATGTGATCCGGGCAGGCTAGAAGGCACAGACAAACAGGCTGTGGTTGAAACACAGCAAGCACAATCAAACACAGAGATAGTATACTTCAGAAGCTCATGGGAAGTGAGACACTGAGAGAAGACCAGGTGTGAATATGGTTGCTCAGCTTGTAAGTAAGGGCATGTGTAGGTGACGATGGCATGGGGCAGTAGGATGATGCAAAGTGCTGAAGTGGCAGAAGGCATGACAGGCATGAGGCTTTTCCATTTGTTTCTAGTGACTTTATCGCTCCTTTAACATTAACAACTGACAGTTCATTATTAAGTACTATTTCCATTATTCGTATCAAGAGATCATCTTAACCAAGTGGAGCATATGGCCTGTCAAATGTGCATGGCAAATGTGGGGTTTTTTTTGTGTAATGGCATAATGAAGTGGAATATTCTAAGGTGTGATATTGATTTAATATACTGCTTTCACTGATACACCTTTTGTGCTGCTGAATCATGTCCTAAATTAGCATTTTAAAAGAAATGTTGGATTATTTCCATGATTTATTAGTTTTAACCACTGATGTGAGACATACTGAATGGTACTTACCTATTGGTTAGGTCCATTGGTATTATCCATCTTTTGGAAATTTTGAGGTGTTTGGTTTTCAATGTGTGTTTTTATGGGTTCATAATGTAAAAGAACTCCTTGCCTTTACTAAGAATTGTGATGACATTTTGATGAAAAAGGAAGTCAGTTCACTAGTAGTTACAGCATTGTGTTATAAAATGCCTCCAAGGTTGTGTTCATGTTACACCTTAAATTATTCTGGCTGAATACAGTTTGGTTATCACTCTAAAGAAAAGAGTCTCATTGGCCACTCTTCCGTCACAAAGAGTCTCATTGGCCACTCTTCCATCACTAGCAAGAAACAAAGTGCAGTGCAAGTGTTGACCATGATGACGCACCTAATTTGGTCACCTATAACCTCTCTGTACCTCATTACTCACTGTCTCTCTCTGTCCCTCTGGCAACTGCTGAAGTTCAAATTCTCCATAATTGAATGAATTGGGATTGATTCTATTACATTTATGTAACTCAGGGCGATGGGGCACAAAGCCAGCGGGCTTGAAATGCAGCCCCTGAGACCGCCTCTGCCTTATTAAAAGGGCCGAAGGGCTCATCTTGGCAATAAGGAGCATTGTAGCTTGGCTATAGGCACCCATGCAACTGAACCCAGTGTTCCGCTGTCACCTTGGAAAATACCCATACATCCTTGGTGCAGAGGGGCGTGAATCAGTCATGGGTCAGTCTTGACAAGTTCATGCTGCAGGCTAAAGAAGGGTAGAGGTTGAGATTCACACTGTGAAACATGATCTCATCCACTTTTTAGCAGGAGGAATCATACCCTTTGTCCAAATGTGCTTTTTCTCCACACTTGTCAGCCATCTTAAGGACTGCATTTATGAGTATATGTGCAGTGGTCTGATGAGAGCCAATACATGTAAAGACATTATCAGGGCAATGCTACAAGCTGAAATATATCCCAAACAAATCTGCTTTGCTTTAATAGGGTAATACCCTGTCAAATTATATTGTTTTGTCCTTGTTACAAGCTCTATTGTAGAATTGTAGATTTAATGATTTATTGATTTATTTTATTTGTATTGAAACCTCCGTCGCCTGCAAATGTGTTCCCAGTGTGTGCCCGGATCCTCTTGTGTTGGCACAAGCTTTTAATCAGTTTTAATTGACTGTAATCAAAATAAAGCAAAAAATACAATTATTTTTTTATATGAACACAGTTACTTTCCTGCTTACCATAAATTACATGTTTAATTTTGGTTTTGTTTGTTTGTTTTGTTTACTTTCTTCTGTAGAGTTATTTTACAGAAATCAAATGGGCAACAAGATCTGTAGGAAAATTTAAAAAAGACAAGAAAGTGCCATCTAGCAGATTACTCAGGATGCCCCCCTGCAGACATGTTCAGCTCCACTGAGAGGCAGTTTGACCTTGCCTAAGATAAATATGTCCCTGGAGAGACCTCAAGATGGTTTGTGTGTGTGTGAGTTCAATGTTCCACCTTGTTCTTCATTAATCTAACAAATGTTCCTAAACATTACTAAACAACCGATTATTTTATTCTTATTGATTGCTTGATGATAAAAAAATATATATATGGTAGGTGCCCCATGTGCTCGGATGATGTCATATCCCATAATCCTCTGTTCCTTGTCCCTCCTGTTCATAGAATGTGATCTTGTCCAGTAAAGAGAGCATAAGCTTTTAAGTCATGCAGTGCTCCTGGACATGTTTGAGATTTGACTTCTGACATTTCTCAAGGAATTGTTATGGTTTCCAGGCCTGAGATGAATCTACACAATGAGAACCAGTGTGAGCTTTAGTGAAAACATTCAAATGAGGTGGACAACCAGGATTTAGCATGGCATCACTACTTGTGTATCTATCTATCTATCTATCTATCTATCTATCTATCTATCTATCTATCTATCTATATATATATATATATATATATATATATATATAATATGCAGTATACACACACATGACATTAAATATGCCCATGCAGTGTTTACGCAAGCAAAGGTAATTGCAAAATGTATGCTTTCAATCCAGTTATGGCATGCAAACAGCATGATGGATTTTTGAAGTGTTATTTAATCTTGCTAAAGGACTTTTATGAGAAGTTACAGCTAGTCATTTAGAAATAAATGTAAATAAACAACCAAATATATATATCAACAATAAATTATTAAACTGGTAATATAGTTCAATCCCTAGGCAGCCTGCCAATCTTTCAACAATTTAAAAGCAAGCCGTTTTTTTGTCTTCAGAAGCAAGCAACCTTTAACAGCCGCACAACGATAATCCTGCGTGGGGTGGAGATCAGGGTGTGGACTATGGGTTGGTTTAGTGGCGAGGGCGCAATCTAGTCAGTGATCACTCCTGTTGACTTGTGTCCAGGAGCTGAGTTGTGTCACCAAACTGACCAGCCTGGACTTCGACAAGCAGTGCAGATGGCCAAAATAGCTCTACTGAACTGGTGGCACTCCCAGATATGGATCTTGAGCTGTTGAGCCCATTGATATCTTGATCGTCTCATCAAAGCATGCTCTAATACCTTGCAGTGACACTGTGACTCTATTTGACAAAGCAGTCCCATGCTTATGAGTTGGCTCCCTCACTTGGCATTTCCCTGGTGCAGACTGGATTAAGGTGTAACTTAAATCCTTAGAGGGCATTTTGGTTTGGCTTGGTTCATGCAGTGCTCTGTATCCTCTTAAATGAGCCGCAGCCCTTTAACTTTGAAATGTGACTTATGAGTTAAAAAAAGGAGTCTAACACACCCTGAGCAAACTTCAATTAACACAGAACTACAGGGCTGCGTATGCACTGATTGTGTGCACACTGCTGTGAAATGCTGTGCATGTCTAAGTATAACTGTATCAAGTTTTGACTCTCCAATCAAAGAACTTTTACAGCCATTTGTCATGTTGCCTGACCATAAAGGGACTAGGGGACTTGCTGTTATACATTTTTAAAAGGAGAGGTAGTCATCTGGAAACATGGCCTGTGATCAGTGGCCTGGTTGCTAAGAGGCCTGCTCAGCCTGGGTGTAGTGTGACGGTGACTCTGTCACGTAACATGACCCACATGCTGTTAATCTCTAATTCATGAACAGCAGACCTAAGAGGGGGTTTGGAGACATACGAAATGCAATGCAGATGGACGTCCTGGTTTTGGAATACACTGGGCAGATGCAGTGTGTCGCCAAGGTGTAGGGTTTGGCCTAGCATGGAGAGCACTGCTCATGCTTGACTTTAGACTTTAGACTCAATGTTGGAAGGCCATAACAGGGTGGTTAATGCACACAGTGGGAAGTTTCACACCTTTGTGGTATGCACGAAATATGCTTGCTCACTCTTCTGAATTTCTGGTTGAAAGAAGTTTTCTTCCTAACCACTCGTGTGTTGCTGAGAAATTCATGGTGTCAATTTAGGCTGATTTACATGCTGCTGCCTTTCTTCTCATAACTAGCCATTCATTTGGGGCAGTAAGCATTGGGGAGAGAGATAGAAAAGGAGAACCAACACTTAACCAAAATGATTTTTTGACTTTGTAAATATAATTACGTTTAAGTACTATACTAAGACTAAAACTAAGACTAAGAATAATCTAGTACAGTCTAGTTACTATGCATTTGGTGTTTCTTTGTAATTGTCTGTCTTCAAATAAATTTGTAAATTTTAGTCTAAATGCCAAAGTAAAAATTACCACGTTTTTGTAATTTTTTCTTTTTGTGAGAAGCAAAACTGAAAAATGCAAAAGGTTGCTTACAGGATCCACGCATGCGCGGTGACGTCGGCTTTTGTTCCAAGTCGAACTTTTTTCACACAGAACGCAGCAGAGATTTTCACCGCGTGTTCAGCGGTTGTTCGTCTGAAGAGGACGGTGCTGTGGTATGTGGTCACAAACTGAGAAATAAATATCGTGCTAAATATTAATATGGAAAACGTCATGCACTCTTGCTGCCATGTTAGTGGTCGCTAGCTTGAAATGTAAGTAACAGTTAGCTATGGTAGCTAAGATGCTTATGCCTACGGTAGCATAGCAATGTCATTCCGTTTAACATACACGTTTCATTTTTTTAAATAAACGTTATGTTTAAATGTGAGATGAGCTGCCATGTTAACGAGCCAACCGGTTAGCTTAGCTAAGGCAAAGTTAGTTTATTTCTAGTTCTGTTTATTGACATGCTAGGCAGGAGTATTAGGAAAGTAACGTATGCTAACTGGGATTAGCAATTTACGTTCGAAAACACGGATGGTCACCATTAAAGTATTGTAGTGTAGTGTAGATATAATAATTTAAATGTACTTTAGATTTAGAAGTGTGTTTTTGGAAAGGCTTCGTCGTGTTAACTAATTAGTTATGTAGTTTAGCTGCTGAAGTCTTTTTTCCTGTACATTAATATGTTAATATTTTAAGAATATTTTAAAGTTTTATATATGTTGTACAATCTTTTGATTTCACTGCATTTAACATTTTTATGCATGTTTTGCATGTGTATGAATGTATATGTGCAATTGTACATAGACATACACACAATATAAATAAAACACTTGTTTTAAAAAGTTGTTATAAAGTGAGTTACTTCATTTACATTTACATTTACGGCATTTAGCAGACGCCCTTATCCAGAGCGACTTACAAAAAGTGCTTCATTGTCTTCAAATCTTCAAAATGTTTTTGAAGATGTTTTGCATTTAGCAGACGCCCTTATCCAGAGCGACTTACAAAAAGTGCTTCATTGTCTTCAAATCTTCAAAATGTTTTTTTTTGTAAATGATATGCCATGTATTAACACCTACAGAAATTAATGCCGCAATAAATAAAATATTTGACAGGTAAGCATTACTAAAGAATTTCAAAATTACTACTATTATGTAAATGATAAAAGCCGTGGGAGAATGTGGCGCTACATTGTTGTAATAAAATCTACTAAAATACACCGAGAAAAATCTAATTGAATAAACATGTTGCGAAGTAGCATTTACTGACAAAATTGTAAATATTACTTGAATATATCCTCTGTTAAATTTACTTGTTTTTACATTTTTTTAAGTAAACCCTACTCTACAATTTTTTCAGTTAAAGGAGAACAGAGTGGACAGAAACTGGATTCTGCCTTGGTAACAAATGAAGCCATGTGCAACCATAAATGCCCCTTGCCAGAAGGAAGGAGGATGTTAATCAAATCATGCACTCAAGGACTGAGTGCAGTGCTGCCCTGTAGTCCCTCTGCTCTCACTTGTAAATCTAGCGACTGCAGCATCTGCATTAAATGCACTGTGGAAGACCGAAGGGTTTTAGGCAAATGTTGCTAATGCTAATAGCTGAATAAGTTGCTTGGCTGGTGACAAGAGTGAAGGTGTATTGACTTTTTTGCTGATACTAAGCCAAACTTGACAGAATTTATTTATCTGTCCACCTCTATATACCGATGTGGGTATCGGGGCATGGCAGACGCTACTAGACTCAATTATCAAATGTGCTAATAGCGCTATCGGTTATCCTTTCACAGTCAGGTTTGAAATACCGTTACAGTCTATCAAATACCAGTCTATCAAATACCAATCTCAGCAAGTTCACATTGCTGTGAATGTTAAGTTTCCAATAATAAAATAAGACTTCAGTAGAAATGTGACTGAAGCAGAAGAGTGGTGCTCTGGTACCGGTGCTTATGGTTTTTACCTTTATGTCTATTCACAGTATGTATCTATGCACATAAAAATGTTAGTTTATCTTTCTCTCTCTCTCTCTCTCTCTCTCTCCTTCCTTGCTGTTTCTGACTGCAGACTGGCAGTATGAGGGTAAGTACGTTAACCTTTTCTTCTCTTCATCTCTCGCATCCTTTCATCTGCTCTGAGAGCAGCACTCGATCAACCCTTACCTGCCCCTGCAATAATGGCCTTAAAGCACATAGAATGTCATTTCAGGAAAAGATCCATGCCACGCGTTCTTGCCTTGTCCATGGTGCTGAATCTAGCACTCGTACTGCAGATCCTGTATTTATGTGCTCGTCATGCTCCTGCCTGACATAATGGGAACCTTAACCCTAGCTGAAATTGAAATGTCTCCAGATCTCTTTAGCATGAGTTGTATGCTGTTGTTTGAGGTCGATGACATTTAATGTCTTTTTCTTTTTTCCTTATAGAATGCAAGCTCTCCAGAGCTGGTCCACCAGCCACCATAGTGGCCATAGATGAAGAGAGTCCTAATGGTAGGTATTGATCTAATTTGTTTCATGAATTTGGCAAACTGAAAACACAAACACAGTTTGTTAGTGTTAATGCATCATCATGTTCGACAGTGTGAGATGGGTCTTCTCAACATCATCATAAGGCATGAGAATGTAGACATCAAATATTCTTTTGCATTTGTTTCAGTGCTCAAATTTATGGCTGATTTGTCTAGAATTCATAATTTATGAAAGATTATTAAAAAAAACAAAACATTACTCTGAAGACAAAAGTACCGGATATGGCAAATGTAAGTGTCAGTCGCTGCCATTTTAGGCCTCCCATGGTGCACCTCACAGGGCTGGACTGCCACATCACAGATGGTGTTCAGTGTGCCTCCACAGTCAGGGGCCTCTTCATGTGTAATGGATCTTTCTCTTTGTGTGTTACACTCTCTCTCTCTCATTCTCTGTGTGTTTTGAGGTAGACTATTTGGGCTACCTCTGTAATTGCCTTTGAACATTAGTGAACCTTTTCACATGTATGATGGGAGGTCTGGCCTTTAGCACTAGCCAAACTGTAAATGGAACCTAAAAGGGTTTGGATAGCCTCATTCTCCCAGTAAGACTTGAGAATAGCCTGGGTCTCTAAAGTAGTGGTTTGTGTAGGAGACGGTCAATTGCTTATACACATTGTTTTATTAGTTTTTAGGCCAGTCCAGCCAATGACTTTGCAGGACATTTGTAGACAAAGAGGTTAGGTTACCTTAAATAAAAGAAATTAATGCATAATTAACTTGCTAAGCAAATTTGTGAGAGTTTAATAAGTCTTTTAAGTATGCCATGATACAGTGATTGGTGAATATTAAGCAGGGTCTCACAGGGTCTTAATATTTTTGTGTGTGACTGGGTTTGATATGACCCAGGGCCTCATCTGTAAACAATTGCTGAAAGAACTATTCATATCTTTTCTATTTCTATAACTATTCATAACTACCAATGGACCCCAGATGCACCAAATTAATACAGTGTGGCAAAAATTTGGTTTTTCATTTTAACATTGACCCTCAGTTGCAGAAGTGTGTATTGAAGCCTTGTGTAAATTGAGTCTTTATTTTTATAAAATAACTCTGTTACAATAATTAAAACTCTTGGTCCTTTCGATGATTTGTTTGCCAATGGTTTAGACCCCAAACCAAGAACCCTGGGTATCTTGACATCCGTGTCGGATGTGACGTTCACATCCATGCTCTGAGAATTGCTGCCTTCTAAACAGTGTAGTCATCCCTCTGCAATTCATCAGCAGCATTCTGTATTCTAAAGCTATACCATATGGTTTTCAGACCTTGCAAATTCTGCTCGTGGCTATATATGAATAAATGCTTCTTCATTCTAGCTGGCACTTAGTGATCCTTCATTTGCACTGCACAATATATTGAGTGTTGTGTGTCATTAATGTTTGATCTTTTTCACACCCATGTGCATTTTAGTCAAGATCTTGTTGACTCTGAGCATAGAGATATCATGACTTCAGGATAGAGGTTGACTTTGTTTGCATTTAATCTGGTAGTGGTAAAGTGATTGATTCTTTGGCTTAGAGATTGTATGCAGAAATTACAGAAGTGTAGCATTTGCCTTGAGAAACCAAGGAGAATGACTTGTCTTTGTCAAAGTTAAGTGAGGCTGTAAGGTGGAAGGATTTAAGAAATTCTTTTCTCATTAAATAGACTTTTATTTCAGGCTCCATTGTGTTGAGTCTCGTTTGAATGAACAATGCACTGAGGCTTGTGAATTTACAACTGCAGATTCATCCAAGTTTATCATCACTCCTAATGTATGTGATGTGGATTTGTCATCGTTCATAAATCATGAATATTACTAATAATGCTGTTTCTCCTCATCAAATTTTTTGTCTTCTCTCTATTAGTGATCACAACCTATAATGTAAATGAAGAAGCCTTTTTGGATAAAGGTTTCTCATTTTCAACAAATGTGCTTTTTAGGTCAGCTCTGATAAAAAACAAGCATTAAATGTGCCTTTACATAATTAAGTTTAACAGTTGTGCCTACCTGCTACTAAGAGGAGTGGAGTTTGGTTCATGTGGCCATGTTCAGTAAGAGCAGCATGCAGCAGAGGTCCTCTCTCTGTGGGTGAGAGAGAAACACCAAACACCCTCTCATGTTCCTATTGGTTGGTGAGATAGAGACACTGCATCCTCTCATGTTCCTGTTGGTTGGTGAGATAGAGACACCAAACACCCTCTCATGTTCCTGTTGGTTGGTGAGGTAGAGACACCAAACACCCTCATGTTCCTGTTGCATTAGTTATTTCCATGGAGAGACATATCTCACAGAGGTTTTCCTGCTAGATTTGTATAAGAAACCACCAATTACAATTTGTTGATTATTCTGCAGTAAGGCACTGTGCTCTGATAACTAAAGACTGAAAAGAAGATAAAGCTTCTTAGCTCTGAAGTTGACAGCTAACAATATTTACTTAATGAAGGGAAGTGGTGATACTGTGGAACTGCATCTCATTTATACTGTTCATGAGGTAAAAGCTCAGTTATACTGCAAATATGATAAATTATAGGCATTATTCACATAGGTCTTCAAAGGTAAAACTCAGGAGTACATTTTCAGCTATAGCTAAATATTATTTGGAGAAAAATCTGTTCAAAATATCTATACACATGGAATATTATGTCATGGTATAAAATGATAGTGGTCTGTGAGCTGTACAGTCAAGTCAAAGTCAAAAGTCAAAGTCAACTTTATTGTCAAATCTGTGATACGTACAGGACATACACAGGATTGAAATTACGTTACTCTCAGACTCCATAGTGCAGCTGTAAACATTTACTCTTAAATTAACATTTACTAAAAACAGTAGAAAACTATAGTAACGGTAAAAAATGTATGTATATATATATATATATAGACATATATGATAAAAATAAAACAGGTCTCTGACATTTACATTTAAAGTAAAGTGGCATATGCAGCAGTAAATTATATAGATATAGATGTGTGTGCAAGTGAATGTATGAGATATCTGATGTATTTAAGATTAAAGTGAACGTATGCAATGAATTATAAATATAAATATCAAGTGCAGATATAAACAGGAGTGCAATTGAATAGCATATAGACTTGTACAGTGATGGGTGTAAAACCAGTTTTTTCAGTCCAGAGTTCTTTGTTGTACTTGTGTGTTATTGTCATTTGTTTGAAATGTGATTTTTATTATTTTTAAGGATGAAAAAGAGGCAGAGCAGGCAGAGAGTTAATCCTCCTGACTGCCTGGTAAACGAAGCTGTCCCTCAGTCTACTGGTTCTGGCTCGTAGACTTCGTAGTCTCCTCCCTGATGGCAGTAGGTTGAAGTAGCTGTACATGGGGTGTGTCGGATCACCCACTATGTTTTGGGCTTTCCGAGTGAGGCGGGAGTCATGAAGGTCTTGTAAGGAAGGGAATGAGGTGCCGACGATCTTCTCAGCTGCTCTCACGATGCGCTGGAGGGACTTGCGACAGTATGCTGTGCAGGTGCCGTACCACACTGTGATGCAGCTGGTCATGATGCTCTCGATGGCTCCTCTGTAGAAGGTACACATGATGGGGGACGGAGCTCTGGCTCTTCTCAGCTTGCGGAGAAAGTACAGGCGCTGGTGGGCTTTCTTGGCTAATGATGCAGTGTTCTTACTCCAGGATAGGTCCTCTGAGATGTCTACACCCAGGAACTTGGTGCTACTCACTCTCTCCACAGCAGTACCATTGATGTTCAGAGGAGCATGCTGGGAGGGCAGCTTCCTGAAGTCCACGACTATCTCCTTTGTCTTTTGCACATTCAGAGATAAATTGTTGTGGCCACACCACCAGGCCAGGCTGGTGAGAATAAATTGTATAAACAGGAAGTCAGTGTTGGTTCTGTTTTTGTGGTTGGCGCTAGTGTGTTCAGTGTGCATACCTTAATAATATTGTGTTTTTCATGAAATCCACTTTACACAAAAGCACTGGGGAAATTCTGATTGGGTCCTTTGAAAAAGTGGCTTATGGGCTTTTCTGCGGAGACTGTGCAAAGTTAGGGGGAGGTTACCTTACATTTAGATGTTGTAAACTGTTATATGATCCTCAGCTGGATACTAATTTGAATATGGAGTGAAACCTATATTTGTAGATAACCATTATCAAATTTAAAGTACCAGTCTATGATTATTATTTATTTCTTTTTCCTATTTGTGCATATTTGAATTTCATAGTAAAACTAATTTAAATATTAATTACCATGAATTGTTTTTCTTATTTACAAGTCAAATTTATTTATATAGTGCTTTTTACAACACATGATGTCACAAAGCAGCTTTACAATCGCATGGGTCCAGATCCCTAATGAGCAAGCCAGTGGCAAGGAAAAACTAGGAAGAAACCTTGGGAGGACCAAGACTCAAAATGGAACCCATCCTCCATTGGGCGGCCTGCTAGTAAAAGTCCATATTTATAGTTCTTATATAGTTCTATATTTCTAGATATAGTTATATCTACATTTCAGTAATAACAAAAATGTTAGAATATATTTATCACAATCATGGCCATAAACTGATATCTTTAGTCATATTATTGCATCAAACTGATCAGTCCAACATCATTACAGTTTAAAGTACACTAAGTTTGTATAAGCTTGCTTTTCTGCTAAGCGCCTCACCTTACTACTTGGTGTACAAATTATGTTAAATATTAAGTGGTAAAAAATACCACATCAAGTGCTTCAGCAAACATGTTTATTTTAACTTTCAACACTTTAATCTAAATCTTAGAGGACTGTTTTTTTTTTATTTGCATCAAATAAACTGCTGTGTATCTCATTTTAGCAAGGAAATGCTTTGCAGTTATCTTACCACTTTGTCTCATTCCTTAGGTTTTAGATTCACACAGCTGTGCATCAGCTTCCCAAAAAATTACCAGGGTTATGTGCTACAAGAGCTTTTATTAAAAAGGAGCTATTTCATATCAATTGGCAAGGGCTATAAAGTATCACTGGAAGATGGGACCCCATAAAAGACTGTGGGATCAAATCTTATCTCTCTTCCCTCGCACATCCTTAGTGCCGTGTAGCACCAGAGACCGCGACATAATGATAATTATTATATCAGTACCTTGCTACATTCCTCTTCAGTAGAATGCTCTTTTGTGTCTAAACCCCAGTGGTGTGGTGCAGGCATCTGATGTGGAGAAAGGGAATGGCATACATAGGCTGATTGATTTGGAGATGGAGGCCAGTACTGTTTGGGGAATAAATTAAATGTCAAGCTGTGGTGAAGTATCCCCTTCCCTGGCCTAGAGAGCAGTTTCAGTAGTTGGCCAGGTTGGTGTGAAGGTCCCCCTGAGTGTTCTCACTGAAACAGATAAAGGTGATGGCGAGATGAGCCTGATGGATAATTAGCATCATGGGCTCAAGTGACAATCAGTTGTGACATTTCAAGGTACATGGTCAGCTGTTTATCTGTGGAAATGGGATGGAGGCTATGAGTGAAGACTTTGAGTTAATTACAGAGTGCCAAAAGGTTCTGGAGTACTCTTGAAGATGGACATAGCTGCACAGAGCAAATCAGCCTTCATTGTCAGACTTCCTTGCTGCTGTTCTTACTCCTCATTTAGTCTTCATCAGTCTGCGCTGTTCCCTCAGATCTCATTAAATGCTAGTTGCTAGTCCTCTGATCCTCCTCGATTCGTTCAATTAGAGACACAGCACCGCCTGAACTGTCTTCGAACCAAAAGAACATTTGTGACATTTGGTTAGTTAAAAGACACTCATTGGGTGCATCAGAAAGAACCTGATCAGACTGCAAATTAGAGTCCAGCCTTCATCTTTGTGAAAACCTGCATATGGCTACAATATAGGTCACATTTTCGCACCATGCTCCAAATGACTCCAGTCTTTTTACTGGAGTCTTGGATTGCTGTATGGTTGTGCTTTGACTTCTTTCAGGGGTTTTTCCTCTGGCCTTGCGTGATGTGTGAACTGGGTCCAGGTCCACGACTGGGGATATGTGTGTGGCTCTTCAAGCACAGTGAGAGCGAGCATGAATACACGTCCCCAGCCAGCCTGGCTGGCCCCGTGTTTACACACACTGTGCATAAGGCCCTGTACCAAAGCTGCTCCTCATCTTCCCTCTCCTCAGTGACAGGTAGCCACACTAGGACAGTTGGCCAATCCAGGCCCCTAGGGGTGGCTTAGAACCACCTCATTGAGGACAAGCACCAAAGAGAATCCTGAGCTTAATATTAAACTCTGCTTCAAGGGGTTGTCTCATTGGTCCAGTGGTTTTTGAACGTTCTCTCATCCAGCTTGTCCGCACTGGAATAAACCTTGAAAGAGCACCAGTTCATTGGATAACATCAGTCTGAAGAAAATGGAACCTATTCTTTCTCCATTTCAGATAATTTTTTTTTACATGGATTCCAGATGATTCCTTGGCTGATTTACAGTGATGCATATTTCCTCCAAACATGTCCTGCAACTCACTACATGGATCATAGCAGGGGCAGACATCTACTACCACAAAGCCCCTGGGACTACATAGCTGTGCTAAGCTACAAGCAGTCATGAAAGATGGTTATTAATATGACCTCTGGAGTATATGGACCGATCCATTGGTTCTAGTTATGAGAAGTGCTGACCTGAACTGACAGAATGAACTATAGTGTGGCATTTTGAACTATTTAACAAGGATAATTAAATTATATGTTCTTGCCTATGAACATATGTACTGCTAAGAAAGACTTAACGTTTCCTTAGTTAGTATTGACTGGAATAGTTATTTATTTACTATTGTTATAACTATCGCAAACCATTTGATGTTATACTCCTATACTCTGTTGATGTTGATCCTATACTCTGCTAGAGGACTACCATGTACTGGTATGTTTGGACAATTTATATGCATCCAGGCAACTGTAACATCAGTCATCTAGAGTGCTCCTGTAGGGTTAAGGCTATTCAACTCCTACAGTATATAAGTATACCTCCCACTGCCTCATCCACAAAAAGCTGGACCAGAGACCAGAGAATGGCTTTCCATACTTTCCTTTACAAAACAAACTGAATTTTTAGGACATTGGCTTCAGAGGTGCAAAGATGGAGGAGGCAAAGTCCTTTTATAGCAGATATGTGCCAAGAGCCCTTGGATTATTTATTCTGGCTGTCAGTAAGAAATTGAAAGATGCTGTTTGGGATAGGCTTGTTTTCAAAGGAAGTATTTCTCCTTGGTGGTTGTAACAAGTTCAGACAAAGTATGACAAATAATGGGTCGTGACAACGTTTTAGCCTTTGTGTTTGCCACAATATTCTACAGTACTTGCAGTAACCATGTTCGTAGATTGGAGTAACAATAATAGTTCATACGTGTCAGCATGTTGTGATCTGACTCTCCCAGGAGAATTAGGTAGACTGAGACAGCCAAAAACGTAAATTAATAAATGTCAGGCTCAGGCAGCTTTCCACGTTGAAGCTTTTAAGGCAACAAACTTCCTACTCTGAATACAGGAAATGTATTACACATTTAACATTCAAAGATTTAGAAGCTTTGGCAGTTCGTCTTATGGTCTTATGGTCATACGTGTGTACATATACTGTGTGTGTGTGTGTGTATATATATATATATATATATATATATATATATATATATATATATATATATATATATATATATGTATTTATGTATAGAAAATACATTTGCATTTTACTGAGTGAATTAGTATTTGATCCCCTACCAACCATTAAAAGTTCTGGCTCCCACAGACCGGTTAGACCTAATTTCAATTCGTCACCTGGATTATTGACACCTGTATAAAAGACACCTGTCCACAGAATCAATGAAACTACAACCTGTCCTCCAAGGACAAGACAAAAGAGCTGCCTAAGGATGTCAGGGTCGAGATTGTAGACCTGCACAAGGCTGGAATGGGCTATAAAACCATAAGCATAAAGCTGGGTGAGAAGCAGACCAGTGTTGGTGCAATTGTTAAAAAATGGAAGATCGACCTCAACCTGGGGCTCCATGCAAGATCTCACCTCGTGGGGTATCAGTGATCATGGAAATTGTGAGGAATTATGATCTCAAGGCAGCTGGGACCACAGTCACCAAGAAAACCATTGGTAACACACTATACCATAATGGATTCAAATCCTGCAGTGCCCGCATGGTCCCCCTGCTCTCGAAGGCACATGTGCAGGCCCATCTTTAGCTTGCCAGTGAATACCTGAATGATTAAGAGAGAGTTTGGGAGAAGGTGCTGTGGTCAGAGGACACCAAAATCGAGCTCTTTGTCAACTCAACTCACCATGTTTGGACAAGAGAAAAGCTGACTATGACCTCAAGTACACCATCTTCACCGTCAAGCATGGAGGTGGACATTTTATGCTTTGGGGGTCCTTCGGGAGTGTATTGACGAGAAGATGGACGGGGCCATGTACTGTAAAATCCTGAGTGAAAACCTTCCCTCTGCCAGGACACTGAAAATTTGTTGTGGATGATTCTTCCAGCACAACAATGACCCAAAACATCCAGCCAAGGCAACAAAGGAGTGGCTCACGAAGAAGCACATTAGGGTCATGGAGTGGCCTAGACAATCTCTGGACCTTAATCCCATAGAATAACTGTGGAGAGAGCTGAAGCTTCAAGTTACCAAGCAACGAAACATTAGGATTTAGAGATGATCTGCAGAGAGGAGTGGACCAAAATTCCTTCTGTTATGTGCGCAAGTCAACTACAAGAAACGTCTGACTTCTTGTCACGTCTACACCTGCCCCCAACTGTCAGTCATGTTTTTGTGCCAGTGTTTTTCCATGCCTGTTTGCCCCCTCCTAGTGATTTGTAACCTCACCCCTTGTTATTAGTCTCATGTGTTCCTTGTTTAGTTTCATGTCTTGCATTTAAGATCTGTGTTTCCATTGTTTCTTTGCTGATCTTTGTTTTCCCTACAGCCTGGTTGTTGTGTGTTTGTCTGTTTAAGTATATTCTATCTGTTAGTGTTTTTCATGTCTTGGACACCTGCGAGTGTTAATTATATATCTTCATCAGACTCCCTCATGGACGAGACCATGGCCTGTTTATACCACCCTGATGTCGGATTGCCCTTGAATAAATCTCACTCGCTCTTCTCAGCGTTTGCCTTCCTTTCGCTCCACGACGTCCTCTGTGTCACACCTCTGCTTGCGTACAAGGGTTTTGCTGGGAGACAAAATACATATTTCACTCAGTGAAATGCAAATCAATTTATGCATTTTCTATATGATTTTCTGGATTATCTTTTCGATATTCTCTCACTGTTAAAATAAACCTACCATTAAAATTGATTGTTGATTTCTTTGTCTGTGGGCAAACTTACAAAATCAGCAAGGGATCAAATAATTATTTCCTCCACTGAGTGTGTGTGTATTTTCATATATAGTTATTATTTTTTCTATGGTCAAGCAAGTGAGATATATATCACTTGCTTGACCATGAAGGTTGAACTTAAATACTCTTTTGTTCTCACATCTTTAATGTTTTTATGGATGTTTAGGAGTTTCTTCTGACAGACATCTACACTATTTTATACAATTCTGTAAACTACAGTTAAACAATCAAACAATAAATCATATGGAGGCCAAGCAGAATCATGGTGATTGAGGTCATTTACCAGACAGACATGGCAAAAGAGCTGGAGAATGAAAATATCCACCAGATGACCATGTGTCACTTCAGCTGTAGCCTGAAAGGGAAACTCTGCCAACCCTTTCTTGTTGATTCGGATGACTCCTCTGGAGAGCCGGGGTAGCTTAAAGCTCTGATGCTTCTGTGAACCAGGTGCTGAGCCAAGTCCCCTCAGGCCACTTTTCTGAGTAGCCATACCGCGATGCAAGAATCAATTATTACTGAGACAACTGATTTCCTCCCTTATGGTTACCCTGTCATCTTGCAGCCAGCACATTGGGAGTGTACAATGTAAACATTAGGGTCAGAGTGTTGGCCAGCCAGTAATGCAAATGAGTGCAAACTCTCTTCCTGCTGAGGAAATTACATACTCTGTGCAGCATAGTAACATTTTCTTATGTCTTAATATCGTATGGTAATAAAATGGATTAGCCTGAATGACTCTCAAATGCACTTTGCCACTGAATCCATGATGCAAACTAATGTAAAAGATTACAGTTTTTAACCCAGTCAGACACTCCAAGAAAAGGCCAGATAATTCCTCTTTTGGAGTGAAACCCTTCTTCCTGTTAGCAAATGCTGGTTGGGAAAAGAGGCTTGGCGGTATATGCGAAACGCCATTGCTGTGCAGGAAGCCTTGGCGAGAACAGCTGTGTGCTGGGGCAGGACTGGCGGCACAGTAGCTGCTCGGGGATTGTACGGACAAAGTCAAAGAGAAGCGAGCAGAATAGAGAGGATGTGAAGCCACGTGGGTACAAATGACTCTGGCAGGCTGAGCCAGGCTTCGAGCTGCCTGCCCCGTCCAGGTGCAGGAGCAGCTTGCTGAGGCTTGGCCTGCCACATTCCAGCTGTCAGGGGACCTCCCAGTCTAGGCTCGCTGTGGAAGGGCACGAGTTCAGGAGAGCGTCCAGCTGTTTGAGACGCTGGGGGCAGGGGCACTGAGCTCGAAGGTTATGGGGTGCCATAAGCTGTTCTGAGGGAATGTTGAATGAACATTCGACAGCATGTGCAAGGAATGCTACGGATGCGGCCTGCGCTAAAGATTGGGGCGCTAGAAAGTACCAGGAATTCAGTAATGAAGGTAGTGACATTGTTTTGAATATCCTTTCCTTTTCAGCTTTTCAATGATCTTGTCTGCGTCATTCCTATATGTATAGCAAAAATGTTTTATTTAAGAGGACATTTTCAAGGCTAAGTTGATGGCCAGCAACCACAGCTAATTTTTTAACTGTTTGTGTTGAGATGAGGATACATAAAAACATTTGCTAGCTTTCCTTATGATAGCCAATAACAGTTACTAGCTATCAGTCCCTTACAAAAAATAATAAAATAGATCATGTTCACCTAAATCCCTGAACATTCTTGCAGCATACACAGGACTTTTGTAATGATTTTCCTGTGGGATCTACTAGAAATCCTGCAGGATCCCTATACAACCAAAATAAAACACCTATAGGATCACTACAGCAGACCTACAGAACTACCATGTAACTTCTGTAGAATTACAACAAAATGTCTTATAATAAATAACTAGTTCAGAATTAAGAAAAAAATTAGAAAATAAGAGTGAACATTTTTATTTCAGTATAGTGTTTTCATGAGTATGCTAACTGAAGAAAGAACTTTCATAAAAATGTTACATGAAACATGGATCTTGGGGTTACATGAAACAGATAATTGATGTTATAAAGTGAATCATTACTTTCATTTCTTGTCACCTATTTTATAATTTACATGAGTAAATCAGCTTTCCAAAAACATTTTAATTAGATGTGAATTTACAATACAGAGTAATGACATGCAATTCAAGCAAGGTGATCAATTTAGATTGTAACCATCCAGGAAAGCTCTGCACATTGAGAATGTAGAAATAATTGTGACCTTAATAGTGGTATGTGTTCATTATTCAAAGGGAGGGAAATCAACTCTGCACAATGTCAGAAAATGAATGTAGTAATAATGATCCACTTTCAGACTTCTTCCATCTGATAAACCCCAAACCTAAACCTACCAGCAGAACCAACAGTACCATCATGGTCCACTTTTGCTGGATCCAAAGGCAGCCTTGGGTTGTGAACCCCTTGTTGGCCTTTCCATCCTTGCCTGTTAAGCCATGCTTCCAAAATGAACACTGCGCAATATTTAATCATAGCCGGCCAAGTAGCACCTTGTGTGCCACATGCCTGGAATGTCTCTTTTCAGTCTTTTGTACCTTTCAGGACAGAACTATTTGCAAGTGTAAAAAGGAATGTTGTGTTTCAGATACATTTATTTAACATGCTAATACCTAAACAAGGTTGCATAACCTTTATATGACAGTATAGCAATGTTTTGTGAAAAAAAATGATGAGACTACAAACAAATAACGTATAAAATATTCAAATACATTACATTAATCACATTACACATTTTATCGCCAGCTGTAAAATCATCAGACTAATGTTTTAATAACATCTAAATAATTGGTTCTCACATAGCCCCGAGGAGGAGCCTCTTATAGTGACTGAGGAACGCTTAGGCATGGCAGCTGCCTGGCATGTTAATGTTGAAGGCGGAGTAACACAATGACAAAGCAATAGCTCCTCAAACCTGCTTAATAATGTCCAATTTGAAAGAAAAATCACATTGACTTTGTGATCAAAACACAATTTAAACGCTTCTTTGACACAGAAGAAGAACTGTGGTTAAGATGTCTGGTGTAACACTCTTCTGTTGTGTTACTCTCCTTTCTCAGCTTAGCCCCTTCTGTCCTTCTCTGTTTGGTTTAGGCATTTCAGTAGCCTCTCTATTATATTCAGGTTAAAAGTGAAATAAGTCATAGCCTTAATGCATTAATGTCAACATAATTATTCAGTATTTTAAAAGGGCCACCTTGACTTAAAAGCCTAAAAAGTAATTTCACTGGAGTGCAGGTAATAAAGTGTGAGCATAAGGAGTCATAAATTCTTTTGTCACATGCATATACACAGACAGACATTGCAAAAAACCTTCCCCATCCTTCAGGGCCCACGTTTCCCAATGTAATCGTAGTGTTCAATGAGAGAGAGAGTATACAGTTTAATACTCACTCTACCATTTAAGACAACCTTTGTTTTATGATGTTTTTCAGGAACCCATAGCATCACCATCAGATGTGTTTTGGCATTTTTAGCCTTGTTAAGGTGCCATACAAAATACGTAGAAGGTAAACTTCATGAATCCTCACTGTCAGCTATTTATACAAATGCAAGACTATTTATACAAATGGACTGGATGAGTAGGAAAAAATGGAAGCCACTATGTCAGATGCCCTCTAGTGGTTGGTTGCAGTACAAATTTTAACCCCGTATATTCTTATTTTTACTTTCACTTCAAATTACACAGCAAATTATTTATTTATTTATGAAATTGTATTCTGTGAATTCTATAAGGTCCCATCACGTTAATATCCCTCCCACCATTTTTCTTTACGATGAACGATGAGGTGATTGACAGTGATTGGCTGTATTCACAGTTAACTGATGGTCAAGCATGCATGCATGGGCAGCTGACTCAATGCCAGCTACATTTAAGCTTCACCCTACATTTTTTATATACTTTTCACCGTGTTTGATGTTCACTAGCTATAGATAAGTGTTTAATTTAGTTAGATTTAAGATAAAATTAAAGTCCCTAATAGCAGATAGCAAACAAATTAGCTAACTAGATAGCTAGCTACTGTAAAATATAACCCCTCCCCTCCTGTCAATCATGTGTTACTTCCTGGTTTTTAGTCTTGTTTTCCCGTGTATATTTTCAGTTTCCACACACCTTGTAAACCTATGACCATCACTCCAGTCACCTGTGTCTTGTTTAATTCTAAATCCTGTGTGTTTAATTCTTTAACCCTGTGTACACATCCTTTGCTGTTGGTCATTGGTTGTTGCCCTGTTCTGTTCCTGTACTTATCGCGTACATCTTCGCCAAGTTCTGTACCTGTTCTTATCGCGAATGTATGTCTTATTTCATGTGTTTTGTATAGATCGCGTCTTTTGTATAGTTATCCGGACATTAGTGCTTCCCTTCGCAGTCATTGTTGTAGCCTCTGTTTTGTGTTATTTCATAGTAGTACGTGTTTGTATTCTGGGCTTCTTCAGTCACGTATGTGTTTTGGCATCATGCCCCGTCGCTCCTGTCAGCTTTGTTCAAGTGTGTGTGTTGGTAGTCTAACCCTTGTGGGTTTTCCAGACTGTGTTCCAAAACGAAATTGTAATAAAACACGCCCCTCTATGGAATTGTGTGCGCCTTCTCAGCTCTGCGAACCCTTGTTGTTTCAAAACGACCAATCTTCCTTCAGACATGGACTCATCTCACGGACTTCCAGCCATCGGGGGTTGAGTCTAGTGACTTGGTTTCCGCATATGACCCTCCTAGCTGTTACTCTGGTGAGGGATCAATAACCGATTTTTTTATGTTGTGAACCCCCTGAATGCCTGAAGATTTGATATGTGTGTCAGTATCTCAGAGGAAGGACCTTGCTATGGGCTCATGCATATGTCATACAGAAGACTAAATACAGAATGACCATGAAGGAGTTTTTTCTCCAGATGCTACGATGGTTTTCCTTACTTCCAGAATGGGGAGAGAATCTTGGTATTCAATCCTGATATTGCATTTAGACATTCCCATCAACCATGTAGGGAGGTTGATGCAGGGACAAGAACGAATAAAGCAGGCTCTCCTCCTCTTATCTCCGGTCATTGCCCCTCCTGCTCAAATCTTTCCCCAAGGATATCTCAGCCACTGCATCACCCCCTGAGGATGTCTCAGCCTCTACAGCACTTCTAGAGCCGCTTGAGTACGTCATGGTCGCTGCAGCACCCTCTGTGGGCTCCTCCGTTGCAACAGCATCTTCTAAGAGATCCTCAGCCACTGCAGCGCCCTTAGAGGACGTCTCCACCACTGTGCCTCCAGAGGATGCCTCTACCCCTGCTGTGCCCCTATAGGCAGACTTTGATGCTGCAGTGCTCCCAGGTACCATCCCGTCTGTTCTTACGACTGCTCCATTTACTTCTACAGCTACCCTGCCAGATGCAGAGGCCCGTCTGCGACCTGAGCCTGAAATTTACCAGAGGTCCCTAGTGCGCTTCCCAGAGGCTACCCAGTCTGCATCAAAGGCCATACTGTCTGATCCTGAAGCCTGTCACGACCCAGTTCCAGATGCCCACTTGGGGCCTACCCCAGAGACCTATCAGACTTCCTTAGAAGACATCTTGAAGGATGTCTGTCTGGATGTTGGTCCAACTAGCTGCTGAAACCCGTGGGAAGTATAATGCTGAGACTGGCTGGGGGTCTGTTCTGAAGGCCACTCGGTCTGCTCCTGAGGCCCAACAGATGGCTTATGAAGCCAACCATCCTTTTCTACGCCCAGGCACACCTTCCCAGCTCCACCAGTGGGTGCTCAGTACCGCGGCTTCCTCTCGTCTTCTGTGACTTTGCCCTGCTCAGGCCCTGAAAGAACGTTTGGGCCCCTTGAGACTCTGGAATCAATGTCTATGTCTGGTCTCCCTGGGTTTACGCCCTCCCTAAGGCCTGCGGCCTTTATTGTGTCTGGTTCTATTCCCGGTTATGTATTGGTGCCTGTTTCTGTGTACGTCCCCGTGCCTCTGTTGTCATAAAGCTCATCCCTGGTCCCCAGTCCAGTTTTCCTTGACACCACCCTTGCACCTACGCTCAGCCCCTGTCCTGTTTCCCACCGTTTTGTCCGTAGGTCTCCAGCCAGTCCCTTTCTCCCCTTGCTCCATTCCTGGGACTCCTGTTTTGCAACAGAGCCATATCCAGGTCCCCTTAGCCCAGCATTCTGTTCAGTTCCCTGGTGTTCTGTCCCAGTCTGTTTCTATAACGGTTTCCAGGTCGTCCCCCTTAGTTATACCACCTATTCCTAGTTCCCATCACCCCTTGTCAGTGTCTACTTGTCCTGCCCACCCCAGATGTCCTTCTAACCCCACCTCGGTTTATTCCCCATCGATGTGTAACCCTGTGTACACATCTTTTGTTGTTGGTTGTTGCCCTGTTCTGTTCCTGTGCTTATTGCGTATGTCTTCGCCCTGTCCTATTCCTGTGTTTCATGTGTTTTGAGTACAGGTAGTGTTTCTAACTTTTAGGTGTCTTCATTTGATGTTCTGATCTCGTCTAGTTATGTAACGTGCGAGGATTGGAACAGGACGCAGCACACAAAGACGAGCACAGGACATTGCGTTAACGCACATTAAGTAGGCAAACTACACGATCCCTGAGTGAGAACGAGACAAGCCACAGGTGAGACCACTGAACACACTTACATCTAACCACCCCCACGGAAGTACATTTATGGTCATACTTAGACGCAGACAACGTAAACACACGCCCAAAGGGAGGGGTCCGGGAGCGTCACCGTGACAGAGCCCCCCACCAAAGGCAACCACCGCCCCCGGGTTGCCCAGCGTAGCTGTAAAGCCCCGGACCCACACCTACGGGCAGGCCCGGAACTGCCGGTAACCTCGACCGCGGACTCCGACTCCTCCGCGAGGGGCTCCACCGCGGCAGCGCTCAGAACACCCTCCCTGGGAAGACAGGGGAAAATACGTTAGACACAACAGGAACAAGCACAAACACACACAGCGGAACATTGATCACGAAAGGTACAAGAGGGAAAAGGGATTGGGGAGAAACACGGGGACAGACAAAAACACAGGTACAGGTACAAGAGTACATATAGGAGCCGTTCTCAACGCCGGAAGCCCCGTTAGATTCGGCATCTGCAGTCCTGGGGTCGTCGGCGCCACGCCCGGCGGTTTTCCCCTGGATCCCCCACCGGGATCCGGAGGCTGAGCTCCGCCCCTGGGCTTCCTTGGGGTCTGAGTCCCTCCCCTACTCGCCCCGGGGTGTATCTTGGGCTCAGCAGAGGCACGCTTCCTCCAGGCGGGTGCGCCCAAAAGCCAGGGCCCTGTGGAAGGTGCTGTCGAGGCGTTCTTGGCTCCCCCCCTCCCGGGTGTCCATCTCCTCCTCGGAGGAGGAGTCCTGGCTCCTCATGCAGGCGTCCTCAGGACTCCTCCCAGAACACTCCATACTCTCCTCCGAGAGCACGGAGGACCGCCCTCTGGCCTGGGAAGGCTGCTCCCCTCGACCCCCTTTCATCACGAAAGATCGCTCCGATGGCATTGAGCTGTCGCCCTCCTCCTCGTCACTTACCGCGGACTCAAAACCGGTGAACGATGCAGGACCGGTTTCCTCGGTTTCCTCAGAGCACACCGACGGCGGAGGGCTGGCTTCCCTGTAGTATTCGGTAGCTTCGAACGCACTGACGGTGGAGGGCTGACTTCCCCGTAGTATTCGGTAGCTTCCGAATACACTGACGGTGGAGGGCTGGCTTCCCTGTAGTATTCGGTAGCTTCTGAGCATACCGACGGCGGGGGGCTGGCTTCCCGTAGTATTCGGTGGCTTCTGAGTATACTGATGGTGGGGGGCTGGCTCCGACGTAACACTCCGTAGACTCTGAGCATACCGATGGCGGGGGGCTGGCTCCGCCGTAACACTCGGTAGCCTCTGAGCATACTGATGGTGGGGGGCTGGCTCCGACGTAACACTCCGTAGACTCTGAGCATACCGATGGCGGGGGGCTGGCTCCGCCGTAACACTCGGTAGCCTCTGAGCATACTGATGGTGGGGGGCTGGCTTCTTCCGTCTCCTCCTCCTCGAACTCATACTCGGGAGGGGTCTCTCCTACGGTCCACGCACTCACCCAGATCGGGCTCCTTGTACCACCTGACAATCCCTCGGGCAGGGAGGAGGAGTCCCTCGCTGACTGGTCGGGTAGGCGGCGCGACACTTGGTCCGCCAGCTCTCGGTAAAAACCCCCAGCCCTTTCTCCTCCTCATCCCACGCATGCTTGACGAGGTATGCATGCACGACCTCTGCTGCGGCCACATCCTCGTCCGTGCAGAGGAAAGCCTCTTTCCGCATCGTGGGGTCCCTACCCTCGGCTGTGCGGGCCTGCCGGGAGATGGTACGCGTTGGCGCTTCCCTTTCTTCTTCCCCTTGGCTCGTCTTTCTGTAACGTGCGAGGATTGGAACAGGACGCAGCAGGATCATTTAAACACACAGTGAATTTATTTAACAATACAGGCTGCACACGCAGCGTACACACAGAACGACAGTCACTCAGAACAAAGACGAGCACAGGACATTGCGTAAACGCACATTAAGTAGGCAAACTACACGATCCCTGAGTGAGAACGAGACAAGCCACAGGTGAGACCACTGAACACACTTACATCTAACCACCCCCCACGGAAGTACATTTATGGTCATACTTAGACGCAGACGACATAAACACACGCCCAAAGGGAGGGGTCGGGGCGTCACCGTGACAAGTTAATTGATATTCCTACATCTATGCTCACCTTCCCAGTTGTAGTTGTAACTTTTAGGTTTCTTGGTTTAATGTTCTGATGTTGTATTATTATTCCTTCATGCGTGCTCCCCTTCCTGGTTGTATTCTGGTGCAACTCTAGCCCTCTTACTCGATGCTAACTTCCGGGAACAATTCTAGGATTATACAAATACAATCTGTCCATCTTTTTCAACTGATTGCCTGGTTAGTAACCAAGCTAGTTAGCGCATTATCTGGTACTTAGCTGAATGTACTGACCCAACTAATATAATTAGTTAGTTCTCCAGCCACATTAGACTGCCAACTAGCCCACAAGAGTTAACTGCTTCATCTAATCCCTGTAGAAAATGTTCTTTACACGGACACACACACTGTCTATTTTACACAAATACAGAGTACACACATTATTCTGTAGTTGTTCATCATTTACAAATTTGAAAGTAATTAGTGAGCTAAAATATGTAAACATGACCTATAATTAACACAAATGTATTAGTCTATACAATGGCACCACAGCATCAAACAAGGACAAAAGAAAGGAAAAGGGCTACTGAAAGAGTGTGGAAGAGATAGTGGGAACTGAGAGAAGAAGGAGGAAGCTAAACCAAATGGAGTGAGACTACAATGAAGGGAGCTATAGCTTTAACCCTTCAGCAAAGTGACAACAGCACAGGGGACCACAAGCACACAATTTGGAGGAAGCCCTCTATCTGGAAGATTAAAATGTTCTTGTAGAGCTTTTGAAGACACCTCAGAAAAGGGGGATTCAACAAAGCATGGAATATATCCAGACCCTTTCATTCCAATTCACTCAAAAAAGGGTTAAGAAACTAAGCAAAAGTTGATATTATGCCTGATTTCAAAGGTTCATGAAACAGACCCCTGACCTGAGCATCAGAAAGCCTTAGGGTGGGGGAGGCAGTTCATGTTGCAAATTCTGCAACGAAATGACCTATTCAGACAAGAGATGATCCATATTCTTTTCCTTGATGGACACAGCTCCCACATGAAGTTTTTAAACCTAATGACGGACATCATTGTTACTGGTCTTCATCACATTTCACACACTACTTGCAGTCAGCAGAAACTCTTCAAAAGCCTCAAGCACTACTGGAGTCAGGAAGGGAGTGCCATCACTAGAGAGAATAGGGGGGAAGGCTAGACAGGCAGTCTGTCCCAGAACCTAGTGAGCTGTCTACATATACTAAGTTTTGTCATAGTGTGTACACTCCTGACATATATGCTATAATTTCAGCTTTGTATAAACTTATTACATGTGGCATGTCTCCACTTGGTACATTCTTTCTCCTGCTGTGGTTAGAAAACATTTTAGGGATTACAGAAAATGATGTTTTCATCCAATGTCCTGGACAGATATCGTAATTACAAACCTCAAAAAAATGTCCCAGATTATCTGAATTAACCCTATGTCAATAGATAACATTTTATGCAAGGAGTGATTCAGAAAGGATTTTGTGCGTTCCTGAAGTGCTATTTGTTCTTCAATTATATATGTAAAATATATATATACTTGGGTAACGTGTCAAAACCTTAAAGGGAAATGTGTTAAAAATGTTGATTTTGGTTATCTGATTACCATGAGCTAATCTTGTTTGAATAGCTATTAATTGTTAGAATATATGTTTTTGTGTTTTTGTTTTTTCAAAAAACTTGCTTTAAAAGCACGCAGATGCTATTTGCCTCAGTATATCAAATAATAGTGTGTTGCTAATTATTGCTACTAATTGAGGTTGAGCTAGTTGATTGGATTGGCATAAAGTTACATGTCCGTCAAAGCTTGCTGGTGGTTTAGCATGTCATTAGTGCTAGTCTAACTGAAATGTTGTGAAATGTTCTAAAGGTTCTAAAGGGTTGGGAACCTCTGTATGACATTCTGGTTCTCCAAAGTGGTGAGGGTAGTTGCTACCAAACTATCAAACTCTCATTGTGTAATAAATGCATTTCAGAGTTCTAAGTGCGCAAACTGAACTCATGGAGTTAGACAGTTATTAGTAAAAGTTCACCATTCACCGGCCACTTTATTAGGTACACCTTTATTAGGTACACCTGTCCAACTGCTCATTAACGCAAATGTCGAATCAACCACATGGCTGATGTCAAATCACATGGCAGCAACTCGATGCATTTAGGCATGTAGACATGGCCAAGACGATCTGCTGCAGTTCAAACTGAGCATCAGAATGGGGAAGAAGGGTGATTTAAGTGACTTTGAACGTGGCATGGTTGTTGGTTCCAGACGGGCTGGTCTGAGTATTTCAGAAACTTCTGATCTGCTGGAATTTTCACTCACAACCATCTCTAGGGTTTACAGTGAATAGTCCAAAAAAGAGAAACTATCTAGTGAGTGGCAGTTCTGTAGGTGCAAATGCCTTGTTGATGTCAGAGGTCAGAGGAGAATGGCCAGACTGATTTGAGCTGATAGAACGGTAACTAACTCAAATAACCAGTCGTTACAACAGGCATGCAGAAGAGCATCTCTGAATGCACATTCGGATGGTAGGGTCAGAATTTGGTGTCAACAACATGAAAGCATGGATCCATCCTGTCTTGTATCAATGGTTCAGGCTGGTGGTGGTGGTGCAATGGTGTGGGGGATATTTTCCTGGCACACTTTGGGCCCATTAGTGCCAATTGAGCATCGTGTCAACGCCACAGCCTACCCGAGTATTGTTGCTGACCATGTCCATCCCTTTATGACCACAGTGTACCCATCATCTACCCATCATCTACTTCCAGCAGGAAAATGTGCCATGTCATAAAGCGTGAATCATCTCAAACTGGTTTCTTGAACACGACAATGAGTTCACTGTACTCGAATGGCCTCCACAGTCACCAGATCCCAATCCAATAGAGCACCTTTGGGAGGTGGTGGAACGGGAGATTTGCATCATGGATGTGTAGCCGACAAATATGCAGCAACTGCGTGATGCTATCATGTCAAGAGTGGGGTTAGTTATCAAATGCCTGCAGAAATTGCCCAACATGATTGATGCGATGGGTAGAACTGTCGGAACGCAGACTTTGACTGTTAGTAAAAACATGGATTCAATCATGGAGAGGCTCACAGCTCTACAGGCGAAGTTGGATCAGTTGGAGAATGCTGACTTCAGAGGAGTTTCTCATGTTTCTCCAAAATGTACGGACTTCCACATTCTCGTTTATCTACATTCGGCGCCCAAACAAAATTCTCCCTGAAAGTCGTCGTCTTGGTTACCTGCTCCTTCCCCCACATAGAGACTGTCAGAGGATGGCTCTCGCTTATCATCGCGAACTTTGACACAAAAACTCTGCCAGGTCTCTGGTTCCCCCTCCCCCGTCTGGATGAACACACTTCTCACTGCTTGACTATGCTTATATGCTTATATGTGCTGTGGGTATTTTTGTCCTTCCTAATGTTATCTCTCTATCTTTCACCACCCAATCTGTGAACGGCAGCACGTTTCGATGCTGTGGCTGCTCTGGGATCGCGAGGCCCCGGAGGAACAACATTTCGTTGCCATGTACTTGTGACAATGTGCCATGACAATAAAGTTTAATCTAATCTAATCAATATGGACCAGATTCTCTGAGGAATGTTTCCAGCACCTTGTTGAATCTATGCCACGAAGGATTAAGGCAATTCTGAAGGTGGATCCACCCCAATGCCTGGCTGGTAGGCAAACTGCAGGGGATTCAGCACCGGGCTCACCAGTGGGTGAAGGTGGTGCAAGATGAGCTTCTCCATGGTCTTTATCAGATGAGAAGTCAGGGCCACATGTCTGTAGTGGTCACTGGGATGTGTGATCTTTGGCACTGGAACTACACAAGAAGTCTTACACAGTTTAGGAACCCTCCCCAGATTCCGGCTCAGGTTGAAGATATGCAGGACCAACTGACAGAGCGAGTCTGCACAGTCCCTGAGCAGTCTGGAGCTGATTCCATCTGGACCTGCTGCCTTCCTGATCTTTGTCTTCCTGAGCTGACTTCACACCTGATCAGCTGTGAGGTGGATGTGAGCCTGGGTTGAGGTGGAAGATGGGGCAGGCTCTGTTGTGGGTGGGGGAGAGGAGGGTACAGGCAGCAATAGCACTGCACCAAGAGAGAGGGAGGTAGCAAACAGTGTGGGGGAGTGGATGGGGGCTGAGAGGTGTGGGAGGTGGCCCAGAGTCAAATCTATTGAAAACAGATTCAGGTCGTTAGCCCACCCCCGGTCAGCAGACATTGCGGCTCCTCCATTGTCCTTGAAGTGGCCTGAGAGTTTATTCATGTTTCTCCATACTTCTCGGATGTGGTTATGTTGGACCTGCTCCTCCATCTTCCTTCAGAACGTCTTTGGTACTGCGCTGCTCCTTCCTGAGTTACACCATCTCTTATTAACATACATTGCCGCTCTCACCACTTGAAAGCCATCAGAGGTTATGATGGTATATGCTCCGTGAACAGCAGGAGGCTGCTCTGCTGGTACTCCCACTGCTGTCTGGTTAGCGCCGTCAGCTCTTCCATCTTGTTGGGTAAAGATTTTACGTTACCCATGAGAATAGATGGAATGCTCAGTTTGTATCGTCCCCTCCTCTCCCGGTACTTTGCTCCAGCTCTGCATCCCCTCCTCCGACTCCGTAATTCCTTCGGAATCTCAGGTCGCTCCTCTGGAGGTACCCTCCTGTCGTACAGCGCTAACAGCTGATCCCGGCTGTAAACAATAGAGTGGCTCACAGGTTCTCCAAATGAAGTAGTGAAAAGTCCCTGAAAGAGTAGAAGGAATGCCACTACTCTAGCGAAACTTTGCAGATTCATGGCAGGTTTGATATCCTACATAAACACACAGAGTCAGATGGAAAAGCTTAAAACATAAGGAAATAAACTGGGAGCCACGGTAACAAGCTGCCTACGGTGGCGCCATCTTGAATTTTATAATTACAAGATATATACAACTGAGTATCATCTGCATAGCAACAGAAGCTAATACCATACCTACAAATGATTTTGCCTGATGGTAGCTAAAATAATGAGAATAATATGGGGCCCAAAACAGATCCTTGTGGGACATCATATTTTATTTTTGTGCGTTCTGTGCATTTATTATGTACAATGACAAATTGGTATCAATCTGTCAGGTAGGAGAATGCTTGACATCTTATGCCAATGAGTGCCTCCAGCCCATCTAGTAGGATGCTGTGGTTGATGGTGTCGAAAGCAGCCCTAAGAGGCTTTTAATTATCCTTTATCAGAGGATATAAAGAGATGATTGACTACTCTAGTCAGCTCAGTTTGGGTGCTGTGGTGGGGTCTTAATGCAGACTGAAGGTAGCCAATCAAGATGGCATTACACTTGTTTCTCCAACTCATAGAGTCTATAGTAATTACATTACCACATAGACTCAACAGTTATGGCCTTTGTGTTGTAAGTAATCACTTCTGTAGGGGATCCAGCACCTTTGACTATGTCGAAAAGCACCAATTCATTAATGTTCTATTAAAACATCATGTTTATATATTGAAGTTTTAATTATTGTGGTCTTAACAGCTGTCCCTCGATGTATCTAAATTCAGGTAAATTTGACCAGCAGAATGAGTGACTTCAGTTTTAAAATAATGCTTTTGTCCAAAGTGAAGAATTCATGAAGTCTGATGGTGCAGCAGTGAGTCACGGAGACATAACGTGAAAGTCAAGGTAACTGGAATAGCAACCTGAATTACTGAAAAGCATATTTCCAGGTTAACTGAAAATAACTGGAAGGGCAATGCCATTGCTATATTAGACCACAAGGTCACATCAAGTGGTAGATCTTAAAAATCAGCATTTTTAGGGAATTATCTGTTTTTCATACGAAAGTGCTTTTTTCTAAGTTTAATTTCTTGAAATGGAGTGTAAGCAAAGAGAGCCAGGTGTTTGATATCATGGACGCAAATTCAGTGCATTCAATTCTATTCAGCATGCTTAACGACTTAGTGGCAAAGCATTTGCAAGCAGGGTTTTTATTTTTGTCACTCTTAAATACCAACAAAAAGCTTACACTTAAGAAATCATTGTAAATGATTTATGTTAGGAACGTAAGAGGTAGAAAACCAAACAAAAAAAAGTATTTGTGATGTCTTCTGCATAACCTTGAATGATTTGTGAATGATTATAGAATGGTACGGGCTTGGTTGCTTTGAGTTACATGCTTACTTACCTTCAAATCTAATAGTGATCCATAAAACAAGTGCAAATAAAACAATCTAGACTTGGTCTGTTGTTTTGTGTATGCGTGAAGTGGGTATGCATACATGTACGTAAGGGCTGGTGATTGTGAGGTTTCATTTGGTACATTTTAAATCAGAAAAGCAACTGTGAAAGTTCACATGTGTGGAGCACATTCAGATGTAGTCCTGAAATAGCGGTCGCACCACATACAGGGGCGTATTAGCCAGGAGATGCTAGATTTCTTTAATTTTTTTTAGAGGTTTACATCCGGTGAGATAAAGCATTATTCAAACATTCAAGGAGGATTATTTGTTCTGTTGTAGAATTATTTCACTCACCTTGTTTGAATGAAAGAAGATCATTTGTCTAATATGTGTTCAATTATCCTGTTATCATGAAAACAGTGGAGTACAAAACTACATAACCAAAAACTTGACAGTTCATTGTAATTCAACAGGAACATTTTAAAAAATGATTTGGTAATGAACTACTGCTCAGATTGGTTGAATTTTACATTGATAACTAAATAATTGTTTGTGTGGGTTTAAGCCATAGGAAATGAATCCACAAAAGACTCAAATAGGAGAAAGCCACAAGAGGACTGACAACAGGAATCATACAGAGATTATGGAAATTAGGAAATTTCTGTTTCTATTTGACACAGGAACTGTTCTGGTGGAGAACATGCAGATAAATGGACGCACAGAGGACCCAGACAGAACCATCTCTCTGTCCCTGCGCAACAACTATAACAACTGGGTCATCCTGGATCCAGTCCAACAACGCCTTTACCTTAACAGTACCGGTAGAGTCTTGGATCGGGATGTAAGTTGCTGAAATTATTTGGCCCTCTATAGTTTGTTGTTGTCTTTTTTAAATTAAAGCACTCTTTCAGGGTTGCAAAGTTGGTTCAAAAATTGGTTGCTTATGTGGTCCAAATCCCCAGTGGACTCATTAATGGGTGTGAAATGAGGAAAACCTTCTGACTAGCTAGATGCAAACTAACTGCCCTCTGTTTCCCAACCTTTAGCCTCCTTCCTACATCCATACCATTGTGGTGCAGGTCCAGTGCACCAACGAGCTGGTTGGCACAGTGATTCTCCATGAGGTGCGCATCATCGTGCGGGATCGCAATGACAACGCCCCTCACTTCCAGCAGCCCCGCTACTATGTGGCTATTAACGAGGTAAACCCCTCCAGCTGCTCCAGGCAGCAGCAACTGTTGCACATCCCAGGCCCTTTTCCCAGTGCCCTGCAAGATCTCAGTTCATCCCACTCACCCTGGGCTTTTGAAGAATTATTAAAATTCACAGCATGCTGATAATTGGTGATTAAGGGCTGGAAATGCTGCCTGTTGAGTCGGGGTCATGCAGCACTTTACATACAATGTGCAGATGGAGCTTCGGAGTTGAAGCACCTGCCTGCTAATCATTGTTGTTTAGTGGCTGCTGTGTAATTACAGCCAGCAGCAGACTGCTTACTCGCCAGAACTGTCAGTCAACTTGTGTGGCTTCTATGGTTTGTAACCTCCTGACTCCCAAGGGTGTGTTGTGATGTACACTTTTAATCTGTTTTGGTTATTGGCAGCACAAGATAAAAATAGATACGCTCTCATGGGTCTGTATAAGGGATTTTACTAAGGGAGCATGTCAGTGTCTGGTCAAAGGTGTTCTGTGTCATCATCTCAGCAGTATGGGGCCATCCACGCAGATGTTTGCTCTACTTTCCATTGTCATGGTGCCCTCTCCCTGTCCGGTGGCTGTATCTATAGGTGTTGGAGTTAAAATAAGTAACACCGCAATAGGTCGTGTACTGGTGAGCCGGGCTCCTTTCGGCAGGGTGCGCAGGGTAACATGCACCATTGGAGGTTTTTGCCTAATTGAAAGCGACTCCCCAGGGATCTGTCAGCACAGATTCGCCTCATTGCAAGAGGCGGTCACGGGGAGCGACGGACAGGCTTTCCACAGGCCGCTGCAGCCCGAGAAAAATGGCCGGACGTCATTTCTCGCTATTGATTCCGGCCTGGGTCTGGAAGCGTCGGACTGACAGGTTGATGAGGAGTCCAGCAGAACCCAGAGCATCAGTTAGAAGTCCCTGACTGCAGGGGAAGGTTCGCTATTGAGTTCGACCACAGAAGCAGAAATGGGTTATATTGGAGGCAAATTTACTGTGCGTGGTCGCACGTGTGTTATTATTGATATGGAAGTTTAGGAAAGGAATTAGAAGGTGGTCTTTTTGTGTCCTTTATTTCTTGTCTGTAGGGACTCGGTCCCTATCAGGCTTCTTGACAAATAAATTGATATACCGATATACACACAAATGCAGAAACACAGTATTTCAGACTCTACATTTTTGAGTCTACATTTTGACTCTACAATTAAGTATGGAAATAACTAAACCCATGTGACCCATCCCAAGGTTGTGTGACGGGATTAGCCTAGCATGGCTTCAGAACTCTATTTACCAGTACTAATGTGAATGAGGACTATGGCTATTGCCTGTCTGTAGTGTAGCAGCATGGATTGGGGGTAACATGGTATGACAACAAGGGGAAGCAAACCGGTTCATCATTCAGTATGGACTAGCCCCACTCTGGCTGTATACATAATGCATGCTTCTGTGTCCCCTCTGATACTGATAAATGAGTCCCATGTCCTGTACCAGAGAGGCAATTTTGGGTCTCATCAGACTTTTCTGTTTACTGTGTATTTCCTTGGAAATTAGATCAATGGAATTAGTATTGCATATACTTTTTTCCCTCTCTGCACTTTTATATATCATTTGACCTGACAAAACTGTTTTCTTTCTATAATACAAAATGTATTTGAAACTGCATTTGACAGCATGCAGGTTAAGGTTGTTTTTTTTTTTTGCTTTTTTGTTTGCTTTCTTTGTGGGTTTTGGGGAGGTAAATCTTTTCAGAGGACAGTATTAGCACAGGACGTAATACCTGAGCTCCCAGTCACGACTTTTCCACCTATAGTACACTCATAGCTATTACCTCCTATTTCACTTCCTCCTTTCCACCCTGAGAGGTTCTCCACAGCAGGGCCACTGCTCTGATGGCCGAATGCCGAACAAACGATTCCTTTTTTTTACCAGCCTTCCATCATGGTCCATCAGGGTGCGTAGGGGACCGGAGTTTTTGAGCTGTGGTCAGCGTGCGTTCGCCACGGGGAGCGTAACTTCTGGTCAGTGCTGGGAACGGAGCGCGGCGTGAGGACGTGCGATGGGCGGTGGAATCGCGCTGATAGTGCAGAGCAAACTGACCGCAGTGACCATCACTTATCCTCTTGTTGTTGTTGTTTTTCTTTCTTTGTTTGGTTTTAGCTGACTCCTGTTGGCACCACCATCTTCTCAGGTTTTGCCGGGAATAATGGAGCCATTGACATCGATGATGGACCGAACGGACAGATTGAGTACACCGTTCAGTACAACCCTAATGACCCGGTATGCCCAAACACCATTAGGCTACTGTCTGTACGACGCTACTGTGTGTACGGCGCTACTGTGTGTATGGCGCTACTGTCTGTACAGCGCTACTCTGTGTACGACGCTACTGTGTGTACGGCGCTACTGTGTGTACGGCGCTACTGTGTGTACGGCGTCTGACTCAATGCCAGGAAGATGTTTTCCAATGGGGAAAATCGTTGTTTTGATAAAAATGGTCAGGCTAAAAGCCAGCCCGAGACTGCCGTCAAGCGATTTTTTTTTCTCACGTGTGCGTCTGTCTGTGTGTTTGAGTGTGTGTGTGTTGTATGTGTGTGTGTGCACACGTGCGCATGTGTGTAATGCCGGTCTGACCCAGTCGTTTCACCCATGCAGACTGCCAACAAGACCTTTGGCATCCCTCTGACCCTGTCTGGCTCTGTGGTCCTGAAGGAGAGGCTGAACTATGAGGAGATCACGCGCTATCTCGTCATCGTCCAGGCCAACGTAAGTCTGAGAGAGAAAGTAACTGCAATGGTTGGGATCATCACACCCCCACCACCCAAGATGGACAGACACACACACACACACCCTGTTTATACTGGTTTATACTGGTGAATCATATTGTAGGTCATGTTTTGTGTTCACTCTCTGCTGCCATTTTCCGAGGTATTAATCCAGGTCACGTTACATAATGAATGACTCAAAAAATGTCTAATCTAATTCCCTAAATGTCTCATTCACATTTTAGATTTTTTGTAGTGAGCCTTGATTTCTGTGCCTTCTCCATCACCAGGATCGAGCTCCCAACTCTAGAGACCGTCTGACGGCCACCACCACGCTGACGGTGGACGTGCTGGACGGCGATGACCTGGGCCCCATGTTCCTGCCGTGTAGCCTGGTCGACAACACGCGGGACTGCAGGCCGCTCACCTACAGGGCTTTTGTGTCGGAGCTGGCAGATCCCGTAAGCCTCGTCCATTTTCTCGGTGCACCTCACCATCGCGTGTCCCTTCCTGGATCGAAACCCGAAGAACCACGTGTCCACTTGTCCTCTTGTTCACGTGTCTGCCTCGCCCACGTGCCTGTCTCATCCACGTGTCTGTCTCGTTCACGTGTAGCCGCAAGGGTTTGCTTTTGGTTGTCTGGCAGACATTGTGCAGACTTGTTTGTGATTCTAGCTCAAGAAGTGTTCCTTTGTGGTCTACTCACACGTCTTCATGGATCGATGTCGTATCTGAGGTCACTGACACGGTTAGAGTATTTCCTTCCACAGATAGAATACCCTGTCAACTATATTATTATATTTACTGCACAAAATGCAGCAACAATTCGTAGCTGTCTACGGATATGTCTAAGAAAATGCTTCTCTTACTGAGAGGTGGTGCTTTTGTCCATTGTAAATTGCTTTCAGTAGTACCTCTTGAGTCACTTTATGCTATGCAGAACCCTTGTCCTGCAGGGCCCACTGTGATTACATTTGACCTGTTGACAATAGCATAGCGGGACATGGGCTGTTAAGAGAAAGTCATTCATAACCCCCTGAGTTCCAGGAAGCTGGACCACTGAGTGGTAGCATGTGCTCAAATGTAACCTTTAGAAAATGATACGCCTTTTCAAGGATATGTAATTGTGTGCTGGAGATTGATAAAATTGAAGGTAGTTGTAGATAATTGCCTTGTTTGATTGCTTTGTCTTGTGAAATGGCCAAGTGTGTGTGTGTTTGTGTGTGTGTGTGTGTGTGTGTGATATATATACAGACAGAATGGGAAAACGAGAGATTGACATAGATGGAAAGATTATACAATTTTTATTTTTTGTAAGTTTTTTCCCTTTTTTATTGTGAGTTTTAAATTTGATTTCTGTTCCATCATTAAGTATAGAAACTGGTACAACACTCATGGCCTTTTCAACTTATCCATTCTCAGGTCTCAGGGCACTACTCCATACTCCCCACGCATTTGCTCCAGGATCGTCACAAACGCACTGTTACACGACCTCTCTGCTCATGATGCAGTTACACAACCTCTCTGCTCATGATGCAGTTACACGACCTCTCTGCTCATGATGCACTGTTACACGACCTCTCTGCTCATGATGCAGTTACACGACCTCTCTGCTCATGATGCAGTGTTACATGACCTCTCTGACCACGACCTCTCTGCTCATGATGCAGTTACACGACCTCTCTGCTCATGATGCAGTTACACGACCTCTCTGCTCATGATGCACTGTTACACGACCTCTCTGCTCATGATGCAGTGTTACACGACCTCTCTGCTCATGATGCACTGTTACACGACCTCTCTGCTCATGATGCACTGTTACATGACCTCTCTGCTCATGATGCAGTGTTACATGACCTCTCTGCTCATGATGGTTACACGACCTCTCTGCTCATGATGCAGTTACACGACCTCTCTGCTCATGATGCAGTTACACGACCTCTCTGCTCATGATGCACTGTTACACGACCTCTCTGCTCATGATGCAGTTACACGACCTCTCTGCTCATGATGCACTGTTACACGACCTCTCTGCTCATGATGCAGTTACACGACCTCTCTGCTCATGATGCACTATTACACGACCTCTCTGCTCATGATGCAGTTACACGACCTCTCTGCTCATGATGCACTGTTACATGACCTCTCTGCTCATGATGCAGTTACACGACCTCTCTGCTCATGATGCAGTTACACGACCTCTCTGCTCATGATGCACTGTTACACGACCTCTCTGCTCATGATGCACTGTTACATGACCTCTCTGCTCATGATGCACTGTTACATGACCTCTCTGCTCATGATGCAGTTACACGACCTCTCTGCTCATGATGCACTGTTACATGACCTCTCTGCTCATGATGCAGTTACACGACCTCTCTGCTCATGATGCAGTTACACGACCCCTCTGCTCATGATGCAGTTACACGACCTCTCTGCTCATGATGCACTGTTACATGACCTCTCTGCTCATGATGCAGTTACACGACCTCTCTGCTCATGATGCACTGTTACATGACCTCTCTGCTCATGATGCAGTTACACGACCTCTCTGCTCATGATGCACTGTTACACGACCTCTCTGCTCATGATGCAGTTACACGACCTCTCTGCTCATGATGCACTGTTACATGACCTCTCTGCTCATGATGCAGTTACACGACCTCTCTGCTCATGATGCAGTTACACGACCTCTCTGCTCATGATGCAGTTACACGACCTCTCTGCTCATGATGCACTATTACACAACCTCTCTGCTCATGATGCAGTTACACAACCTCTCTGCTCATGATGCACTGTTACACGACCTCTCTGCTCATGATGCAGTTACACAACCTCTCTGCTCATGATGCACTGTTACATGACCTCTCTGCTCATGATGCAGTTACACGACCTCTCTGCTCATGATGCACTATTACACGACCTCTCTGCTCATGATGCAGTTACACGACCTCTCTGCTCATGATGCACTGTTACATGACCTCTCTGCTCATGATGCAGTTACACGACCTCTCTGCTCATGATGCACTGTTACATGACCTCTCTGCTCATGATGCAGTTACACGACCCCTCTGCTCATGATGCAGTTACACGACCTCTCTGCTCATGATGCAGTATTACACGACCTCTCTGCTCATGATGCAGTTACACGACCCCTCTGCTCATGATGCACTGTTACACGACCTCTCTGCTCATGATGCAGTATTACACGACCTCTCTGCTCATGATGCACTATTACACGACCTCTCTGCTCATGATGCAGTTACACGACCTCTCTGCTCATGATGCAGTTACACGACCTCTCTGCTCATGATGCAGTTACACGACCTCTCTGCTCATGATGCACTGTTACACGACCTCTCTGCTCATGATGCAGTTTCGCACCGTGTCACAAATTATGCGGTGAGTGTGTGCAGTCAGATGTGTAAATGGTAAAGCAATGATGGAAATCTCCGGACTGCATGGCAGATCACTCACAGGCAATTAGCTTTAAGCTCTACTACTTTGCACACCGGCGCCAGTTAACTGAAGGTGTTGCTGAATCAAATGTAAAATGTATTTTTGCTGCGATACCGCGTGGGCCGTGCCTGGTACCTGGGGGTTGGACAAAAATCAAACCGCAGCTTTTGCCTCAGGTCCATACCACCATCAAATTGTTTTGCCACGTCTGCTTTATTTGTTCTTGTTTGTATATTGCCTAAAGAAAAAGCCTCAATTGCTCTTTGCTGCGTCTTCACTGAACCTCTTGTGCCTCAAGAATGGTTTCATTTCTCCACCACTTTTTTTTTGGATGCTATAAGTAAGCCTCGAAAGACCGGTGCTGTTGTGCATAAGGGTTCTTCTGTGTCTGTTCAAGATTCATTGGATCCTCTGTGCTTTTAGTCAAACATCAAGGGAGGAATAGATGTGTCTTAAATCATGTTTACTCGACTGCTTCGACTGGAGCCATTTGTCTTCTGGCCAGCCGATGTGTTTTGCGAGTATCCTGTGTGATTAAGTGTACTAAAATGTGCTTGCCACTGAGTGTCTTATCGGCCGTGTCTTACACAGTCCGGTCCTTATAGCTATCAGGCATGTGGCCCACACAGGCTCGGCAAGACCTGTCACATGACCTGTCTCTTCTCAGCTTGCTTTCTTTCTTTCACCTTCTTCTTTCCTGTCCTTAAACAGTGCCATCTCTACCATTTGCTTCTTACAATATGGCAGCATTTCTGCCTGAGCACTTTAATTATTACATCATTCTCCAGGAGACATAAAATGGCACCTGTCTGAAATAGCGGGGGATGTTCTTTTCACCACACTTGCTTTTAAAGGCAATATCTCATTCAACCAATCGGCCAAAAAATAAAAAAATAAAAATTGCAGAGAGCTTGGTGATACTCAGCCTCTCTCCACTCCCGAGCACCGGAGGGAAAGTGGAGATGCTTTCATCGCCACTAACAGATCCCGCCTGACAGGTATTTTTCCGTCCCGCCTGTCAGGCGTTTTCCTATCCTGGTGGCACATGGTCTGAGCGCCTCTCTGCTGCCACAACAGGAAGTGAGGTCAATCAGGGCGGGAACGGAGCAGCGGGTGAACTGCCCCTCCCCTCCCTGCTGCACCCATCACACCCCTTCAGCTGCTTCCCACCAACTAAAGAAGACAGCGTTCTCATCGCCAGTCAAATATATCTGAAATCTGGCTGTGCTCTCGGAGGTGAGATCTCAGAGCTGGAGTAATTGGAAGCAGGAGAGCTGGCGGCGATGTCAGCGAGTGCTGCCCATTCGCACTGAGCTATGGAGGCTGTTTGAAGTCCTCTCCCAGATCCCAGCATGGATGATTATTGACAGCACCGAGGCCGGGTCCAGTGGAACGCATCCGGTCTGTCTCGCTGGCCAGCTCAGTGGACTGTGGTGGACATGCGTGGCTGTAGGCACGAGTCCAGTTATGGTTCTGCACATTATGTAATGACTTCCGTTCCAATTTTATTGTCTGCTGTAGGTGTGCACAGCAATTCTTCCAGATGCTATAAATTATTAATGTCCAGGAGTCTAATCAACAGTCCTGGGTTCTGCTTTGATAAAGTCTGCAGACTGTCAGCACTCTCCTTTCTAAACTGAAATGCTTCTGTACAGCAATGCCTGCAGTAAATTCAGTTAAATTCATGTCGGTTCAGTTCAAATGGTATTGTCCATTTGGTACAGAATGGATATTTGTCAGTGTAAGTGGTGGCTTGATCAGCAGTGGTCTGAAACCAATCCCCAATGAGAATTACTAGAACAAATTGGCATGGCAACAGTTGGGCAAGACCTAAAACAAATGACATTTTTAAATTCATATAAATTTAATTCAAATTTTTGTAGATTATCTATTAGAAACACCTACTTTGGTAAGGTGTTTCTGTAAATGTCTTAATGAACTGGGTAGAAAGTGTATAAGCCATCCATTATCCAGAACATACATTGTAGACTGCCAAAACTAAATATAATTTGTAATAAATACAATAAGGCAAACTGCACAGCTACTCTGAAATCTCTTCATAAATAATTAAAGCCATTAGAATATGACAGATGCTGGCTTGCATGAGGAAGTAACAGCCTTGTTACCTAGGTAACTACTTTCTGTGCGCGGTCCAGGTTGAGCCAGTGAGGATCAAGGTGAACCTCAGGGGCGGGCATGGGAAGGTCAGGGTGACCTCAGGGGCGGGCCGGGGAAGGTCAGGGTGACCTCAGGGGCGGGCCAGGGAAGGTCAGGGTGACCTCTTGGATGCAGGCCAATGAGGGTCATGGTTAACTCAGCAGGGGTTTGGGGTGAGGGTCAAGACCCCCTTCTCCTTGCAAAAAAATTAAGGCACTCAGCATGCAAGGAGAGTCAGCATTCAGGATGGCAGAGAAGGCATTCAGTAAGGTATACAACCAAAGGAGTTGCCCCGAGAACAACCTTTGGGGTCTCCCTTATCCCTCTTGCCATCCCCGGGGAGAGTGTCAACCTCCACTGACGGCCTTTTCTCTTATTTTCTGCATCTCTTAGTGCAGTATCTTCCCTCCTTTCTCTCATGGAGGGCTTGGGGAAAACTGCATAGTGATATTAGCTTGGTCAACACTTTACTCCTACAATTACAGTAATTACAATTCCAGTATGAGTGAGTGTGAGTGTGTGGATATAACTCAGTGTGTGTTGTGTGTGTGTATGTGTATAATTGGACATATCTGTGTATGTCTTAGGTGTACGTGTTACAATCTTACTCCATTGTTTCTCAGATTTTTTTAAATCTATACCTAGCAGATTTGAACTTGTTCCTCAGACCGTGGGACTCTTCCCTATGTTCAGACATTGGGTCACCCACCAGGTGTATGAAAACAAGCAAATTAAGATGAGTGAAATATAAATACGTCTCATGGCTTGAAAAAGTCCCCCCAAACATCCCCAACCCTGGGGAGGTGTCCGTGGGTGGTCAAGGTGGTGCCTTTGGAGTCAGATCAGCAGGTGATCGTCACCGTGACCGCTGTAGGCATCCAGACAAATGGGGACAGCAGCACAGGTGAGCCTACACACTGCCTGCTGCCTTACACATACCCACTCAACTGAGGTTTATATATATATGAGGTGTGTGAGTGCGTGTGTGCGTCTGTGTAATGTTGAGTGAATCACAAGGGCTCCTTGTTGATTTTCCCAACGCCCTGGTCTGCTGGGAGCTGCTGGGCTCTTTTCTCTGCTGCCTGCGCCCCCCCCCCAGGAGCTTTCTTCCTTTCATAATCCAGAACTGGAGTGGCGGGGGATGTGCCCTGTGCTGGCTCCTCCCACCACTCTGGGACACCAGCACACTGTTCAGCAAGTAAATGGAGCTTATGGTCATAAAGGCAGTAGAACCCATCGAGCGAAAGAAGAGAATGTGGAATGGCCATTAAACCTGCTCCTTATCCTCCTGAGACACTGTCTTTATTAGTTAGTGCATGATGGGGGATACTCATGGACTCCCACATGCCAGCCAGCCAATCCGGCTTCACGTCTGCAAAAACTGCACTCTCGCTCTCGGACCGGGATGCCGCTACCCTGCCGACCAGCTTAAGATGGACGTACACTACAAATGATAATACCAGGCGTCACTGTCAGGACTGGTTACCGTCAAGGAAGCAAGTGTGACGGGATTCATTTGAGCAGTTTTAACATCCCGATTAGATGGCTGTAGGAAGGATATATTAGGGTGTAGTCCTTGGCAAGGCATGCTTGGTCTCATTCCTTCTCTTGTGTTCATTCCTCACAGTAAACCAAATCAACAAACATGACCGAACAGTTGGATTTCGAGCTGCTTGTCTTCAGACGTAACACCCCGACCATAGGCAAGCACAGGCCGCTCAGAAACCAGCCACGTTCACACCGTGACTAATTGCATGGACGACACTGTCAAGCAGTCGCTGAGTGGTTTATCCCACCCTTCCCTGTAGCCGCAGTGCCAGGCTTGTGTCTTCTGCAGATAATGAGTGATTGAGGGAGTGTCACGGCCAATCGGGGCCTCGGGCCTCGGCGGACGCCCCTGATTTACGGCCCGCTGTGTAATTGGGGATTACACCGCGCTGCGGCAGATAAATTTCCGGCGGGCAGGTCCGAGATGAGCTGCTGCTGGTCCTTATTAGACCCGGAAACGTGGCGAGATGGAGCCGATGGGCCGGATATCACTCTTTCCGGACACGTGCATATGGCTAGAGTTTGCTTTTTGGATCAAAGACGGAGACAAAGAAAGTTGCTGTTCGTGGCATTGTGAGACTATTATTTACCCCATATGGATAATAGCGTAAGAGAGTAGGCTGCTGGACTAAGCGTATACCATTCATGTCTCCTTGTTTTGTCTTAAGATAATGGATTATGTATCACTGACTTTCCGTGTCTGAGCTGTTAGGTCACTGTAGGTTTGCTATTGTAGCCAAGAGCACTTTCCCTTTCTAACTCAGAGTTAAACGACCTTACTGTAGTACCCTGCATTTCTTTTTTTCCCCATTTAATCTTGCCTTTGTAAAACACGAGAAAGAGATTGTGTGGATAACCAGGTATGCATTTTTAATGCCCCTTTCCCACAATGCTAGTCAGTTCATCCATGCTCTACAGCTCCAATTCATTGTAACTTGTCAGGGACATTGGCAGTCTTTGCTCCTCTCGCTGTGCTCCACAGTGCGGGTTGCAGGAGTGCTGAGCTGCACTTAGCAAAGAGCAGGCCAGTGCTAATCTTCTGTGCTGCTCTGCAGAGCAGCTTTCGTCTAAGCTGTGTTTTTCACCCGCTGATGCCTTGGTCCCCCCCCCCCCCCAGCTCCCAGTCTCCCTTCTTAATGGCGTGATTATTGGTTTTCGGAGGGCTGGCTGAATTATGGATGAGCTACTTATTTACTGGCTGCTGAGATTACACCCAGACACTGTGTTTGTGATTCTGCACATCCATGCAGAAGAGAGGAGAGAGAGAGAAAGAGAGAAAGAGACCTCAAGACGAGCAGAAGGCCAAAGCTCATAGATGATATGGTAGACATTCTGGCGGCCCACCATCTCCAGCTCATGAAGTAGAGCTTAAGCAGACTTGCTCGCATCTGTGATGATACTTTGGCTGTTTTTCTTAACTCCTTCGCATGTGTGGTTCCTGTTCAAGCTCTCGGTGTTTCCTTCTCCTGTGACATTTGGACTGCCCTTGTGTGTGTTAGCTGCCCAGCCTGGGGATGTTCAGACACAGTGCCGTAGCCATGGGGATGTTCAGACACAGTGCCGTAGCCATGGGGATGTTCAGACACAGTGCCGTAACGTCCTTGATGTTGCTCTTAGAATCAAAGGTATCTAAAGTATCTCAGGAGGGAACAATAAAAGATGTTAATCACCAGCAACTTCCTGCTCTAGCCTTTAATCTCAGCAGGATGAGAAAGAGTGTGGAAATGTGCTGCAAATCTCATCTAACAGCCAGTTAACTAAACAAACTTCTCTTTTTTCCACAGAGCCAAGTGAACCCAGTCAACGTGACCCCGCCGATCCAGGCTGTCGACCAGGACCGAAACATTCAGCCACCTTCCGAACGCCCGGGGATCCTCTATTTCATCCTCATTGGTAGGTGTCTGCCAGACTCTCGGCCATCTGTATTCAGGTCAGACCCGTCTCGGGAGGACGTCTGACATGAAGACGAGGTAGGGCAGAGGGATGGCTCTGTGGGTGCAGCAGGAGGGGGGAGGCGTTTTTTGGCCCAAGCCGAGGAGGACAACGTCCCACGGGCCTCCGAGATGAGACCCAGAAACAGTGGGGGTGTGGACGTGGGGCAAACTGGGGGAGCTGGTACCGCTGGTCCTGCACTGCCTCACTGTCAACTAAGAGACTATGGTGTCAATACGGAGTGGGAACAAGGCTGTTGTTTTGTATTACTGCATTTTAGCCCCACTCGGCCCCCATGGAGGGATTGTTGTGCCAAAATGAGTGTGACACTGAGTGCATTTAGAAGCACCGGCAACATGATTTTCCTGAAATCTCACTCTGATCGATCCCCTCCCTCCGCCTGCCGTAGGTAAGCCTGAGACGTACGCTGACTACTTCTTCCTGAACAGCACCACGGCCGAACTGAGGCTTCTCCGGCCCGTCAGCCGCGAGCAGCACCAGCGATTTGACCTGGTAATTAAGGTAAGCAGAGTGCGATACGTGATGCTGCGATTTGTTAGCTGGTGCTTGAGCAGTGGATCGCGAAGTAGGTAGCAAAGAATCGGTATGGGACAGAGAGAGAGAGGGGGGGGGGGGGGGGGTGAGGGAGAAGGAAAGAGAGCAAGATGGAGCTGGGTGTAGCTGAACCGTGACGTGAGGCGTCATGCCGAAGCAGCGCTGGGGAAGCGGGTATGGAGTGGTGCAGTGTAATGATCCATAAAGAGCACCATGCATGCCAGGGGGCGGCAGGCACCGCGAGTTGCGGTGTGGACATGGGCTAATGTGGGGATGAAACAGCCCCCCACTCATGGAGCTCCTGGCGTCCCACAGGATCAAAGCACAAAAGTGGGGCTGCATACTGAGATATGGATGCATGCAGACATGCTGCATGACTGCTGTATATCGTGAGTCAGTGGTGTGCAGCGCCTGCTGGAAATAAAGTTTAATAAAGTGTGTGTTTGTGTGTGGGTGTGCGCACGTGTGCATGTGTGTGTGCATGCACTCATGCATGCTTGTGTATGTGCCTGTGTGCATGTGCGTGTGTGTGCGTGTGTGTGTGCGCCTTCGTGCGTGCGTGATGTTCTTTCTACAAGCTTTTGATCCTCTCCAAGGTCAAACCCTGTACTGCTTGAGCTATTCTTGCTTCCAGAAGTCTCTCTCAGTCTCTCTTTCCTTCTCTCTGGGTGGTCTGTATTGGACAGATCACTCTCAGGTGACAATCGGTGCTTGCCAAGGGAATGGGCCTCCGTGGAGAGATCACAATCTTTTCTCCCGTTACTCTAGCTGAACTAACCCAATAGGCTTACCAGTCCCTCAGACTGATAGTTATAAAGTGCCAATCTCTGCTTCAGACCTGCTTCAGAAAACTAGACCTTCAGACCTCTGCCTCCATTTTATAGAACTTTTTACTCAATAAATAGGAAGTTATCTGCTGTACTGAGGTGCTGTAAGTTTATATATCCCTGGCAGAATTTGTAAGACCTTTTTTTTGGAGAAAACATGAACGCAAAGCATAGCAAAGCAGGCAAAGCTACAGTTGTCTTGTTCAGATGTTCGTAGTTACCTGTAGTTATTAATGTCCTGCATTACCTCTTCTGTATCAATGGCAGCTCCAGATCCTCTACATCCTTTGGTTGCCTTTCATGCGCTACATGTTTGAGTTCTTCCAAAAGTGGCTCAGTGCTGTTGAGCTCAGGATGCAGGGGCAGCCCTTCCTGGATGGCCACTTTGTCCTGCTGCAGACACTGAAGAGTCGATGTGGCTGTGTGTCCCTGGTCATTTTCGTGTTGGAGACCCGAGCACGGCCCGTGTGCAGCTTACTGGCACATGAACCTGAATTCACCTCCAGTAGTTTGTGAGAACACGCTGCATGCATGCAGGCATCGCTTTTGACTCTATTCCCTGTGCTGATGTAGCTTACATCACAGAGACCCACCTCCATGTTTTTTGGTAGGGACGGTGTGCGTTCCTTCATAGGCCTTGTTAAGTCCTCTCCAAACGTAGCAGTTATGATCATAAATAGTCCAGTTTTGGTTTCGTAGCTGCAAATAATTTTATTCCAGATGTTTTAAGGTTTCTCTAGGGCACAGTGGCATTTGGCACAATGGCACAGTGCGCAATGCGGCGTTGGTGCAGAAGGCTTTTATCGGGCAAATCTAACATGCAAACCATTTTTGCTCAAGTATCTCCTTGAAGTGGGTTCTGAAATAGGCACGTCACTTTGTTTCAGAGAAACCTATAATTCAGAAGTTTCTTGTGGATTTTTTTGCATCTTGACAAATTTAGCTGGCAGCTATGTATGAAATCTTTCCTGTTTACCTGACTGTACCTTGGTATTAACAGAATCCATCATTTTCCACTTCTTGATCAGAAGTTTGAATAGAACTGATTGTCATTTATATACGTTTGCATCTATATTTATATCCTTTTGCGATTTATGAAGTCGAACTGCTATTGCTTGCTGATTCTTTGTTCGTTTTATTGCTTCTCCCATGCTTGAGTAACCATCAAAGTCAGTGCAGCCCTGATTGAAATGTGCAGGGCTTCCTGAAGCTAAGAGTCTCACTCACACATACACTAATTACAGTCAAACACGAGACACGTGTTGACTCTCACTCTTCAGTGCCATATCAACCTGTGTGAGTCATTTTGAGGGTAAATCAGTTCAAACATTCAAGGATATGTTCACTTTTGATTAGATTGTGATAAATAGCTTCACCTGACCAATATTCCTAAACCAGTTTTGCAGTATCTTCTGAAAAAATGGTGCACACCTTAGAATTCAAGAATAGTCTTGTTTTCTTTAGAGTCTATCTTTTATACATAGTGTTAATCCCCATGGTTGTAAGTAAGACTGGATAAGAATTGCTGCTTTCTTTGGGCTAAAGAGCGAGGCAGACCAGAGGCAGTAAAATGCCACTTGTTACGCTTCCCCTCCTCTGGCTTTGTAGCTCTTGTAGCATCTAGCCATGTGCTCATTTGTTTTGTTTGTGTTCCTGGTTCTGCCTTCTGTCGTGTGTGTGCCTTCTATTCCCACCCTTCATTGATCCCACCTCAGTCTGTTTCTTGTTAACTCGCTTGTGTATTTATACCCTGCATTTCCCTGTGTAGTTGTCAGTCAGTGTTGTGTTAGTGTTCTGTGGTCTACTTCGTTTTTACTGTTCTACATGTCTGTTTTTGACCCATGTTCATTTTGATGTTTCTTGTTTCACTTTATTTCTTGTTTTTTTGTCTGCTATGATTTCCAAGTTTTGGTTCATTGTCTGACTGCCCTGGTTCTGTGACTGTGAACTGTACTATGGATGATGATGCTGGGTTCACCCTTAATAAACTTTTTCACCATGCCCAATTGCATCATCCCTCACCTGACACATGATCATCTGCATCTGTGTTGCCAAGCAACTGTCTTCAGTTGTGATGTTAGATTAAAAACTAGGAAAGTTTAGTCATGTTTTTGGCATATTTGGTAAGTGATCTATTAGCAACCCGGACCGTGAATGTGATGACGCGACGTTCATTATGTGAACTTTACACACATCACCCTTTCTGGATAGTTGGAGGTGTTGGCTGGCGTGCCGGTTCATTTCTCTCTCGTTTCTTTGCCTTCGTTCATGTTTGGTTGAACTTTTTTCAGCTTGGCAGCAGCCGCATTTCTGCCATTATAAGCCAGTGGCTATGAAAAGGCCTGTTTGAGTCCCTGAATTGGCCCCTGCAAAGATGTAATTCATGTGTAAAATGGAACCCTGCTTTGAGGATATCTACACCATGTGCACTTCTGACAGTCTGTTGACACACTATCTGCTCTAATCAGTGTGTGGTCAGTTCAGAACAGGAGGGATTCCCTTCCTTTTGTCCGTACCACACGTAGTCTCTTTCCACTATCTATTCCAAAGAAAAAGATCAATTCCGTTGTGACATGTCCACCTGTCAGTCATGTGCGTACAGCTCCCACAGAACTACCCTGCCTGAGCCCCATTTTAACCTTCACCAGTCTATTATATCTCTGCTGTTTATCGACACCTTAAGACCACCGTGGACGGCCGACTGTCTTTGAATTCTCGGGTGGCTCAAATGCTATTAGCCCAGCACAGAAAAGACCAGCAAATCTTCCAGAGGTCGCGTTGCCGTAAAGCGGAGAGGGCGGGGCCCAGCGAGACCGTAAACCTTTAGTAATCCCCTCACGCAACAGAGTCACTTAAATGACGACAGAGTTCTGGCTGTCCACTTCAGCCACACTCCAGTGGGTCCCTGGAAGTGTTGCGTGGTCTTCATCTTGGGACACGTGCACCAGAGGAATTAACTCTCCTATTATGTTCAGAAATGAGCCCATCTATCATGTTGGCGGCTCAGTCTTGACTTCTTTTAAATCATCTCACATCAGTCATAATTAACATTTTTAGCCCCAGTTTCATGTCTCCTATTTTACAAACACAAGCAGAATTTAAACTCCTGATGTAAAAAAATAGGCAAAATCTGATTGATGAAGATCTTAGTTTATGATAGGAATAAAAAGCATTGCTATATCTTACAGCCAAATTAAATGTCTGTTTGTCCCAAAGTCACTAACGGCTTTATTATAAATGTGTACCTTGCACCTCCACTTTCTGGCCAATTTATTAGGTATAGCTACCTATCTAATAACAGCTTAGATTTGTAAGTGCACATCTGCCATGTACTGCTATCAGGTAGCATTCCTAGCCCAGCAGTGAGACATGCTAGTGGTAGACGTGGTTAATGGGTGTTGTGCTGGTATCAGAGTTTTTACCCATCACTGTCAGTGGCTGGAAGTGAAGCACCATCCAGGAATGAGCATCCAGCTCTAGCCCTGAGCAAACGGGAGGGGGGCAGATCCAGTCGCTAACCGTACACATGCGGGGTGGGTTTAACGGGTTTAATACGATTGTAATTTTCGCAGGATGCTGAGTAGAGGACGTGGCTCACTTGATTTCCTCATTGCGATTTAACTCTTACGGGGAGGCAAATTGTTTCTTCTGTTTTTTTTTCTGTTTTTTTTTGGTGTGGATAATGAGGACATCCTGGTTGCACTCGACCCAGCTGTAAGCACTTTGCTAGAGTAAATGAGGGTCATCATCTGTCAACAGGGTTAATGAGAGTGAAAAATAGAGAATTTGAGAAGGAACTAGTTGGGCATACAGACCTACAGGCACCGGTGTAAACAGCAGTGCTTGACAGAGCTGTACGGGGACAGCAGAATTAGTACTGATGGTAGAGGACAATATCATATTTACTTTCACTGAAGAAATATTGTGCAGGTGGATGAGATACAAATTGATGTGTAACCATTTTCCCAGTAAAATATCAGGCGTATTCAGAATTAAATGCTGATGTAATATTCAATAAAAAGTGCTCAGGCTCAAAATATAAAAAGTAAGGAGGCAGAACTACCAGAAACCAAGCTAGACAAAAACACACTGAACAGGGAAACCAGGGAACATGAACACAGAAGCTAGTAGCAGAATGTACACCTGAACATGAAATATACAGACTAAATACCAAACACCACTAAATACAGACCAAATACCAAACATCACTAAATACAAATGAAATACCAAACACCACCAAATACAGACTAAATACCAAACACCACTCAATACAGATTAAAAACAAACACAGCCCACAGGAACTAGGACACATGAACAAACAGGCTAGTAGTAAAAACTAGGAAACTGACAACCTGAAATACATGGTAGAGGTATACTAGAAACATTAACCATGTAAACCCAGAACATGAAAACTACAAACCTTGCATCCCCTTTAATACAAAGAGTAAGGCTAGACACATAAGGAGTCAAACGCAAATATTCATGAATTAGGAACATTCACAATTACATTCCAACATAGAAACAAACACAACACTGCAATACCCAACAACCAGACCCAACAAACACAGGGCTTAAATAAAACATAAAGAAGGACTAAACAAGACACGGTCTGAACCAATACAGGACAGAGAACTAAACAAGAAGGCAGAACAGAAAAACCAAAATATGAGCACATGGTCAAAATCTGTAAACAAGTTAACCAAGGTAACCAATGGCATTTAAGATAGCATAGTTCACATTTTCAAACCTAGTAAAATATTTTCTGAAGTTGTCTTCTTGGATGTTGGTGTTCCATACTCTTCAGTGTCCAGAGTTGCAGAATTTGAGGTTTAGAAGCATGCTCCAGGAATTCTTCCCAGATCTTCAGCTTTGAATATTCAGTCCATAATCTTTAAAACCTGCTATAACCTCCCCCTTCTTTGTGTTTAAAAGTATTGTTACTAGGCTTGACAGCAGTCTTTATTGTGTCAGTGTTGGTCTACACACACACATACACACACACACATTCTTTGTTTATCTTTTGTCCTTGTGTCAGCGTGTCCCTGCGTCCGCTGTGTTTATACTTCGTCTGTCTCGTGTTGTCATGCCCCCTCATTGTTACCCATCTGTCCCTCCTGGTTACAACCTGTAGAAATTCTCCCCATTATGCTCCTGGTTGTCAGTTATTTGATTTGAGCTACTGTTTCGAGGTGAATGTACATCTACTGTTATTGTTTGTTGTTTGAATTAATTCTGTTCTTCACATCCTGCTGCATTGCCTGTACCTGGTTCAAACATTCAAAAACAGACTTTAAGCTTCAAGACTTTATCACTTTAAGACTTTAAGCTTATCCTTATATTCCATACTGAGCGATGCCCTGATAACCTTCTCTTGCTACTTTTTAATTTTGATTTATGTGTAACAGAGATAAGGTGTTAAAAAGTTAATGCTGACTTCTGAATGTCTCAATTCAGCCCAAACACCTAATTCACACCTGCCTGCTCCAGTGTGTGTGTTTCCGACAGGAACGCCCGTCGGGCTTCAGTTGAAAGGTGGGAGGTAATTGGTTGGAGGTGGGGGCGGGGCACTCGATATTCCCCATCTGCTGGGGATGAGTGAAGTGTTTTGTCAGAACTGATGCAGTAGCTCGTTTTTCCACTTGGGCTAAGTGCTGTCAGCTCTAATGGAGAAGGGGCCTGACACTAGCTCAAAATCAGCACTGCTGAGTCGGCAAGGGATCCTGGCACTGTGGAGCTCCAGATGAAGTGCTGCTCTTTTCCTTCACCCCGAACCCGTCCACAGCGGGTCCCGTCCACAGCAGGTCCCGTCCACAGCAGGTCCCGTCACACGGGCGCACTACAGCATGGCAGTCCAGAGGCATAATCTGTGCTGGTTGTATCATTTGCACTCAGAGCTTTGGCCCTGGGTGGCCACTTGGCTTCATTTCCATAACAGCCCCACCTCCCCCTTCTCCTTTAGAACCAGCCACTGAGACACCATCGCAATTATCTCTTTAGAGCTTGTTTAGCCATAATTACATGCTGCTGAATATGTCATTCTCATTATAATGCTACTCTTAATTGCAGAGGTTTGTGCTTTCCATCTGAGGAAAAGGAGCTCTCCGACGCTATCTTATTGTGGGCTGCTGTTGTAGGACACAGAAGCGTTCTCTGATTAGCATCAGAAGCCTTCTCTAATTAGGATTGCTCTTAAACTCTTTTGTGGTCTATGCCGATCAAAGCAGCGGTCATACCAAAGTAACTCAGACTCAATGATTGGAAGCAGAGCTTAATTAATGCAGATCTTTACCTTTGATGGCATCACTTGAGCAGTAATTACAACATCTTAATTACATTTTCATAAAGACTATCAATATCTATGTGTATTGTGCCCTGGGATCAGTGAGGGAGTGTGTAAAATTGTTGCATGACTGAATGGGGTACGTCCTTCGTTTGTTCTAGAGGAGGATGGATCTGTTCTTCTGCGTTCTCACCCAGCTTCTGCCATGCCGTCCCTGCATGACCTTCAGGAGGATGTCGCACCACTGGAGGTGCCCGTCGGACTGGCCGCTGGCCGCACTGGTTCTTCCGGCAGACTGATGTCTCTGCCTTTGCTTTCAGGCAGAGCAAGACAACGGACATCCCCTCCCAGCATTCGCCAACCTGCACGTCCAGGTGCTGGATGAGAATGACCAGGCACCGTATTTTCAGTCGGCCACTTACCACGGCTTTGTCGTCGAGTCCGCTCCGGTCGGCACGACGATCTCCAGCAACGCCAGCCTCACCTTCCCTCTCACCATCATCGCCCTTGACAACGATGTGGAGGAGGTAGGAACCTTTAATACATATGCTGGATCAAGATTTATCTGCAAAAATGAATTGCTAACGGACAACTTTAAACTTTACATTTTTTTATTTTTTTTTTTTATATATAATTTTTTTGTTTGAATGTTCTTCACTGTTCAAAGTGTTCCATGTTCATTACGCCTGAAGACACATTATGTGTATTTAAAGATTGAGTTTATTTTAATATTCTGTTGTTTTATGTCCCACCTGACATAGCTCACACTTAACCAAGTGCCTGTAGGTATCAGCGGTAGCGCTAGTAGAGCATGACTAGAAGTGTGAAGTCTTCCTCATTTTTGCTGTGCTGTCCTTTTTCCTGTGGTTACGGTCTTCTTTTATTGTTTTCTGATTACATTGCTAGCAAGACATTTGAAGTGTCTCATATAGAGTCAGCTGAACCTTGAGGGCAGCTCCCAGTATAAAGTAACAGATACGTTATGGGGAACTGAGCACAGTGGGATGGCTGAAATTGAAATAAAAAAAAATGAAAAAAACTCTTAGTTTTTTAGTACAAAGGCTGCAGCTAACAGAGTCCATCACTCTAATTAGTGTTCAAAGGACGCTGACCTGTGTTCACACATCGAGTGAGGGTATAGCAGGGTGCAGTCACTCTGACAATGAGTATGTCGCGGGATACCCTGTCTGTGTAGGTCTATGTGTGGAAGAAGGAAACCTCACAGAAGGTTAATAACGTTCATCCAGTGTTATGTGAACAAACTATCATTGCCATTTTTCCTCAAGCCTTAACAGCCGCATTCACTAATCCATTAACAACCAAGGCCACAGAAGCATTATCTAGAGCTGCGAGAAGTGAAGTAGCCTGCGTAATGGAAGTTGCTAGAAGCACAAAAAGTGCTTACGTGCCACAGCATGGGCGCCGCCCTCACGAGGGTCAGAGTGGAATTGTGATGAGGCCAAGCAGCAGGCCATACACACCAACAGATCCCTGTTATTCCTTTGGTGCGCTAAGCAGTTTGGTGCAGCTAACACTGCACTTTATCCTCAGCGACTCATTTAGGGTCTTTAACAAGACCCTGTCCACCCTTCCTAAATGAAATGAGCACCTTGCCTGTATATTTGCATAGCTACCTAAATACGTCACCAAATATTTCTGGTTTACTGTAATATTGCATTTTTTTATTAGGCTATTATTATGCTGCTGAAGTAATATGGTCTCCAGGTAGAGAGGGCTTTAGGGTGCTTTCAGTCCCGATGCTCTAGCCTGCTTGTACATACTAGTTTGACACTTATGTTTTGCTTTAGCGACAACATGCTGGCTGCCCCACTGAGCTCTGGTCATTTGAAGATCCTGATCTTACTTTCCCCTGGTTGTCCACCTCTTCCTCTTCTTCGCACTCAGCCCTCGACTTTGTTCTTTTGTGTGTTCCTGCTGTCCTTGAAATTGACTGCCCCACTTTCATACACAGTGAATGGACCGATGCCCTCAGCCTATACAGTGGTTTGCTGTTTTTTTGTTTGAACACCCTGCACTCTTCTCTGGCACCGGACGCAATCTGATTGATGTCCCTTGCAGACCAAAGACCCCATGGTGCAAATCTCCCTGGACAACTACGCTGGTGTCTTTGCGGTGATGCCCACTGGGTTGGCCCGCTACCTCACACTGCTGCAGCCTGTGGATCGTGAGCAGCAGCAGAGTTACAGCTTCACGGTAAGAGCTTCACCTTCTCTACCCTGAGAGCATCTACTCGCCTCTTTATGACCCTCATGACCGTCACTTTTGGATTCTACTACTTATACAAGATTCCATCAAGTGATTATTGTAATCTAGAACTGGACCCAATTTAATGAAATTAAGGAGACGTTTATCATCAGTCTGCAGTGCCCGATAGTTGTTTTTGTCTCCGTCCTATGTCATAATGATAAATGAATGAATGAATTATGGTGCAATTTTATATTTAATGGCTTCATAAACAGAACACTCCTCAACAAAGTGTTCTGTTTTTTTTCTACAGAATGAAGCCCTTTAAAAAAAAATTACAAAAATGCTAAATAAAAGTGCAGTTACCTTCTTGGTTCCTAGTTTCGATAACGCTCATTAAAAATCAAACCGTTCTTTGGCACGTTTGTTATGTCTGTCTTTGTGTGCGTTTGTTCCGAGTCCTGCTTGGATTAAAGTGCTTATAGGAATATGTAAGTGAAAAAAGAAGCAGTAAGCTGGAATGAAGGGATGGACTGTAGGCATGAGAGAAAGCAATCAGCATAAGAGCATTCTGAAAAATTAGATTGTGGAAAGAGATAAATAGTGCATCTGTAATGTAATGTAATACAGTTGCCTTCCTCATTAGCTGGTTCTGCAGTCCCCTGTGCGAGCACCTTCCTCAGAGAACCTTCAATCATGAAAACAGTGGTTATTAAGCCCTGAACACCCCTCCCCTGTCTGCTACCACACACATAGAAAGAATCCCAGCAGAAAGCGATGGGTATGCTAATGAGCTAGTGATGGCACAGACCCTGCCTGGAGATTCACAACCTTGGGTTTTCTGGGTTGTTATGAGTGGAGAGACAGATAGGGGTGACTCTAACAACAACCTGAAACAAAGATGTCTGGGTACTGGCAGCGGCAGAGTGAATAGGCACCCAGATCTCCGTGTCCTTGATTGGAAGTGTTTCACTCCTGTCCATCAAAGATGATGTCATGGGCCGGGGATTGATGGCCCATCATTGTGGAGGAATGCAGGTTCAGCTCGCCCTGCAGCTCTGCACTCTCTAATGTGTGTGGTAGGTTAGAAAGAAAGAACCTGGCTAACTTAGAAAATTCTTCTTAGAAAGTTCCGAGGCTCCAGAAAGTGTCAGCTTACATTGCTATTTTCTCTAGGCTAGCGTCAGTGACTGATGCTGTAATATACAACACAAGCTAACATGTTAATTCATTTTTTGCAGTTTTATGTCAGCTGCTCTGGGGACTTACAAACTCCCCCCTAAATGGATCTAGCTTTTAGGACGAATAGCACGGTTGCTTTATAAGGTTGTTCTGCCAGGGTGTTGGAGGGATCACAGCAGCCGTGAAATCAGGCTGAAATGTGGCTAGATCTCGTTTAGGGCCGAGGCTGTTAGCAGGCGCGCTGCTTCATTTGAGTCCTTCCTGCTTCCTGCTCTGACTGTGAAGTCTTGCGTTGCATATGAGTTAGCTGGAATCCCTCCAAGATCAACCTTGAGGATAGTTTGCTCTTTCTTTCTCCACGCACACACATTCAGAGCTCAGGCTTATACAATGAAAATCAAATCAGCATTTTTTTTTTCCTAAATCCTGAAAGGTCTCATTATGTCAGCTTATCGCTTCGACTGCCTGGTCAGAGATTATCAGATGTGTTTGTACCTTGTGTTACTCTGTAAATACCACATGAGCTACTATGTTTTCCTTTTGTTGTTGACTGCTAAAGAGAGTTTTCCCATTTCTTCTGTAGACGAGGCTTATGTCAGCCTGCGCTGGGGACGGGTAGGGATGGGTCACAAGTTCTGATTGGGGCATGTTAGCATTGGCACAAATCCCCAACCTGTCTGCCTTCAGCTTGGGTGTGTCAGCTCTGTTATGCTACTGAGGCCTCTCAGCTCTGTGATGGTGCTGAGGGGTCAGGCTAACCAAAGCCATCAACCCCCGATTAGACCCCACATGTTTCTTATTAGGTGTCCTAGCCAAAGGTTACACACATGTTGTTACATTTAGTTTGGGGTCTTTCAATATCAACATTGTGCTGGGAGTGTGAGGGCCGTTTGGCTAAATGTCATAGACATAAAAATGGCACAGAGTGTGTGTAATTTCCACATCACCGGCTGCTGCCATGCTGACTTGTGGGCTTTCACCTGGTTCTCCTTGTCTGATTGTCCGTCAACATGTAGCGTTGCCATTGTCTGGAGATGGCCTCGAAATGAGAGAATTTCTTGTCACCGTTTGACTTTACTTATTTGCAACACAGGCGTTAGTCTCCGTAGTGCTGCCTGAGGAAGGTGATAAACTGTACACTCACCCCCTCCGTCTTCTGACTCACTCTCTGATCTTCAGATTATCCCATCCAGTGGAGCTCTGGGGTGTCCTACTAATCATCACACTATACACACGCTTTGAAATTACAAATTAACCAAGGCTGCATTTCACTTTAGCTAATGATAAAGATAGCCTGGATAATTATGGATACAGCAAATGGCTTGTTTTTAGGCTTTACTGTACGTAGAGGAAAGTATGGTTCATTTAACTGTAAATATACTGTTTTAAAGTTAGGATCATTAGAATGAACGTAAACTTAATTTATAACCTTGAAAAACAGATTAGGACAATAGTTGAAATGTCCCAGCATTCCAACAGAGTATCAGACAATGATTCTTATTAATACTTTAATACTATGATGTCATGGAACTAGGTGGCGCTAGGCTTTTGGGCATGGTGGCATGTTTAGTCAAATCTAATGAGAGATGTATGAAATAACAACCGTAAGTTCACCTTCACGGAATGCCGTCTTTCTCATAGTTGTGCAGCCCTGTTTAATGGCGTGTCACAAGACACAGAGGTGTAATGTGTCTTATTAAAACATCTGATGTTTTGTTTGTGTCATGCAGACACTATCTGCTGTTTCTTTTCCCTTTGCTGAGCTTTACAAAATGTTGAGATGTTAACGTCACGTAAGCCTCTCTGCGTGACAGAGTTGCTAACAGTACCACAGTACTCTGGTGCTCGGACTGTTGATTGTTCTATCTTCATGCTCCTTCCAACAGATGGTCGCCTCAGACGGCGTTCACGAGAGCTCTCCGGTGACCGTTAACATCACAGTGATCGATGCCAACGATAACACGCCCACCTTCCCCAACGTCTCCTACAGCGTCAACGTTTACACAGACATGCAGCCCGGGGAAACAGTATTACGGGTAATCGATAACCCACTCACTGTTTTAGCAAACAGTCCACTCTCCCAGAGTAATAGGATTAGTGGCCTCATTTATGAAGGGCTTACGATTGGAATAATTGCGGGAACTGTCTGTCCTGGCCGGTCCTTAGCCAGGTGGTTCTGCTGGAGTGAGTGCTGCCTGCCAGTCTTCTGCCTTGTGGGCTGCTCAGTAGGTAGGAGAGTGTCGGAGAGTGACGCACAGGAGGTCTCTGCTTCAGCTGACAGGATGTTCACATTTCACTGATGTTTATCTGAGGGACATGCAGTAGGAACATTATCACAGTGTTGTAGAACAGATGAGTACTAGGCTCAGTATTAACATCTTAGAATCCACAAATAGTCCTTAAAATGCCAGGGGTTTTGCATTATTTACATGAAATCATTTCAAATTAAACTCACATGACCTGATGCTGTGCTGAAGTGATATTACATGAAGAGTTATTACATGATTTACACAAGCCTTGCAGCTTTAATATCTTGATCTTAATTTGTCTCTGTGTTAATGTATTTCCTAACACAACAAAAAAATTCCTGCCTGGAAGAATATTAATATTCTCCAGCCCTAATTACTCTGCGAAAACCAGTCATGCAAAAGAAGTGGTGGCTTTGTGAGATGCAGGTCATTGAAGCTGGCGTGCCCAGCCCTACCAAAAGTAATGGAGAGGATTTGTTTTCCAGCTGACTGCAACGGACGCTGATGAAGGTCCCAACGGGCTGATAAGCTACCGCATTCTTGCTGGGGCCCGGGGCCATTTCATCATTGATAACCGCACAGGGCTGATTACGGTGGCCCAAGGGGTCAACCTGACCGTGGGACGTTCCTATGCCCTCACCGTCAGGGCGGAGGACAGCGCCCCTGTTGGCGAGCGGAGGTAAGTGCAGGTGAATGTAGAGACGCACAGGAGGGAGGACACGGAAAGTCCTGGGCTGTCCGAAACATCAACTACCAGCCACTTAATTAGAATCAGCACTGCGTTAGAGACCTTGTGGGTCTCCAGATAGCACAGTTGGTGTTAGCTATCATATAGTCCGCCATCAAATTGACTGGTTTCTCTTTGCTGTATCTTTATGGATGCCGGACTCTGACATCTAAAGGCCCAACAAACACTGCTGTGTCTAACAAACTTAAATCTACAACCACTACTGCACAAGCTCAAAAGTGGTTTGCCCTTCACATAACGTGGTCAGCAGTGGTCCTGTAGTTCTGCTAAAGATATAGACAATAGCTGATGAATTGCACATGGCAACCGTACTACAGTCTGTAATTGTACTTCTGAAATGTACCTATAAGATAGATGGACCTAATAAAGTGACCAGTGTCTGTAGGTACAAGACAGGTGTTTCTAATAAAGTGGCTGATAAGTTTAAAGTGTAGTAGAAACTTGATGTGCTGGTCCACTCTTCGATCCAGCAGTGTGAGTGTGACAGATCTCCCTCAGGACCAGCCCATCCAGGCAACCCCCCCCCCAATCCATCTGGCACATGGAGAGGCCGAAATTGGAAACCTCGCTGTAACTGCGGATTCCTCTTCTCGCATCCAGCACACATCAACCTGCTTCCAGCCCCCGGGCGTCCTGACAGGCTGGCGGATCGATAGAACAGCCGTCGTTCATGATGCGCCACTGTTCCGGGGGGCCGTCGCCCCAATTCCAAAGCAGGCCAGCCGCAGGTTGCTGGGCTCGGAGCACAGATGCCCGCCGCCTTCCGAAAATTGACTTTGGGTTTTCGAAAGCATTTCCAATGAATGGGAATCACGGAGGGTTAAATGGAATATTGCAGATCACCTGAGTACAAGAGAGGAACAATGCTGAGTTTTAGATGAGAGAGTTGGGCAGCGGGTGTGTAATTGTTCGGACTGGCCAGATGGTGCTTAAATGGACAGCACGAGTGCCATCGATTTTTATACTTTCACCGTCACCGTTTGAAAGGTTTTACTATATGAGCGAGTTTTGACTCTGTCCAGCACCGTACTGGAACGTTCCCTGATCTAATAAAGTCATATTCACGACTCTGCAGGCTACAACCTACACACTGAGGAGTATTGACTCGCTGTGTGCGTGTGTACTTCAAAGTTATTTGATTGCAGCCTGTGTTCATTTGAAGCCTCAGGGTCCACGCGAAGTTGTTTTCAGGCCCTTTTTGTTCATTTTCATCACACAACTTGGCTGGATGAGCTTCTTGGGAACCTCGACACAGATGCTGGAAACGTATGAATAAAATTATGCTCCTTAAAAAAAAACCTGGGACATTAATATATGTCATGTCTGATAGCGATAGCAGATGTTAGCTAATATTCTCTGGCATGAGCGATTTTTAATGTATTGTGCTGTGTAGCGCGAGCCACGTGCTGCAGATCTGCATGACAAGTGTCCTGGTCAGTCTGGCTGATATGCTGGTTTTGTTCCAGGAGCTCCATCACCACTGTGTACATCGAGGTGCTGCCCCCCAACAACCAGAGTCCCCCGCGTTTCCCCCAGCTCCTCTACAGCCTAGAGATCAGCGAGGCCATGCGGATAGGAGCCAAACTCCTCAGCCTGCAGGTCAGAGTCACCACCCAAATGCCCCCGGTCGTGAGTTGCTTGCAAAGCTGGTTTTAGTATTAAACCATAAACCCATTAGCTCCTTCTGAGGGCCTTTTTAACCAGACGTTGGAATGGATTGATCTTTGTAGAGCCGGGTTGATTTAAGCCTTCAGTTTCTGTGCTGTAAGAAAGAGAGAGAGCTGCAGACCTTTGTGGGTGTTCCAGACTGAGCCAGACCGCAAAAAACTTTAAGTACCATCAGTTTACAGTGAGTGTATTTGGAGGCCCTGCACTGTCCAGGCTCCACATTAAAGTGCTGCCGTGTTCTTTCCAAACACCCGCATGTTGTACTGGATCAGCAGGTACACAGTCACACTCCTCTCAGGAGTGGCTTGGCAGCGGTTTGGTCCTGTGTGACTGCATAAGCGTTTGTCTCAGCGAAAGCCTCCTGCTGTTCCTCTTGGATCTCATCACACCCCCGCCGGCTCTCGAGGTCACGCGGCGCCTCGAGCAGCAACGTGTGCGTGTGCGGTTTTCCTTTGATCTGCTAGGAATGGGTACTTGATTTGCTTCGCTAACGATCACTCTTTCTGAAAGATCATAAATCGCGAGAGATCAGAGCATATGCAACAGCCAGAGCAAAAGCAAATATTTGTTGGTATAAAAATAAAGGAGTTGAAATTTGAGACACAGCGCTACCAGTATGTTTGAAAACCAATAATAAACTGTCAACAACAGTAGGATCATGTTTGGCGTGATTTAAAGCAATATTAATAAAGGATCAAAAAGCACTTTTAGGGTTTGTCCTGGGTCTTTTTTTTCATCTTACCTGATTTTTATTTATTTTTTTTTTTACCTGCTAACAAAATTTCAGGGGACTTTCCTTATGTGCATATACCACAAAGCTGAACATTATAGTACTGAGCTTGAACTTTAGAGAGCAGATCATGATCTTTGTTCCACGAGTATCCTGCGGAGTTTCTGGCGGGGCTCTTCCACTGGAGCACAGCCTCATGGGGTCTCAGCTAGGCAAGTAACCCACTTACTGTTACATGAAAGTGCCGTGTGTCTTTTTGCAGGCAACAGACCGTGAAAGGGATCCTATTACGTACAGCATCCTGAGCGGAGATCCTGACAGCATCTTTGAACTCCACCCAACGTAAGCTCCCTTTGAAAGGTTTCACAAAAGTTTTTGTTTCACCAAGTGGATTTGGCTTTGCAGAGAACACTGATGTTGTAATGTTGAGCTCCTTGCATCCGCATTTTCTTCAGCAGGTAGGGCAGAGATCACATACGCCATAGCAACGCTATGTGTTTTGTTAATTGATGTGATCCCAGTGTGAGGTGAGTTTCCTCTGAGTGTTCGACATCAATGTAACACTCAGAGGAAACTTTGTGCAATTGGTTATTGTTTGTCTTATAAAAGAAAATCCTTACCTATTACACATGGCTTGCTTTAACCATGAACTGTATGTTGTCAACAACTCTGAGTTTAAAATTTTTTTACTGAGCACATGGTGTGGTTTAATATATTCTTACCTTGTTCTTTACCTTGTGTTATGATTCGCATACATTAATTAAGTAATTACTTAATTAATTTGTAATTAGTCAATTAACCAGGGTCAGTCTTGTGTGCTGTGAACACTGCTTTAGTCAACAGCAGCTACTGCTTGCTGTCCATGTTCTTAACTTTGGTTTCCTCTTCACTGCAAGTACAACTACTACAAGTACCTGTATGAGTACAGTTGTACAACTGATTGTTAAATGAACTTGATTACTAACTTCCCCAAGCTCAGACACATTTGATTTCTGAAATGAAGAGTTGCGAAACCCCTTTGAAAACCATCAGCTCTCTTCACTGTAGGCCACACTTTATGTTTCACAAACCCTGAGCAATAAGAGATGAATAAATATAGTAATTCCTTTATTTCTAGGAAGCGGGCTTAGACACATTTGTTTCTTCCCCAGAGACTCTTTACAGAATTTTCATTTGCTCTCAGTGAAAAACATTGATGCATTCATAAGATGAAGTCTTTCTTTTATTTATTTCCTGTGTACCAAAGACACAGTCAGAGGATTACTCTAATATAAGAAATGGCTATCCATTATTTCTTTAGAAAATAAGCCTCTCATATTCTGCCATGTTACCACAGGCTGCTCTAGCCACCTCCCACCTCCCTGCGTTTGAATGCGCAGACATGCCCTGAACTACCAAAGACAGGAAATTTCGAACATTATAAAATATTAATAAGCCTGGGCCATCGGAGGGTCTTCGGTAAGCAAGGGAATGAGCTGCTGACTCACGGCGGCGCCCCGGGTGCCCAGGCCCTGCTCTCTCACCGCTGCCTCCACGCTGGGGGCGGCTGCCACTCCAAAAGGGCTTTACGCAAGAGCTCGAGAAATCCACATGTTCGGCGGCGAAAGGTACCTGGAGGCGTCTCTAAACGCATGTTAGTGTTTACTTTACAAAGAGGAAACACACACGACTGACAGTGATGGACGAAAAAACCCCCACAAACGTCTTCTGCAAGAAAGTTTCAGCAGAGCGTTTCCGCTGCTTTGAGTCTGTGGATCTTAGAGTCAGCGTTACGGCAAGCTGACAGGGCCACATATAGGGCGTTTTAGAGGCACTCTAAGCTGCCACCACCCTCCACCCCAACACCCCACCACACCCCACCAGACCACTCCCTCTCGCCTCCACAAACTCCAAAATCAAATAAATGGAGGAACCTCTGCCTAGTACAGGCTTTTGACGGATTCCCAGATAACTACCTCTCATTCCCCCCCAGGGTCCTATTAGTCATTCAGAGTGCCAAAATCGTCCCTCATTCATGCTTCATTTTATCTGCGTTTACAGCTACTGCTTAGAATAATCATGATGGTTTCATCTTCATCAGTAATCATTACTGTTGATGTTATATAATGGGGAACAAAGAATCTTAGCGACATTTGTGTGAGTGTGACAGATAGTACTCTGTATGAATAGATGATACATAAGGTTCCTGGAACCTTGAGGATGCCATCTTGCCTTTATTTGTTTGCATCAACAATAAGTGCCTGTGAGCACCGGGTCCAGTGTGTTCTGGGAGCTAAGAGCCTTTGTCTGAGAACCGCTTTTGAGCATTTGTGTCATCTCTCAAACTTTTCCCTTTCATCTTTGCGCTAATTGAAAAGACAAGATGTGAAATACTGCACAGGAGTGCAGCTCTCAAGACTTGCAACCTGCCGGATCAACAAAACATTACGCAGGGTTACAAGCCCAACCTTCATATAACGATCTGCCAAACCAAACTGCAGTATGTTGTAAATACTATATAACTTCATTACCAGTAGTGCAGTATTGCCAGAGTCATCTGTAAGCATACAAACTCTTCTGCATCTTGCCAGAATGAGGAGCTATGGGAGAACAATTACTATATTTTCAATTTCTCTCTGGCCCACGAGGAGCCTGTGGCTATAGTCTGATTTAGCTGTTCATAATGATGAGCTTTGCTGGCAGAGAGTTTTACAAATGATTAATGCGTTGCCTTGGTGCCTTTTATTGAAGAAGAAATGAGTCAATCCCACATTTTACAGAGTAATCTTTTTTTTTCTTTTACCCTCACCATTTTTGTACCATGTGCAGTTTTATTACCACCTATATATATATATATATATATATATATATATATATATATATATATATAATATATAGGACATATATAATATATTTAAACTCTTGCCTACTTTCAGATACCAGTGCATTGCTGATGAGCTCCAGCTTGCTTTGGTGCTCTTTCTGAACTGTGAGAACAGGCCCTGCGTCTCATGCCTGTCGTGTCTGTGCTTTGCAGGCAGGGTCTGCTGCTGCTGGCGAAGCCGATGGACAGGGAGCGCACGGACCAGTACACGCTTGTTGTCACCGCCTCCGACGGCAGGGCAGATGGGGTAAGGTCCCTTGTCGAGGGCTGAGGAGGAGAGTCCTGCCTACAAAGGAGTCATGGAGGCCAGTTTGAGTGTGGCAGTGCGAGACCGAATACAGCTGTGTTTTCCAAAAGCTCTGCAGAGCTAGGTGCGTGCTAGCAGATAGAGAGAGGAAGCAAAGCCGTCCTCGTTTTACTGTCCTAAACCGATCTTTGCACAGAGGAGCTGGTAAGAAGCCGAACCCAGTCTGAACCCTGGACCTGACGCTGAGGGCTCAGTAGGAGATACTGTGGTAGGCTCCTGCGTGGCCTTTCTTGACTAAACCCCTGTGGAAAGGTCCATGCTGTACATTCAGATGCCCCAGGCTAAGTGCTCGGCTCCCAGTCCTTGTCCTCAGTGCTGGGGCCCTGACTAGGCATTCTCTAAGTGGCCCTCTCTGAGGACCCACAGTGATTGATCTGAATAGCTGTGGCGAGAGGTGTATCTCGCCGCCGAGCGATTATGCTGCAATGATGGAGATAAATGAGCTCAGCATGCTTTTTTTCTTAATTACGATGCTCGTTCCCTCGACGAGCTGCCGTCACAGAGAAGCACAACTCTCCTGTGCACCAGCTTTCGTCTTCCATAGCAACGTGGGATAAAAGTGTCATTACACCTCAGGTTTAGCGTCAGTTTCCAAGGACATTCGGCTAATAGCCTCACCTGCATCCTTGATATTCCACCTGGTGTGGAGGCGGCAAGATATTTTTCTACAGTCTGGAAAAAAAAAGCACTTTCACCTCTGGCTTGTTGAGGCAGCAGCCTGACAGCAGATTTATCCCGTCAGGAGCTCAGGAGGCATCTTTTAGTACCACTTTAGCACCGCCGCACTGTGACCTTTATGGAAAATGAATACAAATTCTCCACTCCTCCCATGCACTGCTGAGTGAATAACCACTGCGATTTAATCAGGGTGCACTTTAATTGGCCAAAACTGCAACCCAGGTTTTCCCCTTCGCTTGCTTGAGAGAGGAGCTGATACACGGAGACCTCATGAAAAATTAAAAATGTATTCTCTCTCTTTCTCACCATCTTTTTCTCTTTTTTCTTCCATCATCTCTCCTTGACAGATACTGCAACTCTCTTACCATTCCCTGACCTTGTTGCCTTTACGTACAGCTAAGGACACCAAGGAAAGGTTTGACATGTCCGGTGTGGTTAATGCGAGCGTCTGCAGTCCAGGGAGGTCTTTGAAATGCAGTGACCTTTCTTAAACCACTTGGTCATTAGCCAATTTAATAAACACACCTTCCCAGAATGCTCAGTAGTACAGATAAGAACTGGGCACATCCCAGAGATGTCCCCGTGAGGCTTGGCTACTTGACCTCCACTTTGACAGGTGACCCAGGTGTCTTGAGAAGTGATCGTGGCCCTGTTAGAGCCTGATGCCAGATCCCAAGAGACGACTCAGGGCTCAGGAGGTGACTCAGGGCCCCAGAGACGACTCAAGGCCCAGGAGACGACTCAGGGCCACACACCCCCAACCACACCTGTCAGTCTGGCTTGGATTTTCAACCTAAAGCCCCGGCTGCTTCTGTTTAGGAGTTTGATGTAAATGCATGAGGCGTCCAACCTCCCACTGTGAGGGGGAGAGATCACTTCGAATGTTCTTCCTTTAGCTGCCTTGGTAATGGGAGCCCACCTAGATGCCACAGCATCAATGACAAACCTTGTGCTTGCCTCACGCTAACCCTTATGTTGACTCAGCAGGCTGTAAAGCTCATGAAAGATTTACGACGACAATCTGTCGAAGTCACTGCCATTTGAACCTTGAACACAGATCTCTCTGTGGCAGTGAAGGAGCATTGGGTAATTTATGGGATTTTCCATTGCCCTTATTACTTAACCTGGAATGTCCCTGTGGGGCCAGTTTTTTATGGACATGATGAGATGGCCAGTAGCAGCGACGGGTCCCGGCATACGAGATGAAAGCATGTAGTGCAGACTGTCTCGTGAGTCTCTGGTGGTGGTGGTGGTTGTGGTGGTGGTGGAGGAGGGGTTGGTTCCAGGCAGTGTATCTGGTTCAGACACATGGTTCCGTGCAGTCAACTAATGGTGCTCTGGGCTTGTCTGATGGTTGGCACCTCTGATCTGACTCTGGAGCTGAACTTGGTCCGCCTGGGTAGTCAAGCTAATATGTAGGAGCTTACGTCTGTTCCTGTGTTCAGTCCGACTCCTAGTTTTTGAAAGGTTCTAGGGTTAAGGTTAGGGTTGGGGTTAGAGCACCTGATGATGACATCAGCTTGATGGAATTAAGTGAGAGGTGACAACATTAAGCTTCAGTATTCTCCCTTCTCTGCAGGGCACTGTAGTGTGACATTTCTGGAACTGTAGAACACTGTCCATTTTTGCCACACATATATTATACTCACCAGATTATATTATAAAGAATGCTGGAACATTGATTCAATATCTCTAGAGATATCAATAAACAAGAACTGACAATGAGTCTTAATTTGATATGTCTTTTGTGATGGCTTCTATTTCTTGCTAGAGTAGACAAGAAAAAGCTTCATATTCATAGCAAGTAGATCATTTCAGTAATCAAAGCCACGCTGACTCCACCAGCTCACTGACGGGGCCTAATTGGTCTGGATGAGAATCCCAGGTACCATGACAACCATAATTTGAAGAGAGTGCTGTTAGGGCCAGTGGCAACAATGTTCCGGCACCTGATTCCATCAGTTTCATCTGTGGTTCTCAGTAGCTGGATCTCCTGAGAAAGCCGTCGCTACATAACCACTGCCAGCTCTGATCAGCTGTTCTGTTTGGTGTTCTAAAAAATGCACTGGTGTCAAAAAGTGGAAACAGAACCTAGCTTGCCTGCTGCTTGTGTAAGTAGCCAGTAACCGTGTAAGATAAAAGCTCTCCATGTTCTGATAACACATAAGTGGACTCACCACCACTTAAGCCATTTATGTGCAACTGGGGCGCAGTGTTCTTTATGCTAAAGCAGCCGACTGCAGAATTAATGTCTGTGGTTACCTCTAAAAAGGTGAATGTCATTTTATGCGTATGTTTGCCCTGATTAAACTTCAGTTAATGTTCAGGGTAACATAACGACTCTGCAGGCAACATGGCAACAGGGTGTTTTGTTTGTGACTCTCTCGCTTGTGTCACGTGCTAAGATAACACTAATGTCTTGTGTGTTTTGGGGGGTTTTTTGGGTTGTGCATGCTAGTGATTATTATAGTGCATACTAGATTATCCTCAACCTCCCCCCCAGCAAGAGTCTATGTGGATGCTGCTGTTTTCTGCCGACGATACAGTCTCCAAACATGCTAATTTGGCCAACAGCTGCAGAAATCTTTCATTAGGCTCTATTCACAGCTTGATAATGAATGCAAATATGTTATCAATTTGGCTAGATCAGCGTAAATTAATCAGTGGAAGGGGATATTTGTTTATGAAAGCAAACACTGGCCCCCACCAGGCAGACATGAAATTAATCTCATTGAACAGTTAAAGGGTCGTATTTATTCACATGCTGTCTGCTTGACTCTCATACAGCTGTATCACTCATATCGCTCGGCCCTCATATACGTATTGCTTATTCTGTCTAAATCTAATGGCACCTTTTTATCAAATGAAAATTTGAAGTTCTGACTCTCTTTTGTTTCCAGACCTCGACTGCAACAGTCAGTGTACTGGTAACTGACATCAACGATAATGACCCGGTTTTCGATTCTCTGCTGCCCCGAAATCTCACTGTTCTGGAGGAGCAGGCTAATGCGTTTGTGGGTCAAATAAAGGTAATCCCGCCTCCACTCCCATTTTAAGGCCACGCCTTCCCGTCTGGTGCACCAGTACAGAGCAGCTCGTTTGTCTGAAGGAACCCCAAACTCTTCACCGAGCCTCACGGTTCATTGAGCAGAGCCACTCCCCTTCATAAGCTGTCCTCTCAGTCCCCATCATATGGCTGTCCTCTCAGTCCCCTTCATATGCCTGTCCTCTCAGTCCCCTTCATGAGCTATCCTCTCAGTCCCCTTCATATGCCTGTCCTCTCAGTCCCCTTCATATGCCTGTCCTCTCAGTCCCCTTCATGTGGCTGTCCTCTCAGTCCCCTTCATATGGCTGTCCTCTCAGTCCCCTTCATGAGCTGTCCTCTCAGTCCCCTTCATATGGCTGTCCTCTCAGTCCCCTTCATGTGGCTGTCCTCTCAGTCCCCTTCATGTGGCTGTCCTCTCAGTCCCCTTCATGTAGCTGTCCTCTCAGTCCCCTATCATGAGCTGTCCTCTCAGTCCCCTTCATATGGCTGTCCTCTCAGTCCCCTTCATAAGCCTGTCTACTCGGTCCCCTTCATGTGGCTGTCCTCTCAGTCCCTGCCCCTCTTATCAAACTTTCTACTATGTTGTATATGATTTCCCAATTAAGCAAATGTAATTGGTCACCTTTGGGGACATTCCACATTAAGTTCCTTTGTTAAACTACAAGGAATAGTAATTAGTGGTTTGATTAATAGAGGCTTTGCTTTGTCAGAAGAGTAATCACAGTGTAACGTGGGCAGATGATGGGGGGTGAGATTGGTCTTTTTGTTCTCTCAGCTTCTTCCGATTAGTTTGAACTCCAGGGAGATGTCACTGGGCTCGTCCAGGAACCTCTTAAGATGTTCCCCTTTTGGTTTTGTTTTCCTCTTACATCACGTGTGTTTGTGTGTGTGTGTGTCAGGGAGCACGCTGCCAGAAGTTGCATTGGCTGTTCCACTCATGTCTTGGTCCTCGCTTGGAGACCCAAACACATCCTCTTAGCTCACATCGGATGCACATCCCTGCATGATCTTGTCTGTCATCTTCAGCAGCAAAAGCGCTTGAGAAACCTCTGTGCACCGCGGTTCGGTGGCTATATCACTGCCTCTGTGCAGTTCACCTCCTTACCTCAGCCCCTCTGGGAGCTCAGGTTGCTCTCCTGTTACAGCTGGCAGTCCCAGGTGCTGGCAGCACAGAAGTCATGGGTTCGATTCCCAGGGAGTGCACTCCCTGTCATACTGATGAATATGTTGTGATGCTGCTGGGCTGCCCCCCTCCCCTCCTCCCCCCACACATAGTGAATGAAACATTCTTATTTATTTAATAACACCTAGTACAATAGTTGAAACAAAAGCAGAAGAGTCTGCCTCGGAGGGCAGAAGTCACAGAGAGGCAACAAAGGTTGTTTAAATTACAAAAAGGAAGATACAACAAAAAAAGAAAGGTTGCCAGATCTCTGCATAAATGGGCAGCTGGGTGAGTGGATGAAGGTTGGAGGAGACACAGTGACCGGACCTGGGTTTGCCTCGAGGTGTGTCCTTTTCAGTAGCACTGGCTGTGCCTGATATGGGGGCCAGACAGAGAGAGGTTGGTGACTGTCCTGCAACTCACGCACACGGAGGCTGGCGGATGCCTTTTTATACCGCTGCCTTAACTGGCACCACCTGCCGTAGTATTAACCGTTAGTGACAGACCGTGTTGCGGTCACTCCTGCTGCACATGCTTGGGGCCGTCCACAACAATGCTGGATTATCTCTCCTGGGTGGTTCCAGCACCTTGGCCAGCGCCCGCAGACTCCAGATACTCACAAAGACTTTTGAGGACAAAAGTCAAACTTACATACACTGAAAAGGTCATCCCCACCTTGTCTGCCCCTGTACTTGCAAATGTGTTTTTCACTGGGTAGATTTCTTGGACGCAGCGCCCATCATCCAATTAAACACGTGGCATCGTGGGTTGCCATGGAGAGGACCTTTTTTGTTTCGATACGGCATGTACGTGCGGCTGCAGTCTGATGTGGGCTTTATTATATAAAGACCATTTGCTCTGCTTTGATCTTTTCCTTTTTTTGATTTCTTTGATTGTCAACACGCGTGCTTTGCGTGTAAATTCTTGAAGAGACATCTATATACAGATTATTAACAAGTATGCCGGTGTACTTGTCTGTGTCCTGTCAAAACCAGCACAATTATGATTTGATGCACACAGCTGCAAGATGAATAACTGCTAGATGAATAAGCACTAATTGGGACCCTGTCCTGTTAGCATCTATTATTTGCCTAATAACACAGTCCTCATTGAGCATTGGACACATTGAGCTACATTTCAGCTGTGTTCCTTTTATCTTTAGCAAGATGGGTATCAGGGGTGTTGTACACATGACTGTCCTTCCTGACAGGACGTGACCTCAGTGGGTCATCCTGCATGAAGCCGCGTCGTCCTGTGATGTATGGTGCAGGAATATATACAGCATGCCTACATAAGGCCTTAATTAAATTTACATTGATTACTGCGAAGACGAATGTTTTCATTACAGGCTCCTGCTTGGTTCGGAGTAGAATAAAAAACAGCCTCAAATTTCTCAAATGTTTTTTGTTCTCCTGTACAAGGGAGGAGAAGCTTCATGTCACAAAAAAGTAAAAGACGTGACAAAAAGAAAATACCGGGAGGGCAGGAGTGTATTGTTTTCTGACACGAATTACCTCAGCAGATCTAACTTTTAACTGGTCTCAATGGACTCCATAGTGAGTTTTAAAGAGACAACGTCATCACCGGTCTTGTAATTACGCTGCCACTATAGAACGTCTGTTGATGCCATTGACTTACATTTTCTAAGGCTTTTTTATCTCCTAATTACATAGGCGCTCCAGTTTATAAGAAACTTTAATTGAATAGTGCAGCCTTTTTTGTAGCCACTGCTGTAAAAGTTGATTTGGCCCTTTGTGTTAGTGTTTAATAGTAATCTTAGGGCCTTGATTTTCCATCATTGGTCGTATCAAGGAGGTGTTTCCCCTCACAAAAGCTCCGTTATCAATCAATTGCCCACATCCTCCCCATCCCTGGGTCTTTCTCCTCATACTCTAAGGTCCTGCCTGGCAGTGAATGGGACTCTAGGTGTGTTGAGAGGAAGAAAGATTGTGGGTTTGTGCTAATCTGGTGCCGTTCTTGGCAGTAAGGAGTCTGATCTTATCAGAGGAGCACCGTTTTGGCCCGTCCACCAGTGAAGTAACTTCAGACACTCATAAACAATAAAACGTGGATAATGACAGTGAGGTGTTGACTGGTACCATTAGATCCTGACCACACGCATGCTGACAGTGCAGAAAGAGCTCGCAGAGGTTGTTCTTGGTCAAGGAGAAGGAGGAGGTGTGGGCTCTTCATTTACATCACAGCACAGTTTATATATTTCCCCTGCCGGCATTATGAGCGTAATGTTTACCTCTGGTCTAATAAGCCCTTTTGCTTTGTGAAGAGAGTTTGAAGAGAGAGAGAGACAGAGAGGGGGTGGAAGAGAGAGAGAGAGATTCGGGGGAAGAGAGAGAGAGGGAGTGGAGGAGTGAGAAAGAGGGAGATGAAGAGAGAGAGCAGGTGTCTTTTGACTGTATCAGTGTGCACCTGTGTTCATCACTGTAGGCAGCCAGTCATCTTCCTGTTGTTGTTATTGATCTGCCCACTGATGAAGCAGGTGTCTCCATGTAAACATGCACTGTGTGTGTTTGCGTGAGCGTGGATGTCTATGCAAGTGTGTAGTGGAGTGTGTGTAATGCGTGTGTGTGTCTGCGTGTGTCCTTGCAAGCATGGGGGGTGTTTGTGTGTGTGTGTGTGTGTGTGTGTGTGTGTGTGCCATTTCATTACTCTAATGCACACTGTGTTGTGATATTGGCAAATGCCACCTGTTAATATGGTTTACCCTGCATTAAAGAGAAATGAGTATGCATATACATAATTTATATCACCTAAATATTTTGATGGATAATTTTGTTTATATCCTTGTGTGTGTGTTTCTGTGGGTGTATTTGTATGCAATCGTTTGTATGTGTGTGGGTGTTTTTGTGTATGTACATTTGTTTATGCATGTGCCTGTGTGCCCTTGTACGTGTGTGTGTGTGTGTGTGTGTACGCGTCCACATTTCACCAAGGCAACGGATCCCGACCTTGGCGCCAACGGGCAGGTGTGTTACCGGCTGCTCACCCACACCGACCTCTTCCGCATCACGGCCGATGGCAACATCTCCACAGCAACAGCCCTGGACAGAGAGCGTAGGGCTCGCTACGACCTGGTGGTGGAGGCGAGCGACACGGCCACGGACCCCCGCCGAGCCTCCGTCACGCTCTCCGTCAGCGTGCTGGACGTGGATGACAACAGCCCGGTCTTCTCCCAAGCATCATACAGCGTGCTTCTTCCCGAGAACAGCCCTGCAGGCATGACGATCCTCCAGCTCTGTGTGAGCGTCTGACTGAGCACACACACACACACACACACACACACACACACACACGCCCATGTGTTTGCAGACACACTCACACATACGCGCACAGTTTTGTAGTGCTGCTTTGTGAGGTGTTTCCTTTGCTTTTTGATTACTGTTGTTAAACTGTCGGCTTAGGAATTCCAGAGGGCTTCCGAATGATGTCATATACCTGTGTGTGTGTGTGTGTGTGTGTGTGTGTTTGTGTCAGTGTGTGCTTAATGAAGCAGTGCACCTGTGGATGGTTAATACTCCGCCCTGATGTGTACCCAGGGCCATAAAGCTGTCCTTGGGTAAATTAACTGAACGTCAAAACAAAACAAAATTAACCTGACCTGCCCCACATATAAGAGCTTTATTGCTGACCTGGTTGCTGATTGAGAGTAAGGATGCCATACTGTCACACAGAGACAAGTTTTAGATTGTAGCCCATGGCTAGCAAAGCAGGTGTAAACCTTAAACAAGTTGCTAGGTACTGCTGCCGACTGCCCATAGCAACACCTAACCCTAACTCTGACCTCAGCAGCTAAACAGGTGGAAAGGTCTGTTTCATCATGGAAACCAAATGTCCTCACAACACGTCTTTTCGTGTTTGTATGGACTTTTCCCACAAACAGTTAAACACATTAGCTAAAGACACACACACACACACACACACAAACCCACACTCTCGGTAACTAGCTAACGTTCATATACAAAAATATAGGAATGATTTCAGTCGACTACTGTGAAGATGAATGTTTGCTTTACCGCCCTCTGCTTGCTTTCAGTGAAGAACAGCCGAAGAGGCTCTCAGATTGGAGAACAGCAGATATATTTATTTATTAAAAAACTGAGAATAGATTTGAGATGCTCCAACCGGTCCTATAATAATGCTTCAGCTGTAGACTGTGATTGAAGCTTTTTAAGCTCTTAATAACATAAGATAAGAGTATGAGGTATAAAGCTTTCACTGAACAGAGTCGCTGGGGTTTCTGGTCCTGTCCAGCCGTCAGTAATCTCCACCAGTATGCCCTGTGTTGGACATACTGTCTATCAGTACTAGCTGACTATCAGAGGGGTGTGTTTGTGAGGGACGGACTCTACTCAGGTGTATTACTGGGGCAGTGAGGACATGGTAAAATCTTAGGCAATCGTGATTTGAGTTACTGATGGTGATAGTATCAAATTACAGGCACTACGGTCCAGCATTTGAATGTCTAATATAATTTTAATCTGTCCTTAAAATCATTCTTATTGTTACTTTACCTGCACCCCTAACCTGAACCAGTCTACACCTTTAACCTTTCAGTTTTCATTTATTGTCCATACTACACATTATAAGCACAGACCTGATCAAGGTGAAAATGGCAACACCAGCCTTAACAATGGGATTTGTCTGTCACATAGGTAGAACACATTATGGCATCCTTCTCCCACACTGACATGTGTAGCACTGTGACATTTCTTATCCTGAACTATGGCATCAGTATCTGAGCATCTTATCGTGTTACCTCAGCATCACAGAGTCACGGTTTCAAATGTCTGGCCAATGAGGCTGAACTTATTCTCTTGGTCTGAGTCAGAGCTACCTGAACACGTGGAAACATCTAACTGCTCAAAGAGCAACAGAGCACCACAGGAGCCTAAGGAGCCTAATTGCCTCCGTGGAGTGATTTTGTGTGTGTGTGTGTGTGTGTGTGGGCGGGCCGTGCACCTTTCTGCCTACACCTTGGTGACAGAGCTATCATGCCTATCAGTGACAGGCCTCCAGTGACAAGGGCTGGGAGGCCTTGTTGGAAGCCGTCTCCCCTCTATCTCACACACCCACACACACACGCACACACCAGAAAGACCTCTAGCAGATTATAGGTGATGTGCAGCAGGACTGTTGCCCCCACTCTGTGGGGTAGTTCAGAGCTCTGCTATCTGCTAACACTCTGCTCTGCTAACACTTCTGAGATCTCATCCTCATTACTATGGAGTGACATTTTTAGAAACCTTTAGGTGTTTATGTGCACCATGTGGCACAACAGGCAACCCTGTATGTCAGGAGCAGAGCACATTCGAATAATCAGACGTTGTTGTTCATCCTGGAATGAAGAGGTGTTACCTGTAGATTTGACCTCTGTCAGCAGACTGAGATGCGTAATTCTCCTGTTGAAACACTTACTGTGTGGGCCGAAATGGCCGTCATATCCCTACGTCATATCCGTTGCTCACTCATTCTCCACTGTTCTGCTCATGTTCGAAAGGCGTCGGATCCAGACGAGGCCTCAAACATCACATACCGCATCAGCACGGAGGAGGCCAAGGAGTTCTTCGCGCTGGATCCTGTCTCCGGCGATTTGAGTGTGCTGGACACGCTGGACTACGAGAAGCTCTCCGCCGAGGAGACCATGCGCACCTTTGTGGTGGAGGCCCTGGATGGAGGTGGGAGTATGCCTCCTGCTCTAGCGACCGTCACTGTCTCCATAATGGTAAGCAAACGCCGAAGCTACAAAACCATTCCTACACTTTGCGCTTTCCTTTCCGCCTCCTAGAGGACAAACGAGACAGGTCGTCCTCTTGTTTGTCTGCGCACGTCCAATGGAAAGTGACATATGGACTGATACTGTATTGCACCGAAGCCCCGTGGCTGTGTTGGTGTCAGTGGCTGTGTTGGTGTCAGTGGCTGTGTTGGTGTCAGTGGCTGGCTTCCGTGAGGCTGTCTCTCCACTGCTTGATTCATAGGGGCTGTGAAGTTCAAACGGCAGACGCAGGTTGCATGGCAATTAGCCGTCAGCGCAGGGCAGCTGCCGGCTTGGCGGTGGCGTCTGAGCGAGGACACTGCCGCGTTTGTTTGTGCGAGTTCCAGCACGTCGCGAGACTGAGGTGGATTGATATTCTCCACCTCAGGCCGTGGTCGCTAATTTCCTGACTCCGCTACGACAGGACCGCCTCTCTTCCTGTAATCCCAGAGAGCAAAGATTGAACAAACATGACCGGTCACTGTATTACCTTAGACAAAGCTTGTCTGCCATGGCTAGCGGACAAAGCCGTAGAGCCATTTTGAAAGACCAATCTATAAATAACCGGCTGCCCACAGAAATGCACTACACCAGTTGACTTAATTCCTGATTTAAGTGCTTTTGGCTGTTTGTATCGCCTTGTCTGCCCTTCGTGAGGTTCATCTGGTACTGCCTGTAAGGCAGACAGGTGTCTTGCCTCATCACACTTAACCCTTTGCCATGCAAGGAGGCAGAGGCCATATTACGTCCCTCCCAGTCTCATCCTGACAGCTAATTGTCCCTGCTGATGGGTTCCAGGATTATTTACTCATTTTCGTTCTTTGCACGGTGCAGCTAATTGATAATTAGTTGCTGTGGAAAATTAGGAAGTGCAAGTTCACGCAAGCAATGAATGTGCTACCTGGCGCATGGAGCCTGTGTAATATCAGGGTGATTAAGACGCGATGACACCCTCAGGGCATGCGCTGGATCGGAAAAACATCACAGGAAGAACGGAAACGCTGTCTGGCTCACGAGGTTCGACACTTTTTCTTGCTACTACTGTAGCTACTTTTTTATAAGGCACGAATGGCTCGTTTCTGGTTGCAACCACCACCCGCATATGATGGGGAGGAGAGTTGACCTAGAATTTCATTTCAAAGTGCTTTTTTCAGGACCACTTTGTTTTTCGATGCACAGGAAAACAATTCCAGTTTATTAGTTGGGCCCTCGTGCCAAGGACATCCTTGAATAAACCCTGTCTCCTGGAGGAGGGGCATTCATTGGGGGCACGAGGGGCAGAACGCGGCCCTCTGAACCGCAGTGCCCTCTCCTCAAACTTGGGGAAGGGCGCCATATTGGGGGCGAGGGGCCGGGCCCCTTTGTCTCTGTTGCCGTAGCAATGCGCATGCATGGTGTAAGCCCCCAGGCCCCATCAGTATTCATCTCATCTGCCCCGCGCTGCACTGCTCCTGCAAATAAAACTTCATAGAGAAAAGCTGTGGCCTCCAATATTCCTTCAACCTCTTGTTTATTTATTTCATTTTTTATTAGACGCAACCTCTCCTCCTGCTTTTTATCACACTCCTACCGGCTTTTACTCTCCCTTCTGTAATTATCCGTTGTTGTTTTTTGAGGCAGCCCCTGGCCACGAGGCACCATGTCACATCCGTAACGCTGTTCGTGAACTGCTATCGAGTAAATGCCATTTTTGTTTAGTGCAGCAGAGGTGGCAGCTAACGCGGCCCTCGTAGGAACAGGGGCTGAGAGTGGCGATCCAGCCCCGGGGGTAGGGGGGGCTTGTTGGTGATGCTGTCTGGCTGCTGTTTGTGTGATTTCTCTCAGTTTGACTGTTTCTATTCCACTTGTGAAGGACATGAACGACTTCTCGCCCGTGTTCAGCCAGACGACGTATGCAGGCATGGTGGCACCTAACGCAGTGAAGGGGACCATTGTCACCACTGTGCAAGCCGAGGACTGGGACACCCCGGTGAGTGACTCTGACAGCTGCTCTGTGTGTGTGTGTGTGTGTGTGTGTCTGTGTGTCCCTCTTCCCAGACTGACAGTTTGATTTTTTTTTCTTTCACTCAGCCACACAATCTCTAGCAGAATGGGAAAAAAAACTCAAAATCAAGCTCATATGTATTCATCGCTTTTGCAAGATGCATTCCATTTACCCAGCTAGGCAGTCGTGACAGTTTTTATACTGCTCAAGTGAATGGTGAATACATTACACTATATATCCCCCCAACCCCTTCATACACACTTCGCCCATGTGCACATGCCTCCCCCCTGTGTTTGGCTGTCATAATCTGGGTTGCCCCCTCTTAATCCCACTGCTTCTCTTAATCCTGCTGCCTCTCATAATCCCGATGCCTCTGTAGGCCCTAAATGGATTAGCCCCCCACGTTGTCCCGCTCCTGGAAGGCTGAGATCGTCTCTGCAGGGGGTCTCCCCGGACTGTGGCGTGGGTCATCCGTGTCTCTGCAGGGGGTCTCCCCGGACTGTGGCGTGGGTCATCCGTGTCTCTGCAGGGGGTCTCCCCAGACTGTGGCATGGGTCATCCTTGTCACTGCTGGAGGTGCAAGGCCAGGAAGGCCAACCGGCGCACTGGCTATGCCTGTGAATGTCACCCACTACGGAAAATCATTGCCCTTCTCAGCTATGAGCTTCCCCGCTCCCGCTAATGACATTTACCTAGCATCAGCCAATCAGGCAGTGCGCGCACCTCGGTGTGTGTACCTTGGCAGTAAATGTCTCTGAATGAGTCAAACAGAAATCACTCTGACTCGGTATGGTTTAGCATCGCACTGCGTGGAACTGGATTGTACTTTTCGAATTTCACTGCACCATCTGAGGGTTATGCGAGGACCGTCTGATCTGTATCACCACATTGTCATTATGTCAATTATGTCGCATTAAGATGTCAGTGCTGTTGCTCTTGTCTTTCGCTGCAGAAATGGTTCGGTAGTAATACGCTGTGTATTTTATGTCATCACACAGCCATGCAGGAACGGGAGAAGAGAAAGAGATTGTGACTGCTGCAGAAATGTTAAGACTGTTAGATGTTACCAACTAAAAGTTTTGTAGCACTAGATTCATTATATGAAGCTCGTTTGATGTTGTAGATGTTTCTGATGATGCCTTGTGTGGTTTATGCTAGAAGAGTCAATACAGTGCCACCTCCGCTTGTACAGAGTTCAGTTGATTCCACATCAAGTTTTTTGAAGGCAGTGCTCAAGAGCTCCAGATGTATTAGTTATCCTTCTAGGGTTCATTCTTAAATCTGATTAGCAGCCACTCTTGTTAGGAAAATATGAGATAACAGTATTGTCCAAGAAACATTGCCAGTGGTCTGTTTGGTGGCATGGAGGGGTTCTCAGCATTCAAATGAGTTTTTCATTTTGGACTAAAATTGTGATTGCAGCACTCAAATTATGGTGAAGAAATGTTTGTTAGTCCAGGTTGTGTGACAATACCCTAGTTGATTGTAATTTTGCTTGTAGTTTGCCTGGGTGTGCATGTGTTTGTGTGGATGTATATGGTGGGAGTGTGTGGATCTTTGTGTGTGAGTGTGTGGAGGTGCATGTATGTGGGGGTGATGCATGTGTGTGGGTATGTGTGGGGGTGCATGTGTGCAGGTGTGTGTGGGTGTCAAGTCAATATTATTTATATAGCGCTTTTTACAACACATGTTGTCTTTTCAATCACATGGGTCCAGATCCTTAATGACCAAGCCAGGGGCGACACTGGCAAGGACAAACTCCCTAAGCAGGGATTAGGAAGAAACCTTGAGAGGTACAAGACTCAAATGGGAACCCATCCTCCATTGGGCAGCCCAGCTGGTAGAAGTCCATATTTATAGTCTACATATTTTATTACATATTTATTATCTATTGCTAAGCCGAGAAGTCACAGTCCCTCTAGTTGATGTTGGGCCCCATTGGTGCGTCCACTGGTGGCATCGGCACATCCACTAGCACACCAGAGCATTCTCTAGGTGTCTTTGAAGAAGCATGTAACCAAGATACAAAATGCAGGTTAAATATGTAAACGTCAAAATGCAAATCCATATACAGTATATAGCACATGTGCCAGTGATTAGCATGTGGCTCCAGCAGGCTTCTCTATAGCAGCATAACTGAAGGGAGGGGCCAGAAGGGGCCTGGAGGAGCCGGCAGGGGCTGGAGGTGACCACAGTCATGACGGCTCACTTGAGTTATTGCTTTGCGAAGGCTTGATTAAGACTCACCGTCTTAAGTCTAGATATAAAGATTGGAACTGTGTCAGAATCTCGGATTGGATCTGGAAGCTGTTCCATAACTGAGGGGCTCTAAAGGAGAAGGCTCTGCCTCCTGGGGGGAGGGGCAGCAAAAGTAGCGTCTTCAGCCCAGCTGCACCACACAGCTACACCAGACAACCATGCTACTCCACATCCCTTCCCTAGCAGACCTGAAACGTGTCTTACTTTCATCCTCGGTTTGGGTGTGTCCATGTGTGCACAGAATCACTCTGTCTCTCACACTGTGTCCCTGTCACTCTGTCTCGCTCCCTGACACACAACAACACTCACACACCCACATTGATTGCTATCACAAACATATCACTGAGCCCCTCGCCACCTGCGTGCAAACATCCCAATCCATCCGCATGTAGCCGCCAATCCATCCGCATGAACCCACCTTCCTTTCCTGGGTTTCCCAAGCACAATCTTTTCAGAGGCTCGATCAGACAGGGCCTCCCCGATGTCAACCTGCCCTCACTGCCCTACACGATGACACGTCGCAGGCCTGATTTGTCATCTGTCTCTGGGGCCCCATAACTCACCATGAGCTGAGGCTGTCTAGACGTGGGGTGTGCTGGTCGGTCCCAGGGGCCACACACCCGCTGTCACACCCCACCGCCCTCTCCGCCAGTCTGGAGTTGGGTCTCGTGTAAGGGCTCGGCACGTCCTGCGATCGTGGTAGCTGTGAGGCTTGCTGGCTGGTTTCCTGCTGCTAATCTTTTGGAGATGGGCGGGGTTCAGAGTGGTATGTTGACTGTGGTTATTGTCTTGACGTGGAGCATTTAGCTGCAGATTGTGGCTATTGGCTGTCAGTTCTGTTTTCACATGAGGAAGACTGGCGCAGAGGAGCTGGACGGACCTCCTCTTACTGTCATTTCATTGAGTCTGTTCTGGCAGGAACATACGGTGTGGGAATACTAGAACATCTGATTGAAATGGCACCACCTTCATAATGTGTTCTCTCTCTCTCTCTCTCTCTCCCTCTCCCCATACTCTCTCTCTCTCTCTCTCTCTCTCTCCATACTCCCTATCCACACTCTCTCTCCATACTCCGTCTCCATACTCCACAATCTCTCTCCCCATACTCTCTCTCTCTCTCTCTCTATATATATATATATATATATATATATATATATATATATTCGCTCTCCATACTCTCTCTCTCTATGCTCTCTCCCTCTCTATATATTCTCTCTCTGTACTCACTCTATATACTCTTTCTCCATATTCTCTCTGTACTATCTCTCCATACTCTCTCTCTCTCTCCATACTATTTCTCCATATTCTGTCCTCCACTTGCAGATGTTTTGAAAATGCTTTGCTTAACTCTAATCATTAGTAAAGTAATTTGTGAAGCTTTTATTGTGTGTGCCTGAATTATGTAAGATTTGGAACACATTTTTATTAAAATGAATCAAAACCAGAAGAGACATTAAAACACCCCCCAGTAGTCATCAGTCCTGCTCATATCACAGGGACAGTGAAGCAGCTCAGCCTGTTTAATTCCCCCCCTGTGACTGGTGCTGTTCATTTTTATGTGCAATTCAGCTGTTCAAGGAGAATTTTTTTGAGTGAGTTCAAAGCAAAGGAGATCAATATGTGAAATACGTCATTCAATATAATTTTCTCAGATTTTGCAGCCAAATTGTAATATGGGATAACTGGAGAACCAATAGCTGAGCAAGATGTTCCCACAAGATTCAATTTCCCCAGTTCTCCAGGACCCAGGAAAGACCAAAACCTCTCTCCATTTTCACCTCCTCCCCTTTCCTAGATGTCTTACTGGGGAAGAGACTCTGAACATGTCCTCGCTTTATAAGGAGGACAAGAGAATCTGATGGCAGGAGTTTTGTGTTTCAGCATCTGGCAAGAGGCTTTAGGCCCTCCTGAACATCTCCAGGAGATGACAGTGTCCTGAACATCTCTGGGAGATGACGGTGTCCTGAACATCTCCGGGAGATGACGGTGTCCTGAACATCTCCGGGAGATGACAGTGTCCTGAACATCTGCAGGAGATGATAGTGTCCTGAACATCTCCAGGAAATGACGGTGTCCTGAACAGCTGCAGGAGATGACACTGTCCTGAACTACACTCTCACTCTATGTTCACAGTCTCCAATGCTTGTCTTCTCAGACAGGAAACACAGACAATAATTTATAACTTGACCTACCATTAATTTTATGTCTTGACACTGTCTACGCACATCCTGCATGACTTCCTGAATATTGGAGTGCCACTGGATACCACTACAATAAGCTAAATTGTTTCCTGTTGTTAATTCTGAGGTTTTTCGTTTGTGTGGTGTTTTGAAGTTGAAATTAACATTTGTTGATGAAAGCAAAGTAATCAGAGTCAGCTGGGCTTTCAGTAGCAAGAGTTCAATTACTATTCTAATTTTCCATCTTGACAAATATAATATGCAATTAACAAAAACCCATAAACAGCTTGGCTCTAATCATTCAGTGAAGTGGTATGAAATAATCTTCCCCAAGAGGAAAGACTTCCCACTTCTAACAGGACTGAGTTGTGTAGATTACTAACTTGGTTGTGGAGTATTTCAATTGTGCTGTCCCCTGTGTGTGTCGCTACATGTACACTTAGTGTCATTTCATAGGGATGTGTATCTGCTCAGGTATTTGTATTAAACAAGTGTAGTTTGTGTGTGTCTGGTTTGTGTATGTGTGGTTTGTGTGTGTGTGCATGTGGTTTGTGTGTGTGTGTGTGTGTGTGGTTTGTGTGTATGTGTTTTCTGTAGGCGATGCCTGGTGTGTTGTATTCAGCTGGAGGACACACTTCTCTCCCCCCCCCCGCTACACAGAACCTACCAGTGCCTAACAGACTCCTGGCCCCTGTGAACAGATATGGGCGTCCAATCAGAGCTCAGTGCTTAAAAGTACAGTACCGCCCAAAGCACGAATCTCAGCTGGACCTGTGCTGGACTGCACTGAATTGTTTTATTGTCTTTCCAGTGATAAAATTTGTCAGTGACTGATAGGGCACCCTTAAAGGTGTTGCCTTTCCAGGGATGAATTCTTTTTGGGCTGTCCAAGTTAGCGTAGACGCAACATTTTTCATGAGTCCCATGGTAGCTTGAACAAATATGTAACAAAAGTGGTGACATCACTGATTTGTGTGTTTTGAAAAGGTTTTACAGCGTCCGCCATCCACAAACGATTTTGTTTTGTGGGAACCCTGTTTATGGGCTTGTCATCAGTTCATCACCAGTTGGGGGGACCCTCCCTCCCCATCCCCTCCCTCCCCATCCCCTCCCTCCCCATCCCCTCCCTCACCCACAATCACCGCCCCTCACCCTGCCTCACCCTCCCTCACACACCCACCCTCACACGCATAAAGTTTCTTTTGTGCCCTGTGCAATATACAACTTCACTCCTTTTTGTGACATAATCATCTCTGCAATTGTGTATGTGTATTTCTAAACTGGAAAGATGTGACATATTAAAGTGGCGACAGAATGAGATTTGATGTTAATCAGAACCTACAAGGTGCAGATCATGGTGATGAATGAATACCAATGAAAGGGATGTTGAGGTCTTTCATTTGCAGTGGGGCAGTGAGAGCAGACTGGATTACAGCCATCCTCTTAATCCTCGCTGTTCTTCCCTCACCTCCAGCACTCTGTAATTAGACACTAGGCAGTGAGACATTTACAATATCATCCCAATCCAAAATAATACTGCTGTAAGTGTTAGTGGTGGTGTCTTGCATGTGGGGATGTGTTTTGTGTGAATGGGTGTGTATGTATGTGTGTGTGTGCGTGTGCGTGTGTGTGTGTGTGTGTGTGTGTGTGTGTGGGCTGCACCCAGTGAGTGTAGGTCAGTCTAATTCAACTCAGTTTCTTGGGCTGAGAGTGCTCAGCGTGTCAGTTCAAATGTTGACCTGTCCAGGCACTTCCAGTGGATCAGCGGGTAATGACTGAACACCTCAGATAAAACCGCCTGTGATGCATAAAGGTTCTGAAAGAGCAGCCCGGCATTCTCAGGCCTGCACACGGTTGCTGTGTGGTGCGTGGGGCGGCTTTGCCAATGCTACAGCTCAGCTCTGCTATCCTTCCCCCCAGGGCACCGCCGCCAGCCGGGTGCACTACCGTGTGGACGCAACTCGGTTCCCCTACAGTGCCTCCATCTTCGATGTGGAAAAGGACACGGGCAACGTCCTCACCAGGGTCAACCTCAATGAGGAGCCCAACACCAAATTCAGTGTGAGTGCAAGCCTGGGACCCAGCGCGTCACAGGCGGAGCTTTGTACTCACTTCTTCCACAGCATCTGTTTTTGGAAGGGTGATATCCTGTTTTCGTGGACCCTGAAGAATTGTCTTATTGCCTGCATTATTTCCTTCTGCCAACTGGTTTTGCGGTGAAATTGATTTTCTCTCATCCTTGCCCTAGTTGGTGGTTATCGCTTATGACGACGGGGAGCCCATGAAGTCCAATAAGACCCTGGTGGAAATGACCGTCTTACAGCCGTCTGTTATTCCTGTGTTCACGCTAGAAGAGTACAGGTAAGGCCACGCCTCTCACTGCGTCCTCATCAAACAGGAAGTACCAGTAATCCTTCCTGGTAAAGTCACAATATCTTCATTAAATAAACCTACGACAAAAGAAACTGAAATGGAAGATGGAAGATTTTCAGATATGGGTAACAGCACTGAAGAACCTGAGTAATATATCATCCAACTTGCGTGTTACATTTAATTATGATGAACGTAATATGTCCGGACATTTCTGGATTCACCTTATCAAGGTGCTCAGTTGTGTAGAAGTACTATGGTAGACTAATTGGTAATTAATAGGTAATTGGAAGTCGAATAAAACTTCAAAATGAAACCCATATTCATGAGCACAGTTGACCTCAGTTGTGAAAGACCAAATTCCTCCCAATAGTGGATTACACAATTTAACGCTGTGTTGATGCCAGTGGAATTATACAACTTTAGTTCCAAAATAATAAGTAGTATAACATGCATGTATTTAACAAATATTCTGAATAAGAAAAGTACCTGCCATGTCCAAGAAGTGGTCAGATCCAAGGATGTCGGTTGTGATATATCAGTGTTCACGATGATACCGTGATATTTAAAAAAATTTAATATGGATATCACGTTGACAGTATACATATGATAATTGCAAATAACCCAGCACCAGTTATTCAGTGCCGGTGCCAGTCTGATAATGACAGCCCTAGTCAGAAAACAATAGCGCAGATCCCAACAGCAGGTGTAGGGAAAGATTAGTGCATGTCTACATGTCAGTACACATAAAAGCCATGCCTGAGAGAGACCTGTTTGGCCTGGTTGTGGTGTACCAAAGATGGAATTGTACTCTGGACCAGAAGCTTCTGGTTTGTTGGTTTTATAGCATATTCCTATTTTCATACTCACTGTGATTATATCTGCTTTAGGGAGCTGGCAATGTACTCAAAATAAGTCAAGGTGAAGGAAAAATTGGCACTAAACCTTTAATCATACAGTTTATGAATATGTATCAAAGCTTTAAGGTATAGCTTGTCAGTGCTTCCAAGTATTGTTTTTTTAAGGGCAGGGTGCACTCTCTTTGACTATATTATGGCTACTTTATTAAATTAAATGTTTAATATATATGACATGAGTGGTAATCAATTTAATTGGCTTGGCCTCCAGGGGAAATAACACTCGATGTTCTGGTAGTAGTTTCCTAAATGGCCATTAGCCATTTAAATGAAGCTAGAGGAAGCATGCTCCATATCCCTTACATATCTCTTCACCTTAACCACATGTTGACATCCACATCGTTTACACACTATATAATATAGAGCATATATAGCATTGTTCTTTCTTGCTTCGTTCTAGCACCTTTTCAACTGATGGTAGACACATGTACATTTATCGCAGATGCAGCCAGAGAGGTCTGCAGCTCTCTGGAGGTGTGGGTGGTGTGTGGGTGGTGTGTGGGTTTGGCCTTTACCTGAATTAATATGTTTCTGGTGCTTCTTGGTGTTTTGATGGCCATCCACTTCTGGGCAGATTTGCGGTAATGCTGAGTGCCCTCCAATTGTGAATGATTTGTCTTAGAGATGGAGCTGGAATCTTTTGGTCTTGTAGTTTGTTGCTTTCCCCAGACTAATGGGCTGTCACCACCTTCTCCCTGATGTCCTCAGATGTCTCCTTTCCTCTCAGCTTTGTTGCTCAGTGGGCTTTATGCCTTGGCATGGCAGTGGTTTGATTGGTTTCCTCTCCCTTTTAATCAGTGTGGCTCAAATCTTTTCCCAAGGATGTCGCATTTGATTGGTCTGCTTAATTGATTACTTGAGCACTCACATGTAGCACCTGAGAATTAATTTGGTGCTTATCATCCTACAGATGAAACACTGGTTAACACTGTGCTTCAGACTGGCTAACATTGTGCTTCAGACTGGCTAACATTGTGCTTCAGACTAGCTAACACAAACACTTCAGAAACATTCAGGATGACTGCATCCATTTTTCAGGGTCCTCCACTAATGTCTTACTAACAATACATCAAATTTACAGTATGTTCATCAAGAATGAGATACATTACCACTCAGATAACTGTGGTATTGTAGCCTATGGCCACATTACATATGCTACATTCAGTGACTAAAATAACTAGCATTAAAGGATTAATTGTTATGACCCATTCCTCCTCATGCGTCAAGTATATTAGTTGCAAGAGATCAAGATTTCCACCAAAGAAGCCAAGAGAAAGCTTGCTGTTCGTCTTGTTCAATACCTTTGGACCAAAAGAATTAAGGATTTCTCATTTTATATCTACAGGGAATTTTAATGGCTATACACATTGTGGTAATGACATACCTACTGGCACTGTTGTCTTCTTACAGTGGGTGATCAAATATTTTCCTGATGTTCAGGGGAGGGTACAGCGCAGTACATGCAGTGTTATACAGTACAACGCAGTACATGCAGTGTTATACAGTACAACGCAGTACATGCAGTGTTATACAGTGCAGCGCAGTACATGCAGTGTTATACAGTGCAGCGCAGTACATTCAGTGTTATACAGTGCGGCGCAGTATAAAACCAACAAACCAAATAGAAAACACCATAAAAGAATCACAAACCAGAATGACAAAAGGGAGAAACACAGGTCATCAAAATCCAGAGGACGAATCTGAAAGAACAAAACCAGAAAGGTACGCAATAAGGTCAATACACAGGAAGACATAATATAAGAAAATGCTCAGTAAACACAAGAAAACGAAGTGACAAAAATTTGCAATGGAATAGAAAACCAAATCATGTGCTTTGTGATGAGAAACGGCCAAGTCCACTCAGTGTGTAGGGCTGACATAACCAACGGATACCTGGGGAATCTGGGATATGGAGTCATGCTCTGCAGCTTTTTGCGTACCAGGCTGCCACGTCACAGTACACTTGCACAATCCAACAAGGAAAAACAGGGGTGCAGAAAAATGACAGCACATGCTCTGGAGTGATGAATCAGAAGTTGTAACAGAAGGCAGTTTGTTCACTAAAGGGCTGGAGAGCAGTGCAATAATGTGTGTCTGCAAGCAACAGTGAAACAGGGTGGAGGTTCAACAGTGAAGCATGGTGGAGGTTCAACAGTGAAGCATGGTGGAGGTTCAACAGTGAAGCATGGTGGAGGTTCAACAGTGAAGCATGATGGAGGTTCAACAGTGAAGCATGGTGGAGGTTCAACAGTGAAGCATGATGGAGGTTCAACAGTGAAGCATGGTGGAGGTTCAACAGTGAAGCATGATGGAGGTTCAACAGTGAAGCATGGTGGAGGTTCAACAGTGAAGCATGGTGGAGGTTCAACAGTGAAGCAGGGTGGAGGTTCAACAGTGAAGCATGGTGGAGGTTCAACAGTGAAGCACGGTGGAGGTTCAACAGTGAAGCAGGGTGGAGGTTCAACAGTGGAGCAGGGTGGAGGTTCAACAGTGAATCATGGTGGAGGTTCAACAGTGATGCAGGGTGGAGGTTCAACAGTGAAGCATGGTGGAGGTTCCCTGCAGGTTTGGGACTGCATTTCAGCAAATGGAATTGGGGATTTGGTCAGGCTGCCACGTCACAGTACACTTGCACAATCCAACAAGGAAAAACAGGGGTGCAGAAAAATGACAGCACATGCTCTGGAGTGATGAATCAGAAGTTGTAACAGAAGGCAGTTTGTTCACTAAAGGGCTGGAGAGCAGTGCAATAATGTGTGTCTGCAAGCAACAGTGGAGGTTCAACAGTGAAGCATGGTGGAGGTTCAACAGTGAAGCATGGTGGAGGTTCAACAGTGAAGGCATGGTGGAGGTTCAGTGAACATGGTGGAGGTTCAAAGCATGGTGGAGGTTCAACAGTGAAGCATGATGGAGGTTCAACAGTGAAGCATGGTGGAGGTTCAACAGTGAAGCATGATGGAGGTTCAACAGTGAAGCATGGTGGAGGTTCAACAGTGAAGCATGGTGGAGGTTCAACAGTGAATCATGGAGGTTCAACAGTGAATCATGGTGGAGGTTCAACAGTGATGCAGGGTGGAGGTTCAACAGTGAAGCATGGTGGAGGTTCCCTGCAGGTTTAGGACTGCATTTCAGCAAATGGAATTGGGGATTTGGTCAGGATTAATGGTGTCCTCACTGCTGAGAAATACAGGCAGATAATTATCCATCAAACAATACCATCAGGGAGGTGCCGGATTAGCTCCAGATTTATTCTGCAGCAGGACAACAACCCCAAACATACAGCCAGTGTCATTAATAACCAAACATTGATTTAGAGTTTTGTTCATTCACTTTTTTGTTTATTCACTTGGAATTTTGTTTGTTCACAAAAATAAACTATTCACACTTCTTTGCATTTTTAGAATTCTTAGGGAAAGCATTTTCTCCATTTTTTCCACTTTTGCACAGTACTGTGAGTGTTTGTGTGCGTGCATGCATGTGTGTGCGTGCATGCATGTGTGTGCGTGCTTGCATGTGTCTGTGCATGAGGGTGCGTGTGTGTGCATGTGTGTGTCTGTGCATGAGGGTGGGTGCGTGTGTGTGTGTGCATGTATGGGTGCATGGAAATAACTGTGGTTAAAGATGTTAGAGATCAAAAGAAGCAGCAGGCATCCAGGCCCCTGTGCTGAGTCACCTGGAAACTTGAGCGTAATGGGTGTGTGGGTTCACATTAGGCAGGCAGACACACTTAGGACTGCATAGAGTTGAATTACCTGTGCCTGGATTACACACCATGCAAGCCTTGATATGTGGATTAAGTCCCCTACATGGACTAATTCCATTATTAGGAGTGAGTGTTTGAAATTGACTTTAGGCCCTTGTATGGTAGTCTATTTACACTATGCTGTCATGGTCGTCTGAAAGCAAAACCTCTGTGAGCAACCTGGATATCCTGCGTGTGTTTATGGGCTATTTTGCTGACTGCATTATTTAGGAGCCTTTTGGCACATCTTCTACCTTTTTCATGATACATAGTGATGGATAGCAACAGCAGTCTCATTTAAATGAAAGACAATGCAGAACCCAGTTTGATAGCCAAGCATACTAATTTCTGTAATTACAATCCATAGCAACTGTATAATGGGTGACAAAGTGAAAGTATTTTTAATACCGTGAAAGGATTTTGCTGGTGACAGTTCCCATGTTATGTTAGCCTGCTGTCTGACTGTTTCCAGTGAGGATCAACCTAACAATTAATGAAGGCCCAGTCACCATCTTTAACCATCTGAACACGTTGCACCTTCAGATTTTTCCGTTTTGACGTTCACAGCAATCATGGCTTACTTTTTTTTTTTTTTTGGTTATGATGCTAGCATACATCTCCTCAAGCCCAGAATCCCCCCAACTCCTGGGGCATGAATATACATGCAATAAACTTTATCTTCCGAGGCAAGCCGTGATGAATATAGGTGCTCAACCCTGAACACAAGGAATATCAGGGAAAGCAATCTTCTTGCAGCCAAGTGTCCAGTCAGATCGAAAAACCCCAGAGGCCTTTGACTATTGCTGTACTACTTTTTAATGGGCAGTATTGTGTACCTTGTGCTTCCTTGTTGTTCGTGTACTTAGATAATGAGATTGTGTAGCACAGCAGGTATGTATATAAAGGGATCGAGGAATTGACCACATATTGAGCACAAAACCCAAAGGGGTCTTATTGTGCTGTGACTTGTAGTGCTTCATGTTTGGAGGAATTATGCAAGTTTTGCTCTATATTGCTCCACAAAACAGAGCCACATACAACTGCTAATGAACTAGAGGTGCAGTTTGTTAGCAAGAGATCATCTCAGAGGCTGGGTTTCCACAAGCGTAACATGCTATTCTAAAATGGTGGCAGATAGAAACACAACTGCAGGCATGTGCTCATCCAATAAGGTAATGTGGAAAACCCTTGTGGTAATGTATAGTGGTCAGAGTTTAAAATCTGGAAGTGCATGCCAGTTGTTGCCTTGTGCATGGGAAGGAACAAGCTGCATGCTGGCAAGATTTAACCTTTAACCTTGTGTTTGCTCTTAGCAGAGTGGTGTAGTACATTTTTAGGTGGAACAGAATCACATGGTTTTTGCCTTATTCAAGAAAACCCTTCTCGATTACTAGTTTTCACACTTGTTTTTGACGTTCTGATGTCCAAGCTTCTCATCCAAGCATACCATCTATTTTTTTTATTTTATTTATTGATTTTTGCAATATTCCTAGACGCGGATGGAAAATCCCAAGTCTTAGGAATAATGCAGAAAAACAAACAAAAGTCCAAGGAGAATATAACCCCAATCGCCCTTGATCGCGAGCTGATGTGCAACCTCTCTTTGGTTCTGCAGTGCTCCTGTCTGCACTCCAAAATCTCTGGACCGAAATTGGTTTTTGGCTATAGGTCCACCACTTAAGCCTACCTACTTTGAAACAAATATCTTTTTTCTTTAAAAAAATGAGATTCTTCTGAACAGTGCACTACACCACCCTTGAGAGAAGTTGGGTGTTGTGACATACAGCCTAAAGACCAGCTGGGGGCACAGTGGTAAGTCATAAAGAAAAAACTAAAATATGCTGTGGGACTATTTTGATTATTTGGGTCGATTTTGGATGTGACATACCAGCAGGATTTTGTTAGAAAGACAGTTTTCTTGCTATCATGCAATATAGCAATATAGCCTCATAATTATAACAAAAAACTATATTTGTACTCAGCAGCATCAGTGCAAACCTCGAGAGAGGTCTAGACTAGAGAGCTGCATACAAATTAAAGTCTCTCCATCACCCAACCAACCTTGACATCCCCACCAGCAACCTACCCTGACATCTCTACCAACATCCCTACCCCATCCCCATGTGCCTCAATCCTGTCCCTACTGTATCTCTTAGCCCCAATAGTCAAAATGTTTTATCATAAAAATGTAAATATATTAAGAAATATATATTTTGCTAATTTTCCAGACTTTAGTGATATAAAATATATTGTAGAAAGATAAAGAAACTTGCTTGGTGGCCACGGTAACAGCGATGTCATGAATTATGTGGATGACTATGAGGCAGTCCCATAGGTAATGGGGGGGATGTTGCAAGCCACACGGAACAGTATAAATGCACAGTGAGAGCACCAGCGATGGGCTGAGTGGAGTCCAGCAGGGGCTGATTACCACCTTCACAGCCTCTCTGGTGCTGCCCGCCTCCTTAGCTGGGTGGCAGGTGGACCAACGTGGGTGTGCTGCTGAAAATGTCACCCACCCGCTCCTGTGCTGCATGCCGGGATCCAATTAGCTGCGTCATGGCTGCTCCTGCTGCTGCTGGTCCCGCCCCCACCTGCCCCCCCACCCCAGTCTGATGGAGGTAACGAGGCCCCCTCCGCACAATCTGCAGGATTACCGTGCAGCCCTTCAGAGAGGAGCTAGCAGTGAAGGGGCAGGAAAACAAGCGTCATTAGTGCAGTGTGACTTGTTAGCATGTGCAAACCCCAGCTAATGTGTGGGCTGCCCAAGCTGGTGCACTGGCGGTGGCCTTAGCGTTGAGTGGGATTAGGAGGTGTGATGCACCACTGCTCCATGCACCACTGCCCCATGCTCCACTGCCCCATGCTCCACTGCCCCATGCTCCACTGCCCCATGCACCACTGCCCCATGCACCAGTGAGGCAGACCACAGAGGTAGCGGCGACTGGCTATGCTTAGTACCCCTGAAAACTCTCGACAAAAAATCAGTTCCTACATAAAGTGGTTGGAGATGGAGCTGCAGGTTTGGAGAGGAATGATAACGTGGACAACCCTGATGCAATATTTACCGAGGTTACTGACGCAGGGAGGCCTTGTGTGGCGTGCGTGGGTTTTATACAGCTTGACTTTGAGATCAAAAACACACTTTCAACTGGACAGACAAGCTCATTTTCATACAGTAGACCTGTTGAAAATATTTGATGAGTACAAATGTTCTAGACGTGTCCCATCTCATGCAGTGGGGCTCCATTGGAATGAGACCTGGGGGGCTATGAAGGCCACTGCTGTAAACGCAAATCACAGCCTTGTTTGGTGGAACCAGTTTGGCTGCATGTTTGTGCAACATGGCGCATTATTCAGCAGGATGGGTGTCTGACAAAGAGCCGTGGGCTCATGAGGAGGTCTGCATGCTCAGGCACAGAGCTTAACTACACTTCTGCATGGTGCCAAAAAATGATTCCCCCATCATAACGTCGGCAGAGGTGGCCTATACCTTTGATACAAGGCCCAAGGTTTGATGTGTTGAGTGTTGTGGGAGTTTTACTGCCATAAAGGGCTGTTGAGTTTTTGTGGCCTGTTAGCTTGAATTGGCCTTGCTAACCTCCTCATCTGACTGCTATCATCAGCTACGCCTTTTCAAATACAGAACCACTTCTCACTGTTCATTTCTTCCTCCCATTATTATTGTCTGTAAACTCCAGGACATGAAATCCTTGGGTCAGCAGCTGTCTCTGAGATGCTGGAACCACCACTAATGATCACTTCACATCTGAACTCCAGTCTTGGATATGTATTGCCCTGCAGAGTTTTCCTCCAACACACCTGGTTCTCAAATTCTGATGGTGCTGCATGCTTTGATTAACTGGGTCAAGAATGCTGGATTGGGGTTGGATCTGAACTCCTCCAGGTAGTAAATCTCCAAGACTGGAGATGGGCGCCATGGCTTTATAGACCCTGCTGCAGTCACGTGATTGGCTGCTAGCAAGAGCAGCCTATTGGTTTTAAAGAGCAGTACCCACAAAAGGCTACTAAGAAGATTCCCCAGCAGGGTTGTTGCAAAGTTCATTCTGAGTTTTGGACATGAGATCAAAGACGTCACTTTAGCAATTTAAATTAAATGTTTGAATTAAAATGAAGTTAGTCAGTCCCTTAAGTTACTTCAGCCTTACCAGGTAGTATCACAACAACAGAGTCAAGCATCAGATACATCAGTGCAGTAAATCTGGTGTATAATAGCTGTGCCCTATCACTGTTTGTCTTAAAAATTGCACACCTGTAAACCTATTGTTCCCAGCTGATCATACGGGTTTGTGCTTAACAAAATCCTTCCTTTATTATAAGATTGCTTTAATGCATAATAACAGTGTGAACTTTGTTTGTTTTGTTATATCTGGAACTTAAATAATAGCTTTAGAGCTGCTGTATAATCCTTTGAAGTGTAATCGTTTATGACTTCTAATGTTTTATCTTTGGCTCCACGCTGCCTGTAGTTTATAATTGCTTGAGTCGATCGGAGTGATGTGGCTGTTTGGCTTCGATTGCTTTGATGATTGGACACCCCTACGAGTGCTGAAGGGTACACGCGTGAATCATAAACATAGTGCCAGTTAATCATCTCAATGGCTTCTGTTTTCTTTAATCCAATCAAACTGCATCACAATCAAACCTCTGCATTCTTATTTTGTTTTGTCTGCAGCACTCAAAAGGGCTTCTCATGAAATATTCATAAGGCTTTAAATAATTTATCTTTAATAAATTATCTTATTTTGTTGTAGGACACTAGAATGACTGGTAAACATCTAAATGAGTGCTGTATATGTAAATGAGGTTAATGCTCTTGACAGCAGGAACAACGGCCTGTTCATATCTGGCAAATCTTTCGAGTGGAGTTTATCATGCATTGATTGTCATATGGACACTGGTTCCATCATCTTCTAGCCATGTCACCCCCCAGACCAACTCACCACTCCTGTATCTACCTGGCAATTTTCTAATTGATTGCGCGAAACTGCAGGAGCGGTTTGATTGCGCAACTTCCTCCATGAGCTGCAAGGTGTTGCACTTGCCAGGCTGGAGTATTAATCTCAGGGAATCGGGGATTTGTAAATCTGCCGTGTGAGAGTCTCTCCTACAGAACCCCAGATATCCTGCATAATGCATGATGCTCTTGGTTATCAATACATGCTGCCAGAGTAGAGCTCAATTTGCCCTGCCCATGCAGAGGCTGCATCTCCCACTGTTACCCCAACAGGTTAACCACGATGAAGTTTGCCCTTTACCTCTTGTTCCGAAAGGACAGGCACAGTACGCTTCCTGGTTACCAACAGCACTGATCGCAAACAATCTGTAAAGGTCAGCGCGTAATCTGCTGCCGGAGCGTTTAAAGCTACCGTGAAGAATTCTTTCACTTATGGAGGGCGCGCTCAGTTAGTCCAGTGCTTGTTTTTGTTGAGTGCTAAGTGCTGAAATTCAGCACTGAAAAGGAGAACACTACACTGTCTCTATGGAACAGTGCTGGCCATTATCTCCTTCCATATAGCCAATGAAATGGAAGCTACAAATTAAAGTGTTAAAAACACAACAATGCAAGTCGATAAAGTGGGGAAAAGTGGGATAAAGTTTTCATCAGCTGTGAAGAATAATGTGTACCTAGCAGTGATTCATGAACTTGTTTTTTTCATGAATGAGCTGGTAACAGAACAGTTAGTACCTCGGACTTTAACCATTTAATGGAGCGCTTCACTGGATCACCCAAACAGCTTACGTAGTTTTGTTTGCTGTTTGGCAGCATGATACTAACTAACATTTTAAGGGCTTAGCATTCCACCAGCGGTCCTGGACCCCTTCAAGCAGATGCTGCCTCCAGCATTCCAAAGCAACACTATCTGAGACTTCCGTTTCTATGGCAATCACTAAATGTGTACATTTTACCATGCAAGCCACATGCATTTGGCGTGGTCAGAGAGCGTCATCCGTACGAACAAATGAAGTTAGTACAAATCAGTGCCAAATAGCTGTTAGCCGGCACTCCACTGGTCTGCGTTAGACAGCTTATGTTCCTATTTTGTGATTGGATGCGTGTCTCGTTTCTATTATTATATGTCAGGAAAACAAAGCCTTGTTTTGAGCTTCACTTGAATGTTCCTGCATGTCATGAAGAGGAACAATGAAGAGGAACAGCTCCTTGCTGGTATACAGAATGGATTTGTCTAGGTCTGCCAGCTACCAAAAACAGCAAAGGAAAGGTTAGAAAAACTGTGGCCCCTTGTTAAAGCAGCAGCGAGGACTGTAAGCCCACTGGCTTTGCTTTGTAACCATTACTGTGTGTATGTTTCGTTTTCTTCAGATTCATTCACATTCTACTCCTATTGTTTAAAACAATACATTTATCATTATTATTATTTATTTTATTTTATTTTTGCAGTTGAATGTCAATCATTCAGCTACTTGATTGCCACATCTCTGGTTTACATTATCTTTGTTATTTCTGTCATTCTGTTCCCAGATCAGGCAAATCTTTATAGTTAAAAATTGTTTTGCCCTCTAGATAGTTTGCTGGACTTATTTCATTATGTTTAACTTTTCTCATCAGACATCATGCTGGGATTAAGGGACCTCACCATCATTCACTCCCTGTGCGTCTCATCCTGGTCTCGCTAACATGAGTTTTCATGTTTTAAAGCTTTAAACCTATGAAGGGTTCTTGATAGAGCTGATGTGTTGTTGACTGAGGAGGACGCGAATGTGGTCCTGCACGGTCGAATTCCAGCATGGTTTGGTTATGGCCCTCTGCTACCTTACCTTGTACTTAACCCATGATTCCAGTCAGGTGTGTTTGAGCAGGACAGTGGCCCAACCCTGCGGGTGTCCCTCTACCAAAGCATGCTAGCGCAGGGATTAGGAGCCACGGAACAGCACAGGGGATGGGCAGGGAACACTGGGGGCGGAGCCTGTGAGGGCTTGCAGGTCTTCCATTCGTTTCCCGCACTTGCGGGTTTGCTTTTCTGAGGACCTTGTGTGAGCGCGTGTGTGTGTGCATGCGAGCCTGCGTTTGTGTGATGGAGGCCTGTTTAAGAAGGGATTTACAAGGGGTGATGTAGCTAGCAAGAGTTTTGGACATCTCCTGGTCTGGAATAACAGAAAGCTCAAGCGTATTTCATTCCCCAGCATGGAGTCTGCGTGCTGTAGGCCAGAGTGTCGCCCATAGGGAGCATGTTTGATCCTGCGCATGCTTATCTGGAAAAAGGAATCTGGCTAAATCCTGGCCGGGATTTATTGCCAGATGTGATAAAAGCAGGAATCACGGGGCGTTCTGTGACTGCCCATAACCACCGGCAGCCGCCTTCAATATCAAAACAGAAACGGCCCAATGTCCTTTCAGAACCCATTTAATGGACAACTATTCATATTCTGAATATATCAGTATATGGCTGTATTTCTGCAGGTAGTGTGTTCTACAGACAGGTGTTCAGACCATCAGTACAAGCAGTTGTGGTAAGAGGCAGCTTCAGTATGAATGTCTGTCTACATTATCCACAGTATTTGCGCAGTAATGGATTGCGGTTTATGTGGGTGATGAAACCTACAAACAGTACACTCACACACACACACACACACACACACACACTCTCTCTTTTATATTACTTTTCTATTACTTTGTATCTCTTCAAATCCACAGTGTTATACTTTCTCCACAAGCACCTAAACACTCCATTACCTTTTTTCCTGTGTAGCATTTCTGTCTTTTGTAGTGTATTTGTCCTTCTCCAATGCGCACAAAAGCCACCTAACTCAGAGCCATACGTCTGTGACACGCAACCATTTCTACAGCAGTAGTGACAACTTCCTATGACAGCCGGTCTCTGTCTCTAATAAGGCCCCCCATACAGTGGTGTCGCTGCTGTATCCCAGAAGCAGACAGAACAGTGCTCCATGAACGCACTACACTGTGCTCCTGCTGGCGTGTGGATGCTTCCAGTCCTGAGAGTGCTCCAGAGATTCGTTTAACTGTGCTAGCTGATTAATTACTCGTGTGGTTTTTTTCTTTTACTTTCCATAAATGTGAACCTGAGGGAGCCGTTGCAGCCCAAATTAATTGAGTCGGATTCATAAAACGAAATGGAGTCATGATCCAGATCCAGAATGGCATGTGGGAAATGATCAGGCAGTCTGGCGATGCGGCAGTTGGGTCCCCGCCAGCTGTGGACCAGGGTGCTGGGGTTCATCCTCGTGCGAGACAGGGTTAGGACTGCATTGAGACTGGGGTATGAGACAGGGTTAGGACTGCATTGAGACTGGGGTATGAGACAGTGTTAGGACTGCATTGAGACTGGGGTATGAGACAGGGTTAGGACTGCATTGAGACTGGGGTATGAGACAGGGTTTGGACTGCATTGAGACTGGGGTATGAGACAGGGGTAGGACTGCATTGAGACTGGGGTATGAGACAGGGTTTGGACTGCATTGAGACTGGGTATGAGACAGGGTTAAGACTGCATTGAGACTGAGGTTTGATACAAGGTTAGGACTGCATTAAGACTGGAGACAAGGTTAGGACTGCATTAAGACTGGAGACTGGGTTAGGACTGCATTGAGATTGGGGTATGAGACAGGGTTAGGACTGCATTGATACTGGGGTATTAGACAGGGTTATGACTGCATTGAGAGGTTTGATACAAGGTTAGGACTGCATTAAGACTGGAGACTGGGTTAGGACTCCATTGAGACTGGGGTATGAGACAGGGTAAGGACTGCACTGAGACAAGACAAATGTATAGTGCTTTTTACAATGCATGTTATCACAAAGCATCTTTGCAAGCACATGGGTCCAGATCCCTAATTAACAAGCCAGGGGCAACAGTGGCAAGGAAAAACTCCCTAGGCAAGAATTAGGAAGAAATCTTGGGAGGACCAAGACTCAAAAGGGAACCTCCTCCATTGGGCTTCCCAGCTAGTAGAAGTCCATATTTATTGTTCTATTTCTAGGCCGAGCAGCCACAGTCTCTCCCATCCACGGTATCGGCACACCCACTGGCAAGCCAGACCATCTTCTAGATGCTTTTATGGAATTGTCTTGGTAGAAGCATGTAACCAAGATACACAATGAGACAAACAAAAGGTTAAGTATGTAAACAAACAAAACAAACAAGAGGTTAAGTATGTAAACATCAATTTAAACATCCATATATATAGCACACGTGCCAGTGATTAGCATGTGGCTCCGGCAGGCTTATATATAGCAGCATATCTAAAGGGAGGGGCCTGGGGGTGACCATAATCATGAGGGCTCACTGAGCCATTGCTTTCCACCCAAATCATTATCACAACCTGAGTGAATGCCTGACATGACTGCATCTCAGATCAGCAGTCATCAGCATCTCAGATTACCAGAAGACTCAATGACTGGGGACCCCCAGACTCCACACCTTCATATGTAGTATATTGACTGAAGGCTTAATTAAATATTTGAGTCTTTAGTCTAGATTTAAAGATTGGAACTGTGTCAGAATCTTGGATTGGAGCTGGAAGACTGTTCCATAAGAAGACTGTTCCATAACTGAGGGGCTTTAAAGGAGAAGGCTCTGCCTCCAGCTGTAGTCTTGCTAATTTTCTAAACTAAGAGAGATCCTGCATTTTGAGAGTGCAGCAGGCAAGATGGGTTAAAGTATGCAATGAGTTCACTCAGATATTATTGAGCAAGACCATTTAACGCCTTATAGATTAACAGAAGAATTTCTCTGCATCTGATAATGAAAGTAAATGTCTCAGCTTGGTAATATTACGTAAATGGAAAAAGGCAGCCTTATTGACATTGCATATATGTGTGTCAAATGAAAAATCAAAATCAATAGTGACACCTAAGCTTTTTGCGGTAGATTTAAATTTAAAAAAACATCTAGGGTAAGAGCAATATTAGACCAATTGCTTCTTGGAGCTTTGGGTCCAAGAAGTAACATCCCAGTCTTATTGGAATTTAGAAAATTAGATGCCATCCAGTTTTTTATTACTTGGACAGAGTTCTCAATTTTGGGAGTAGTACTGACATCATCTGGATTAGAACATATATGCATAGAGTATTAGAGTATCATCTGCATAGCAATGGAAGCTAATACCATGCCTATGAATGATTGTGCTAAGCGATAGCATATACAATGAGAATAACATGGGGCCCAATACAGATCCTTGTGGGACACCATATTTTACTTTTGTGTGTTCTGAGCATTCATTATTTGCAGGGACAAATTGGTAATGATCTGTCAGGTAGGATTTGAACCAGGAGAGTGCTTGACTTCTTATGCCAATGAGTGTCTCTAACCTATCCAGTAGAATGTTGTGATCAATGGTGTCAAAAGCAGCACTAAGGTCTAACAATATAAGAAAACGTGTCCTTTATCAGAGGACATTAAGAGATCATTTACTACTTTAGTCAGCGTGGTTTCAGTGCTTTGGTGGGGTCTAAATCCAGACTGAAATAACTCGAGGACTTGTTCTGTCTGTAAAAAAGTAGAGATTTGCCATGAAACTACTTTCTTTAGAACTTTGGAAATAAAGGACAAATTAGAGATTGGCCTATAGTTGGAGAGTTCCTGGGGATTAAGACCAGGTTTTTTAATTAGTGGCTTAATGACTGCAAGTTTAAATGATTTGTGGATGTAGCCTAGGCTCAGAGAAAATATAATTATAGTGAGCAAAGGTTCTATATTACTATGCAGTGGTTCTTTGAGTAGATGAGTTGGTACAGCATCCAGTATACATGTGGAGGGTTTGGAAGAATTTACCAAGGAAATTAGCACTTTACGACTGATTGGGGAAAAGAACAATAAGCTTATATTCAATAAGGCTGTGTTTCCATGACACTCTATATACTTCTAATTTAGAATGTTGCCATTTACGTTCCAGGATTTGCGTGGCTCGTTTGAGACTACGTGTGTGGTCATTGTACCAAGGAGCCATTCTTCTCTCACTTACTGTCTTAGATCACAATGGCGCAACCTTGTCTAAAGCTGTACGTCAAGAATTCTCGATGTGCTTGGTAATACGCTCCAGCCCTTCCAGAGCTACAGGTGCATTGTTGTTTGTCAAATCTGGTAAAGTCCTGATGGAAGCAGATGTAATAGTTTGTTTGTTTTGATAATGGGGTGGCCAATGAATACCATCGTTCAAACGCAACTCTTATGTTATGAGGGAGTGTTCAGAAATGGCCTCACTTTGAGGAAGTACTACTAAACTGGCTATGTCAATACCAAACGATAAGACCAAGTCTAAAGCATGGTTACTATTATGTGTAGGACCCAACACATTCTGAGTGATGCTCTTTGAATCAAGAATTGCTTGAAAGTTTATTATAAAAGAATCAGGCACATTTTCAAAATAGATATTAAAATCGCCAACTATAATCACCTTATCAGCTGATAGCACTATATTAGACAGGAAGTCCAAAATCTCCTGTGGCACTTACTTAGTTGAAGGTGAATTTGATATAGTGAGAAAGAGAGATTCAAAAGAATTAGAATTGAAACCTGATTTTGAGAGACACCTATTTTTGAGTCATAGAGTGTGGCAACACCACCTCCGTGACCATTTAGACGGGGGTTACATATCTAGAGCCGGAGTGAGATGCTTGGTTTAGGGCCATATAGTAATCCAGGATTCAGTAAGCCAGGTTTCAGTTAGGCAAAGCATGCATAGCTTGTGGTCGGTAATCATTTCATTATCAAGTAGTGCTTTAGATGACAAGGGTCTTATATTTAGCAATCCTAATTTCAGATTGAAATTATTCTCAGTAGTAGCATTATTGAGTTTAACATTAATTACATTTTGTGCACAAATTTTACAAAAAATGTTTTTTGATACACGAGGAAGTCAAGTGGAATCTAGGTGATGTCTCCTTACACCTCGCAGACAGTCGGTTTAGCCTGTTTGTCTGCTGACTGGCCTCGGCTCTGGTTTGTCAGTTCTCGTTAACTACTCCTACTCCTACACTACCACTATTAAGCCTAGTGGATATGCTAGAAGAAATGAGAGCAGCACCCTCCCAAGAGGGGTAAATGCCGTCCCAAACGTGTCCAGTTATCTATAAAACCCACATTGTTTTCTGAGCACCATTTTGACATGCAGCACTTAAGCGCCCATAACCTGATATAGTTTTCGGCCCCACGCTGAAATGGAATGCGGCCAGAGCATATTACAGTATCTGACATTCTCCCCGCTAGCGCACACATCTCTTTAACATTTTCCTTTGTAATCTCTGACTGTCTTAACCCCACATCATTGGTGCCAACATGTCTAACAATTTTGGAGTATTTACGTTTAGCCAGTACCTTTAGGTTATCCCTGATGTCAGACGCTCTAGCCCCCGGGATATATTTAACTATGGCTGCTGGTATCTCTAAAAGGGTCGCTATATTCACATGCTGAAGCTGTGAGTCTCCTATAACCAGAGCTATTTTAACAGGTTACTCAACCAGTGTATCACTGAGTAGGAAACTTGAAATGAACAGTGCTCAGCCCTCAGCAATGCTGCTGAGACCCATTCGCCCAGCTGTGAGGCTCTAATGCCGGAGCTGGGGACTCGCTAGCTACTGTGGCAACCGGCCCTGCTAAACTAGATGCTACTGACTACTCTCTAGGACTGTCTAGAGCCTGGATGCACTCCTCTAGACACGAAATCTTCGCCATTAGGCTTATAATTAATCTACACTTCTCACATATAATTACCACTACTGACAGATGAAGGGTAACTATACATCCCACACTCAGCACAAGCAACAAGAAACTCAGACATGGTGAAATACTTAGTTTCGGTTAAGTTGTTTGTTGATATATTTTTGAAGTTGGTAAAGGTCTTCCGATGACTTGTGGAGGTTGCCGATATAGGGATTTTGTGTTGATATATATAAAAAAGGTTAAGACTGCATTGAGACTGGGGTATGAGACAGGTCTAGGACTGCACTGAGACTGGCCTGCACTGATACTGGAGACAAGGTTAGATCTGAATTGAGACTCATCTATGAGACAAGGCTAGGACTGCAGTGACACTGGAGACAGGGTTTGGACTGCATTGAAACTGCAATATGAGACAGGGCTAGGATTGCACTGAGACTGGAGACAGGGTTAGAACTGCATTGAGACTGGGGTATGAGACGGGGGTAGGACTGCACTGAGACTGGAGATTGGGTTAGGAATGCATTGAGACTGGGGTATGAGACAGGGTTAGGACTGCACTGAGACTGGAGATTGGGTTAGGAATGCATTGAGACTGGGGTATGAGACAGGGTTAGGACTGCACTGAGACTGGTGTGTGTGTGTGTGTGTGTGTGTGTGTGCGTGTGTGTGCGTGTGTGTGTGTGTGTGCGCGTGTGTGTGTGCACGCGCAGGTTTCCACCCGTCAGTGAGAACGCTCCCGTGGGAAGGGTGGTGGGAGTGATTCTGGCGGCTGCCATAAATCAGAGCATCGTCTACTCCATCATCGAGGGCAACGAAGGAGGTGAGTGGGCACATCGCCGCAGCGATGCACAGCGCCTCTAACTCAGCTTCTCACCACCCTGGGTGGCGTTACCTCAGCATTAGCAGCCTGAAGAGGAGGAAATGACCATCGCTCATAACCTTGGCACTGCCACATCTGCTCAAGCGTCAATCCCATACTGTACAACGCAACAATCCCATACTGTACAATCCCTACCTTTGCAGGTTATAATCTAGTGACATCTCTTTTACTTGCTGGATAAGTTATTTATAAGTTTGATTCATTTGTTATACTTTTGTCAGGAGAGAGAGAGAACATAGGAGAGAGAGAGACAGAATAGGGAAGAGAGATAGTACCGACGACAGAGAAAGAGAGAAGGGGGGAGATGGAGAGACAGAGGGGAGAGACAGACAGAGAGTGACACGTCACCAGTCTGATTACACCTCATGCTCTGAGTGTGCTCAGACAAAATTGCCTGCCATATTGGAAGTTGCATCTGAATGCATCTGGAGCCTTTCGGAAACAAAAAGGAATTGGTTTTGATTCTTTCTCATCAGGGAGGAATCAGAAAACACAGGTAATCAAAGTGCTGTTTTCATTAGAAGGCATAAAAGCTTCAGCATAAGGTAATCAGCATCAGCACTCAAAATTGCTGAATCCAAGGTGTTTGACGCAGTGACATCATCTAAGCAGGAATAATCCTTCATGAGCACTAATGAGCTTTCAGATGTGGATGGTGTCATGCACCTAAAATTCTAATTTTACCCAAAGCAGTGCAGAGAGCTTTTAGTCCCAGAAAAAATAAAATACTTATTTGTCTGGGACTAAATGACAGTTTAGTTAATGACACTGAATATCATTAATATTCCTAATTCTTAATGGAATCTACATATTCTACATAATCTCACATATTAGCTGGTGAGATCTGGTTCCTGGTTCCATTCATTTATTCTTAGCTGAGTTACAGCTTGTGTCAGACCTTTGGGTTTGCACCAAGACCCCGTTCATTGGATCGGCGACGTGCTCTAGAACCGAGCCGAAGGCTCAGGCCCGACAGCGCCGACATGGAGTGTTTTGTTCATGCGCCTCTTCCCTGCTTTCCCCACAGGCGAGTTCGCCCTGGACAACCAGACGGGGCTGATTACCACCGCCAGGCCACTGGACTACGAGACCAACAGCAGCTTCGTGCTCCGTGTGGAGGCCGACTCCATGCGAGTGGTCTCCTCCAACCTGCGAGTGCCGTCAAAAAGTGAGTCAGCCTGCGTAGAGTCCTGTTCCACAACTCCAACAGAAGAGTCCGGATTAACATGGCGGCCCCAGCAGGGCCCTCGGATTGGGCTCAGTGGGCAGCGTCCTGTCGCTGGAGCGTCCTGTCGCTTCAGCGCATGCCGGAGTAAGAGGATTATTTGTCACTGCATGCGGGACAGTGAGTTGTTTGCTCTCATGCTTCACACGGATTTGACCAAGAGGAGTCGCATCATCGGAAGACGAGAATCTCAGTGCTAGTGCTCTCAGGCCGCTGGAGGCATTGATTCATCTCATTGGTGCCAGTTGGATAAAAGTCCAAGCTGTGGGGAGGTCTTTCTTTTATTTATTTTTTGGTTTCTTTCTTTCTTTTTTTTGATCATTGGTTGTTAGATCTCATGAGATGAAAACTGCGTAATCTTCAAAAAAAGCACCTCTGCAGGTGAATTGTGACACCGCGTGGTCTGACGGCGGTCACCATCGATCTGCCTTTCTCTTCAGTGCCCCAGCAACTGATGCGGTCCCCCAGGCAACAGCAGGCAAACGTCCATCTTGAAAGGTTGAGTGGCCTTCAGGGACCAAGCAATGGTTCATCCGGCCAGGGTGAGCTCACACGTGTCAGCATGACCTCCGGGGCCTGGAGGATGGAAGGTCCATGGCGCGGGTAAAGCAAATGTTTCCAGAAGCAGCCCAGATGACCCCGTAAAGAGGACACAGTTCTCTTCAGCTTGGACGGGCCATGGATAAACAACATTCCAGATGCCCCCCCCCCCCAACCGAGCAGCATTGAGATGTCCGGGAGGATGATGAATGACACTGTTGTCTTCATCATTCCTCACTCCAACATGACATGACTCAGCATTGTGCTGTGAGATGGAATAGGGGAACAGCCAGTCCTCAGTTCAGAAGCATTAGGCTTTCAATTTCTCATATGAAAGATTGGAAAGAACTTTCCATTAATAGTCTTCAATCAGTGCTGTTTCAGTCTGTTAAGTGACACCTAATGACGAGATACAACAGTCCACAGAATGCCGTGTGATTTAAGCATCGTCAAAGAGAATGTCTGTTTGTTTGCAGGTAACACAGCCAAAGTGTTCATCGACGTGCAGGATGAGAATGACCACCCTCCCGTTTTCACCAAACCGCTATACCTGGCCGGGGTTGCAGAGGACGCCAAGACCTTCACGTCCGTCCTGCAGGTCCAGGTACGCACCGCAGAGAGAGCAGCTCTCCACAGGTACACACCCTCAGAGAGAGCAGCTCTCCACAGGTACACACCACAGAGAGAGCAGCTCTCCACAGGTACACACCACAGAGAGAGCAGCTCTCCACAGGTACGCACCTCAGAGAGAGCAGCTCTCCACAGGTACACGAGAGAGCAGCTCTCCACAGGTGCGCACCTCAGAGAGAGCAGCTCTCCACAGGTACGCACCTCAGAGAGAACAGCTCTCCACATGTACACACCCTCAGAGAGAGCAGCTCTCCACAGGTACACACCCTCAGAGAGAGCAGCTCTCCACAGGTACGCACCTCAGAGAGAGCAGCTCTCCACAGGTACGCACTTCAGAGAGAGCAGCTCTCCACAGGTACACACCCTCAGAGAGAGCAGCTCTCCACAGGTACACACCCTCAGAGAGAGCAGCTCTCCACAGGTACGCACCTCAGAGAGAGCAGCTCTCCAAAGGTACACATCCTCAGGGAGAGCAGCTCTCCACAGGTACGCACCACAGAGAGAGCAGCTCTCCACAGGAAGCTTCTGGAATGCGTGGGGCTCTGACCCCTGTGCTCATGGCGTGCAGCTCACCTCTGCCTGTCTAGACAGAAAACTGCCTCGGATGCAGGAGAGTGAGCGTTGCGCTTTTTTGTTGACGGTTCCGGTGTGATTGTTTTTCTCGGCGGCGGGAGACATAGGAGTGCGTTGTCTTCGGAAGCGGCTTTTCAGTGTGCAGGGCTGAGATTCATCCCTCGCAAAGCTGCAGCACCCTGAGCTCTCCTGATACGGCCCAATGATCCTCATAAATCCACCAGGCTCAGGACGTCTTCATTAAAGATCTCTCCATCATTATCTCTCTCTCACACATATGCTCCCTCTCTCCATCTTCTCTCCACCATCCCAGTCTCATAGGCTGGTATCTTGTGTCATGTACGAACATTCGTTCTGGTTGCTCCAGCTCTGGAGGTGAGGGGGAGATCCAGCCACACTCGAGGTCAACCCTTATACAGTAATGAACATCATGCATCTGAACGTATCTTCGCTATCAGCGCTGTCTCCCCTCACTGCGAGCATGTATTGTCCAACTCAACAGAGGTCACTGTATACACAACAGGATCAGTGGGATGGCAGGATGACATTTGAAACCACTGCCCTGTGCTTGTTTCTCCAGACTCTTCATTTGTGAAGATTTCAGCAAGCGATAATCCACAGAGTATGAGTTGCCAGTGCTAGTAAATCAGAGGAACTGACAAGCTGTCACAGAGGGGTTTCTACGGCAATGGTTGCTAAGGATTCTTATAAGCAACAACGGTGTGTGATACAGTGTTTTTAAGTGCTAGTGGTGGTTTCATGCCCCCGTGTTGGGAACTTTGCCTGGTTTTGTAGCTTGTTTTGCGTTGGGTTTGTTCTACAGCCTTAGTAAAGATGAGAGGAAGTCGGAATCAGGTTTTACTGAGCTCTCTAATCTCTACATCCTCTGTTTGTTAGAGAGAGAGAGATAGAGTGTGTGTGCATGTGTGTGTGTGCATGTGTGTGTGTTTGTGTGAGTGTATGTGTGTGTGCTCAGCCTGTGGACTGAAAAAATAAAGTACCAAGACTATCAAGAAAATCAGAAAAAATGTCAGAAAGCTCATAACATTTGCATAGAAAATATTGATTGATCCCCTGATGACTCCTGAAAGTCTCTGTCAAATTAATGTGAAATAAATTATTTATAAACATTTGGACTGTGACAGGAAATTGTTACATTCGTACAACCTAGAAGCCCTATGAATTCTGACCTCATATCAATGACACGGGGTGACAATGGGCTGTCTATCCAGAGGCCAAACTCCCTTTAGAAATGCTGTTTACAACATCACAGGTCATTGGGTTGCAGTTGTCTGAGATGCATGTACATTTGCAGCCTGAGGCACGAACTGAGCATCAGACCTGGAGCTCCTACCTGGAGTTTTTTGTCTTTTCTCCTTTTCTTGTCTCTCTATTTTCAAATGAATTTTGTGTATTTCGTGTCACGCAACTATAGCAGGATACGGCAAATCGGTGAGATGTGAGTGTGGAAGCAATGGCTGAATATTGGAACATGCACAGATGCAAATAAAAAAATAGTGTGTGGGGGGGGGTGTGTGTGTGGGTGTGGGGGGGGGTGTGGGTGTGGGTGTGTGAATGAAGGTGAGGTCTGTCTTTTCTCTCGCACACACAACTGAGAGTTGGTGCAGTGGGGGTTGCTGAAGCACCTGTGTAGATTGTAGATTGTCACACTAATCTATATTTGAATCCTTTTTTTTCTGGATGGGGGACATATGCTGCTCGTTTTGTTAATTGTGAAACGAGATTGAGATTTAAAAACAATGCGTGTTTGAAAACAATGCGTGCCTCACTTACGAGCAAACGAATTGTTCTGCTCCGCTCCACTAATTACCACGGACGTGATCCGCCTCTGAAGCGCAAACGAAGCTCATGGCTTTGCCTTCAATGCTCCATCTACTGCAGCAACGGGACGAAGCAGAAGAATACGGAGCGAGTGAGGTGTAGCAAACGGCTCACAGACACTCTGCTCTGGGGAAGCACTAATCTGTTTCCTGGGCGTCCCTAAGACCTACCGAGGAGGTCGATGGTTTCCAGGTGCAACCTGGGTGTGGAGAACCCAGTGTGTTCCGGGATGTTCCTCCCAGTGACACCACTGGAAGCCCTGCTGAAACCTTCCATTGGCTGTAGACGGAGCTTCAGGATGAGATGTGAATATGTAGTGGAGTGTCTCATTTGTATTTGTATGGCTGTCTGCTGCCAGAGGCCCCTCCCACAATGACACGCCCATAAAGGGCAATCAGCATCTTTGAGAAACCCTGAGAATGTACAGCTCAGCAGAGTTTGGTGAGAATGTGCTGTCATTAGCAGAATTCTAGAACTCCCCGATTTAAAAATCGCCCTAAAGGCCAAAGTGGGAATTGCAGGTGTGCTTCAAGGAGTGTTACATAAAGCTCATGGTTGGTGCTGTGTGTGTGTGTGTGTGTGTGTGTGTGCGTGTGTGTGTGTTTGCATTGCAGGCTCTGGACAAAGACACAGGGAATTACAGCGCCATGCACTACAGGCTGACGATCCCCCCGAGGGCTGATGGGAAGGACAGCTTCGTGATCGAGCCCTACACCGGCGTCATTAAGACAGCCATCGTGTACCGGAACATGCGACGTTACTACTTCAAATTTGATGTCGTTGCCACCGACAACTACGGACAGGGCTTGAGCAGTAGTGCGCAAGTGGTGGTGAGTGTGGGAATGAGTGCTTGAGAGAGAGAGACTCATACAGAGGGAGAGGGAGAGAGAGACCCTTAGAAAGAGAAAGAGAGAGAGAAAGAGACTCAGAGAAGCAGAGAGCTGAGAGAGAGAGAGAGAGAGACTGTACAGACCTGAAGTTTTTTTATTCTTTTCACTGCTCATGGTTCCTTGAATATCTATAAGGATTAAATAAGGTTGAAATCAGCCAGTTTTCTACCCAAATTAATTCTAATTCTAAAATGACATATTCAACACCACTGGCCACTAGAAACTATTTTTAATCTAATTTATTTTTAATTAGACTTAATCCTTTTCCCCAGAACTCTGGACATGTGCCATATTCTTTACCCAGCATGCATCTTATCTTTGAGGGCAGCTTAGACCCGAAACCTGTCAAATGCTCTTACTAAGCATCCTGCCAGGAGGCGCTCAAAACACCCAGTCAGGCAGCTCCACATGATCAGCACTGACTGAACCGAAAGGGGCAGGGAGGAGTGTTCATGACTCCCTCGTCTGCTGGAGCCTCAGCCTGCCACTCTCACACACACCACATACAATCACACCTGCAACATCACGCCACTCTCACGCACACCACACACTCACACCCGCAACATCACGCCACTCTCACACACAACACACACACTCACACCCATAACATCACGCCACTCTCACACACACCACACACACTCACCCGCAACATCACGCCACTCTCACGCACACCACACACACTCACACCCGCAACATCACGCCACTCTCACGCACACCACACACACTCACACCCGCAACATCAAACCACTCTAACACACACTCACACCCGGAACATCACGCCACTCTAACACACACTCACGTCTGGAACATCATGGCACGCTAACACACACTCACACCAGCAGACACCGGGGAGGCGGGTCCAAGGTTCTGCTGCTGCACGTGGGTGAGCAGTGGAGCTCCGAGTGACAGGATCTGCTAACAGCTGTTTAATGGAGTCCAAAGAGTCCAAAGCAGAGGGGCTTTGCACTAAATGTGAACACCCGCACTCTGCTCAAGCCAGATCTAAACCGCACACGGCTCGTTTCGTGCTGCACACACACACACACACACACACACTCACTCACACACACTGACATACACACACACACACCACCTAAATTACCGGCCATTAAAACATGCACACACACATGAACAGAATTGTGGGCTGTGGACAAGCATTAAAGAAATCCATTCACTTTTCTGGGTGGTTTACATTCACGCATCAGTCACTTTATCAGAAATAGCTACCTAGTACCTGCACTGCCTACTTTATTAGGTACATTTTATATAACTCTATAATGGTCTATAGCCAGTTCCATCATTTGTTATTTCAATATAGCCACATGTGTTGCCTTGCTAAACACTTTCATCACTGGCCAATTGCTAACCAGATGACCGCTGTTGGGCAGAAACATTCTCAACACAGAATCAATACTGCCACGGTAGCTACATGCATCCTGGTGTTGAGGTTGCTGGAACAATGGAGAGGTCCTCCTCAACCAGAGCTGGAGTCCTGTGTCCAGAGGCCGTTCACTGGTGCAACAGTAGAGGAGGGCCAACGTGAGCAGAAGATGGGTGCTAGACTATTTTTCAAAGGTGCCTCCGATAAAGTGGGGTTGGTAGGGATTGGGGTTTAGTGGGGTTGGTAGGGACTGGGGTTTAGTGGGGTTCAGTCCCTCACCTGGGCTAGTCCACCATGCCCATCCTTGGAGAAGACTCCTAACGCTACATTCGCCTACCTCTGTAATATGATTAACGTTGCAGGTCGCACTGGGTCAGACCGTCTGCCAAATATAAATGGAAAGTTTCTGATAAAATGGCTGGTGAGTGTTTACAGCATGGGCAGAATGCATGACTAGCGAGTGCAGAATACGTGGGCAGAATACGTGAAAGCACTAGCAATATACTCGCCTAATAACGTGGACAGTGGACGTATATCAGCATTGTCGCAGTGTGGTATCCCGAATGTTGTTATACTCCTTTATTTTAAATGAGCAGATGAATTCTGGTAATTGGTTGTCTCTTCCCTCCAGGTGTCTGTGGTCAACCAGCTGGACATGCAAGTGGTGGTCTCCAACGTGCCCCCCACTGTGGTGGAGGAGAACAAGGAGCAGCTGATTGGGTAACGTACCTCCAACCCCTCATCCTAGCACCACCCTAACACCACCCCAGCACCGCGACTGCCATCAGATCATTCAAACAAGGCAGAATGGCCAGTGAATGGTATTGATCGAATGAAGCCGTCGCACGGGTGTGTTGTAGAACCGCAGAGTAACGGGGTCAGAGTCCTTTCGCTCTGGGATGGTTGGGTGAGGGACGGGGCACGAGTGTTTGCACGCGAGAGCGAATCGATGGGCCGTTTGATCCCGCTGGCCACCTTCGCCCCCGACCCGGGGGGTCCTGCTGTGGGCCACTGGGGATGTTGGAGATGTGTGGGAGCGCAGCGCCCGACTTCAAAGACAGCTGCCCGGGAATCTCCCTGTTCTGCTAACGCCGACAGACACTTAGCACCCGCCGCCGTGATCAGAATGATTTGCGGCTTTGACGGTCGTCCAGACTCGCGGAGGCTTCTCTGTTATTGGTGTTCAGAGGACAGCAAGGCGTGTTGGAGACGTGTCTTTCAAAAGACAGCAATGAGAAATGAGAGTGGCACACACACCCAGACACACAGTCTCGCTCTCGATGAGGCCCGTGTGGTGGACTCTGGTACCCCGGGCTGGGGCTGAAGCACTCCCAGTCCTTCTCGCGCTTTTGTCTGACGGGCTTCTCACTGGGGAGTGAGGAAGCCCGTTAGCTGCTGTCCTCTGGGGGAAACCCATCGGTCCACCTACTGTCCCAGTACACCAAGCCTCCAACACCACGCACAGACACACAACCCCAGGACAGGTGGGTATCCTGCTTCTCAGCACACATGTGCAGAGTGACCTTTTGAGATGAGATAGTGTGTGTGACCTACCAGCCTGACGGAGGTAATTTTTGCTCTGACTGCTGCTGTCTGTGTTTGGGGTAATTAACACTTTGTCCTGCATGTTACTGATGACCTAGTGCCCATGAGATGCTTCTGCTGTCTTCTACACCCTTTTTCTCCAGACAGCTACAGGATGGCATTGGAAGTGAAAGACGTGGTCCCAGTACACTACACTTTCTTTTACTTTTGCACCATAGTCAATGTGTCAAACACTCTTATTTTGTTTTTGCTCAGTGCATGAAGCTGTAAGGAACTTGGGGCTCCTTGGCAATAATAATGATTCTCCAATGAGAAGATGAAATACTTCTTGTCTGTCTCAGTGTCATATACCTCTCTCTCTCTCTCTCCATCTATCTCTCTTGCTTTCTCTTGCCGCAGGATTCTCGAGCAGTATGTGCAGGATCAGGTCCCAGGTGCCAAGGTGATGGTGGAGTCTGTCGGGCCACGCCGGTACGGAGACACCTACAATCAAGACGACTATTCCAAATCAGACCTAACGGTCTACGCCATCGACCCCATGACCAACCGAGCTCTCTCCAGACAGGAGCTGTTCAAGTGAGCCCCCTGATCCTCCATCACCCCTACCCCCTCCAACGTTTACTCACCTCTATCTGCCGGATCTTCCTGTTGACACCGGCAGGCTGGGGGCTGCCGTCACTCTCAGGAGGATCCCTGTGGGGCTCGTCGGTGCCCCCTTGTGACAGCAGCTCCAGTTATGCCATTCAGTCTTCTGAGAGCGTAAGATCTTTCCTGAAGCCCCCCGTCCTCCCCCAATCACGTCCCCTCCCCTCCCCCGTCTAGCCGCACTCTTCTCCAACAGTAAAGCTCTTTCTCTCCAAAGCTGTGCTATAGAGCTTCCTAATAGGATGCGGATCTGACTAAAATGTCCCTGGGCTGATGTAAGTGAATTATGGGGTTTTATTATCCCTGCCACAGTGCATTTTACTGACGTTTTGTGCGCTCTTTATTACACTTGTTTGTTTTACTGAAGGGACGCAAGAATCGAGAAGTGTGTGTTCTCATGTAAATGCTCTATATGGACTTGTGATTTCATCCATACAAACTCTACTGTTTTTATAGCTTATGTTGACTTCTTGACCATCCATGAGTTCGGTGTCTCCAAAAGAGACGTAGCTGACATAGCCCGTCCTCCAACAGGTTCCTGGACGGGAAGCTGCTGGACATCAACAAAGACTTCCAGCCCTACCTGGGCCGAGGCGGCCGCATCCTGGAGATCCGCACGCCCGACGTGGTGCAGAGCGTGAAGAAGGCTGTGCAGGCCGTGGGCTACACGGAGGGGGCCCTGCTGGCCCTGGCCGTCATCATCATCCTCTGCTGCGTCCCCGCCATCCTCATCGTCATCTTCACCTACCGACAGTGAGTGTCCACCGGGCAGACTGGCGGTCTGCAACGGCGTCGGCCGTGGCGTTAGATTTGGCCTAGGACTCGTTAGATGGCTGCTAACAACCGTACTTGAACAAACAATTAATCAAGTGTTTTTTTCCTATTAAATTCATCCTGGATCTGCTTAGCAGCCTTGGTGATGCTTCTGTGACTAGATGATGCTGCCTGATTTCTTAGGGTAGCGTTTAGCGGAAAGTTTAGAGATACTCCACAAACCTCAGCGGTGCCTTCAACCGTGGCTTCAGGAGAGCCCTCAACTCCGGGGCCTGGAGGGCCCTTGTTCTGGAGGGCCAGATGAAACCGTAGAGCCTGGTCACCATGGCTACAGGAAAGGATTTCGTTTGTTTCAGAGAATATGATTGATGGTCAGAGACAGAGAGGACTGGAACTGGGCAGATAAGTGTCTTAGGGACCCTGCTCTAAGAGGCCCTGGTCTAAGGGACCCTGCTCTAAGAGGCCCTGGTCTAAGAGGCATCTCTTAATGAGGGAGCAGTATAAAACATCCTAACCGCAGGAAGCGTAGAGAAGAAATTGCCCACGGCCTGCTGCAGCCGTGTCACTAAAACATACAGCGGTCAGGCACCACATTCTGCCAAGAGCCTTATTGTGTTTCAGTGTGGTAGATCTATTTTCTGGGTTATTTTTTGTAACTTTCTGTTGTTGTTTGTCTTCCTTTGCACCAATGCATTTTCTGCAGATTTAAAGAGTAAGTACTTAACAGTGCATACACATGCTCTCTTTACTCACCAAACAATGCGGTGGCTCGCCGTTAAACACAAGTATAGACTCCACCCCGTCCCCTGGCTATCGCAGGCACCAGTTTAAACGTTGCCCATGAAGACCATAAATAATAAATATGAAATGTGTCCACCAAGCAGGTCCTTTAAACCATGTCCACAGTGTGCATGATGCATTACGAGCGTGTGGATAATTTGCTGGTCTCTGCTGTGAAGATGAGTCAGTGCTGTAACTGTGTTCGTCTTGTGTCGACCCCCCCCCGACCCAAGGCGTCAGACGGAGTGCGCCAAAACCGCCAGGATCCAAATGGCCCTCCCAGCTGGGAAACCTGGAGGTGCTGCTACCAGCAACCTGTACGAGGAGCTAGGCGACGGCACTATGTAAGTGTTCCTGACATTAACCACTTTCCCAAAAGTCGCTGACGCGTCCGATCCAGGTCTCAGCCCATTGTTTCGGACGGGAAACGCTCGGCCGTTTTCTCCACGTGTTTGCTTTCCTAACAGTGCTTTTGCAGATGTGTGTGCTGCAGTTCTTGTAATGATGTAAATATACTACTTTTGTTGTAAGACCTTTTATTCTAAATAGTTTTAATGGCCGCACTGTCAAACGTGCTCTTAAGTCATCTAAAGCGCTGCCACTTTAACTACCTTCCACCCAGGTTACTGAGCAGGAGATGGGCCTTCATTAACATAATAGGATTTCGTATTCAGAGAAAAAACAATCTCGTGTTTAAAAATTTAATTTCCAATTAAAATAAAATGTCAGTGTTTAAAATTATGGGTAACTTAAAACACATCAACCTGGTTTGCAAAGATATAGTGTGAAGTGAATGCAGAAGTAAAATAGTTTAAATGCAATGAAAATAGCTGTTAGAAAGCCTAATTAATTTTGTTGAAACGCTTCTGAGTGGCACTGCAGTCGTGTGGAGTTAGTTGTAAATAGAACTGTTAATACATATGTCTGAATGTTTTGATTTTTTATGTGCCAGTTTTTCATATTGAATGTAGTTTGTTGGACAAACACTTCACCCACCGTCACCCACCTGACTGCGACAGACAGCTACTGTCTTGCACTAAAATCAATACATCTTTAGCTCGTGTTAGCCAGCATGTTGTTAGCAGGGGCAGAAGGTAAAAAGGAAAATAAATAGTCTCACAAGGTGGACCCAAAAACTGTTGCCATAGGTACTGCAAAGAGAACGATCCTGAGAACCAAGTCCTGAGAACATCACGGATTGTTCCAGAAACACCATTTATCTTGTTGTGAATAGCTCTTATCTACAGCACCGCAAATACAGCATCAGTGCCATTTTAGTCTGGCTGTACTCTGCCTTTTCTGAACATTTCATTCTTCCTTTTCTTTCCGTCATTCCTTCTCTATATTGGATATCAGGCCTAAGTAAGTGAACCTTACTGTTGTTTGCTAGCTGTGGATCCTGCCTTAGTGCTGCTATCTGATCGGTCCCTTGTTGCTTCTGTGTAGGCTGGTAAATAGTTAATAGGTAAGATACATGCTCTCATCAAAAAAGCGGTAATTTGTTGCATTGTTGGTATAGATCAAATTCTGCCATATTAGGACTTGTTTGATTTTGAATGAACATGATTTGTCAGTACATGATTTAGAGACCTCCCTGATGTGCTGTAGTGTGCCTCAAGTAGTGCATTGTGGGTACGCAGTGACTGTGGTTCATTTGCCTGTAGCTGGCTCCCCCTCGGTCTCTCTGCGGGGTCTGTAGTGGTGCTCAGGGCGCCTGTGTGTGTCTGCCATTGTGCTGAGTGCAGGGGTCAAAGGTGCGTCCTGGAGGGCCACCGCCGCCGCCTCATCAGCTCGTTCTCCTCGCCAGCCGCCGCTGCCCACAAGCATACGGCGGCCAACGGCATCCCGCTCAACAACCTGCCGCGCTCCGCCAGCAGTGTCACCTTCCTGTCCGACGAGAACCCGCTGACCACTACGAACACGCTTTATCGCCACGATGACGACAACGATGGGGACGGCAGCCCTGAGCGCGTGGCAGAGGTTCCAGCCAGCAGCAGCGGCTCTGTCCCACACAGCTCCACCCACCGGCCGAGACTCTCATGGACCCTGCCGTCCAGGCTGCACAGGCGGGAGGCAGGCGGTGGAGGCGGGCGGAGCCGGCGGGTGGTGATGGACCCCGTGCAGCAGGAGGGCTCGGCTGAGCGGTGGCACGGCAGGTCGACGCTGAGTGTGAGGGAGCAGGCCAGGCACTATGAGGCCATGCAGGAGATGATGCAGAGGGAAGGCCGCGATTTCCAGGTCTCCCTCTCGCCGGACCTCGCGCCTTCAGCCCCCGAGGAGCTGCCCGTCAGCGCAGGATCAGGAGGCAACCCCATCCCTCCAGCCATCGTCATCTCCCAGAGCATCTGCACACCTCCGCCCGGCCGCAGCCCCACCCCTCCGGGCACCTACAACTACAGATTGGCTGCCTACCTGGAGGAGGAGGCCTATGAGGTTAACCTGGAGATCATTCCCGACCCTCCTGATGGTCCTGCACCTCCACCGCCCATGGACGCAACCCTACAGGCCACTCCCGCCCCCCCGCCTCACCCTTCCAGCCCTCCCCCTCAGTCACCACCCACTCCACCTGTCCCAAGCCCCCCACCCCCTCCCCCGCTCCCACCTTCCTCCTCACCTGCCCCCTCCCTGCTCATCCTCCCATCTCTGCCCCCAGTGATGTCTCTCCGGCCTGTGTCCCAGCGACTTCCTCCATCGCCCCCCCCAGCCGAGACCGAGCCTCCCAGAGAGCTCAAGGGGATCCTCAGAACCATCCAGAACATAGCAGACATCGAAAAATCTGTTGCCAACATGTACAGTCAAATAGACAGAAAGCAGCAGCCACCCAAAGTGGCACCAAAGCCAGCAGTGTCCATGAAAACACAGACAGGCGGATCAGAGACAGAGACGGTGCTGAAGGCGGAGCCTGTCCAGGAGGCAGAGACCATGCTGGAGAAGGAGACCGTGCTGGAGGCGGAGCCTATGCAAGAAGCACAGAATCAGAAGAACCCAAACCTGTCTGTCTTGGAGGAACTGGAGTCTGACTTCCCCTCTCAGTCCACTATGTTATAACTCCGCCTTCACGCCAACATGGCTTTTGTCTTTTCTTTTTTTACCTCTCTCTTTCTCTCTCTCTCTCTCTCTCTCTGCCATCTCTTTCAGAGACCCCTAATTTGATATTGTTATTTTTTACTATTTCCCTGTAATATTGTACATCTGTAGCTTAGAATGTCCTTGGTTTTTGGAAGCAGACTAAGAGAAGTGAATCTCAGTTTTTCTGTTTCATGATTTAGATTTTAATAGAATTATAAAAGCCGAATTAATTTGAACTCATTCAGCTTTTTTTTCCTTTGAATCAGTTCTTTATCCATTGGGCCTCTTCCTGGGCAATACATTGTGACACTGAATAAAGCTTTGCACTGGGTTCACTGCATGCTCTTCTCTGAACCCTCCTCCTCTTTCTGTCTTTCTCTTTTCCTCTGTCTCTTTCCTTCTCACTTTTCCTCCCTGTCCCTCTTTCTCTTTTGTGTTGGCGCAGCATGTACAGGTTTGCTCCTTCATCCATTATGGAAAAGCCTCCCAAACAAAGTGGTACATCTCACACATACAGGCCAGAAGAACCTCAGGCGATCGGCACCCGCTGCTACCCACAGGAAGTGGGAGGCGTCCCGTCATTCTGAGGGGCAGAGTAGCTCCCATCGGCTCCGGCTGCAGTTGAGAGGCTGCCAGTCACACACATTACCCTGCGTTTGATTTACCTCTCTAGTGCAGCCATTACAGAACATGGCGGCTTGTCTCACAGACACGCCTCGTCTCCCAGCGGGAACGTCTGCTCAGGAGCAGAAGCGTGAGGTGATTGGGCGAGGCGATGGATTGAGTGAGCCTCCGACGATGAGTGCTCCGTGACTCGGCACGGCTTAGCGATTGCAGGTCAACGGCGTCAGCGCTCGCAGCGTTTTCGATCGCGGACACAATCGATTGTTGGTGCGTGTGCGTGGTTGTGTGCGCGTGTGTGTGTGCATGTGTGCGTGTGTTTGTATGCATCTGGCCCCACGACCCCTGTCTCATAGCTCAAAAGGCAACGCGTTGCTTTCAATTCGGCGGCCTTCCGCTTAATCCCAGCTGTAATTATCGCTCTGTTAATGACAGAGTCCCACATCATGGCGACCAGTTGTTGTCACCTCCCATCAATATGCCTCCTCCCCCGCCAGAACCGCATCGTGCATTTCGAGGTGGCGATGTTGGGATCTCCTGGACGACCACATTGACTGAAATGGAAAGGGCGGGTCTTGCGAAGCGAGGTGTTTGAGTGATGTTCTGTGAATTGTAATCTTTCTGACTCAGTGGTCTCTTTGTTCGCCGCACAGATTCAGTCATCCTGCAGCTCTCTGAGCTCACGTCTCTCTGCACTCATCATTCTTTTATAGGTCATCTAGAGCTCTGTTCTCCAGTACGAATCAGGCAGAGCTGCTGTCATAACACATCTGTGGCTCGGAGGAATAAACGGCATCTTTATTGCATTCTAAACAATGCGGGCATGTCTTCATCACGTTTAAAACAACAGGCCGTGAAGACAACCAGACTAAACTAGCCACTTATACATCCGACATGAGCCAAGAAGCTGTGGTTAGTCATCCGAGTTTGACTACACAGAGGCACCTGAGCTTCAGGGGGTTTTACAACAGGCCAAGTCTATAGCCCAGTTTTTCTCCATATGTTGTATAGGCTGATATACTGAAATGATCGGCATTTTGGACGCGGTTTACACTCTTTACAGCACTGGAGAAAAGTGCATTTAATAGACAGACTAGCAGTCTAACTTTGTCTGGGCAGACCCAACTAAGCCCAATGGGGAAATGGATCCCAGTGCTCCAACGTGTGGCCTGGACCAGACGTGTTTACACACACTCACACACACACACACACCTACCCATGAGCACACACACCCAAACGCCTCCATGTGACGTGGTACACATGGAAACCACCCATGAAGACCCTTGAAATCCATGGATAGCGAGTCCTCATTTCAGTCATTCACTACTCTCCCATTGTACCCGATTGTGGTGATTGGCTACCTGAGATTGTGGTGATTGGCTACCCACAGTCAGCCGACCGGAAAGGGTTCCAGTCTGCCGCCCCACCTTTTCCCCTCTCCACCCGTCCGGAGTTGAGCATATTTCCAACCCTATTTCCCAGTTTCTGCAAGGCTGAAGAGAGCACAGACCCCCTCCTTCCTCCGTCTCCTCCGGACGGGCATGTGCACGGGCGTAGGTGCAGCGTGGGCGTAGGTGCAGCGCATGTGCGGGTGTAGGTGCAGCATGTGTGCGGGTGTAGGTGTAGCACATGCACAGCGTAGGTACAGCACGTTAGTGGGCGAAGGTGCAACATGTTAGCGGGCGTAGGTGCATGTGCGTGGCCGTAGGTGCAACATGTTAGCGGGCGTAGGTGCATGTGCGTGGGCGTAGGTGCAACATGTTAGCGGGCGTAGGTGCATGTGCGTGGCCGTAGGTGCAACATGTTAGCGGGCGTAGGTGCATGTGCGTGGGCGTAGGTGCAGCATATATGCGGGTGTAGGTGCAGCATGTGCGTGGGCGTAGGTGCAGCATGGTTGGCGGGTGTAGGTGCAGCGTATGCGCGGGCGAGGTTGCAGCATATACGCAGGCGTAGCACGTGGGCCTCCAGCTCACAGTGTGAGGTGGTGCTAATTGAAAGCGTCCAGCCTGCAGCCATCAGGCGCGACTCCCCCAGGCAGCTGGTGCTCCAAACCAGCCACTCGGGCCCCAACTACAACCAGACCATTAGCCACCGCCGGCGAGCTGCGTGATGAAGCATAGAAAACAGCACTTAATCATTTAAACACAAGCTAACGTGCTCCCCAAATTAATCTTAGAACTTTGGTAAAAATTTTGGCCTGTGATTAAAATCTACCCTTTAGTAATGGACTTTTAAATCCAGCTCTATCCACTCTGCCTTTTTGTCTTCTGTCTCTGTAACACTTCCTCACCGCATTTTTGCTGCCTTTGATTTCTCTCACGCGCACGCACACATCCGCACGCACACACACGCACACACACACGCACACACACACACGCACACACACACATCCACAAGCGCACATTTCCTTGTATCTCCATTATTAAACAGAGTGAAAAAGCCATGAAAAATGTAGGCCAATAAGAATTATTCTTGTCTCTACCACGTAGTTTTATAAGTGATCTCAACCTCATGAATTTAAATTGGAAAAAAACGCCACATCGTTCCAGAGCAATACCTCAGCTTCAGATGCAGAATGAGGAAATAGTTTTCAGACGTTACACTGAAGTGGTTTGTCGTGATGATCTGACTGATGTGTTGTTATCTCCTCACAGGAGAGGGTACGGACATCAAGAGGTATGTACTTCTTTCCTTTCATTTAAATTACGCTGAATGTATGGCCCACCTCCACACAGTTTTGTTGACACTCATTTTTATCTGTTGATGGGCTGATTCTGAAGACAAGCATTTACTTTTGAATGTGCTTTGTCGTTTTTTTCCCTGTTTAAAACTGCTGGCAGATGAATCTGTCCATCTTCAACTTACACTCAAAGAACTATCTATTGTTATTGTTAGTCATAGGATTTGTTTTTGGAACTTCCAGTCTCAGAAGAGCAATGTACTTTAGCATGTAGCCATCTCACAAGTAAATGCAGACGTTCTTTTAACACAGTGCTGCCTGAACAGTTATGATTCCTTCACTACCCTTTTCTCTGCACTGTCTTCCCTGCTCCTGAAGTCTGATAATTTCCTCTTTCTCTTCCGCCCCTCCATTCCGCCCTGAATTTACCCTGATTCCACCCTGATTTTACTCTGATTCCACCCTAATTTTATCCTGATCCTGCCCCGATTCCTCCCTGATTCCGCTGTCTGCCTGCAGCTGCAGATGCTCCGGCCCTCTCTCCTTCGGCCTGAGGTACTGCAACCCTCCACTCCTCCTCTGTGGAACATGAGCTCCATCTCCTTTACCAGGCTTCTCCAGACATGTTCAATTTCCTCCTAATGCATGCTTACAAACACCGGCCTGGGTCACAGAGCATCATTTTATAGGAGCATTAAAGAGAGCTTTGATATCATATTTGCCTAACGTATCAGCCTGAACGGATGTTTATGTTCACCTGGGAGGGTTCGACACTTTAGAGCCCTCACTTACTATAAATGCTGCTCAGTGCTGCTTGAAGTGAAAAGCTGCCTTTCAGATTACTGCACACAGTAGCGTGGAGGCTTGCTGCTTAAGTCTTAGCTGCCCCGTCTTCCTCCTCAAGGATCTCCGTGCACACTGCCTGAATAATGACTCTCGCTCTGACCGCAGGAGCTGTCTATGGAGTCCGGTATCGACCCAGGCCAGGACTATTACACGCAGGATTACTATAATTATGACCACGGGTGAGTGTGTGTGTTCATCACGCTCCTACGCACGGACGCCCCACACCCGTGTGGGGTAGGGGACCGTGTGGGGTTACCACTCCTCCTCCTCCACCCACCCCCCCCCAACATGAAGTGCTCTCGCACTGGAGCTCCGAGCAGCCCAGCCGGTATTATTGACAAGGCTGCTCCACCTCACCCAGGAATTATGGATCCTGTCATTTTACCTCAGAGGGCTGCGGCAGGCGTCTTCTGTGATAACAGGCGAGCTAATTATTCACCGAGCCGCATGCCGTGAGAACTGCCAGATGGCGTCGTGCTGAAGAAGGGGAAGAGTGCCGATGCAGATTAATTCATACGCTATGAATTAAGGGCTGGTCCGTTCCCAGTAGCTCCCTGAAGGGAAGGATAATGGCTTTTGGAATCTGGAAGATATGGGTTTTTTTTTTTTTTTTTTTTTTTTTTTTTATTTTTTTTTACACACTGTTACCTCAAATGAAACTGAATACCCTGTTTTTTTTTATTTTGATTGCGCTTTCCCACCATTATTATTTCATGTCCTTCGTCTTGAGGCGTAACCAAATGCGTAACTGGTGTCCTTGGCATTACCTCTGGGACGATTGCTCTCTGGAGATGCGGTTCACGGTGTCTCTGCTAGCTTGCGGGTGTCATTACACGCAGTAAATCGTTCATGTTTCTCCAGTGAAGCAACGCTGCCTTTGCTAATCTGTGCAAAACTTGAGTTCGGTTGGCTTGGAGCTCCCCAGGGCCACACGGGTCTAATCAGAGCCTGATGTTACACTGGCCCATACAACATGCATCTTATTGGGAGGATGAGTGAGAGTAGAACTGCACAGAGGCTTTAGCCTAAACAAAGATCATAACTAATCAGTTTAACTACCACAATCTAGAAACATGGCCCCTCCCTAAGATGTTTACCAGTTCTGTGCCTCGTTTACACATTAGCAATTCAAATGTCAAGGGCTGAGGTGTCTGGGGGGGGGGTGGGTACAAAATGGCTTTTGTTTTCTGTGTGTGCCAGCAGGCATGATTGTCACTGCTATTGCGAGTGTTTGTGTATGTGTGTGTGTACGTGCATTTGCAATGTGTGCGAGTGTAAAATTCCTCCATTTATGCTTTTCAGGTATGAGCTGCCTCAGTACGGTAGCCGGAGGAAGCTGATCTCTCCGGCCGGAGCCTATGATGAGTATGGGGAGGTGATTGTGGAGGATGATGGCAGCTACTACTACAGTCCCCATGAGTCTGAGGGAGAGGTAGCCTGTTTTCGCCATTTCCATATGAATATCGAGCAGTCCAGTGGGAGTTTGTTACCAGTTTATGTATGTGTATCGATGTGTCTCTACAATGTGCACACCATATTCAACATGTGCTGCTAAAGCACCCACATTTCCCTCAAGGATCAATAAAGTACTTTCTGTCAAGGTTATTAAGCCTAGCTTAAATAGAAGAGATGACATTAGCAGTAAAACTAAATGACAAATGGGTGAACTGATATGTATAACAATGTATAATTCATCGGTTTGCAATCAAAGTAATAGAAATTTGGACTATAACAGGTTGCCAGACATTGTCCAAGGCTGGCCCCACCTCCTTCCAGCCTTCCCAGACTTGTTCTAAGTGATGAGCTTCCCAGGCCAGTGCAGTCCCAGCCTAGTCCAGCAGAGGGCGCAACACCTCCTCGACACTCAAAAGCTGTGACCAAACTCAAAGCCGTGATGCAGCTCAGTAAGCTGCTCGCCATTGGCAAAATGGGGCCCATAGTGCCTCGGCACGCTCCGTGGAAGAAAGCTCGGATCTGTCCAGCAGTGTTTTCCAATGAGAAGCCTGAAGACACCAACAGCCAAAAACTAACTCGAGACCACAGTACTGACAGCCTGCAGAACGGCATGGTCATCGATGGCAGCTACTTTCAGTTCAGGGAAGGAAAGGGCACGGCAAAAACAAGTCTTGGGAAAATTCGTAGCCGGGCATCCATCTCCAGGAAGATACACACCCGCAGGAAGTCTCTGGGCAGCACTAGCAAAGCCACCAGATCAAGTAATTCAACCAGTTCAAGCAATGGGATTGATTCTGTTTCCCAGGCATCGAGTGATTTGGGAAGGGAGTTAGAGTTACAGACTTTTCCCAGTGACTTTCTTGAGATGGGGTATAAGGAGCAGCCGTCCAGGGAAGCTGCTGTTTGCAAAATCTCCTTGGACAGAATCAGTGCCACGTCCACACATATGTATCCAAAGAGACACCAGGAGAGCTCCTATATGAGTAGCTTAGACTCTGATGAGGAACAGGGAACACCTAAGGACTCTGCCAGAATAAGCCATTCGAAGGCTAAACAGAATGTCTCCAGAGGTGAGTCACAGCCAGATGGAGAGTCTGATATAGACCGGGACTCTGAGACAGAGACAGAAACAGAGCAAGAGACAGAGGCCGAGAAGGAGTCTGAGACTGAGAAACAGTCAGAGTCAGAGAGAGACACAGAGACCCCACAGGAAACTAACTCAGAGACTGAAGGAGAGACCGGAGCATCTGAGGAGACCAAAGAGGACATAAGCGAGGATGAGGATGAAACATCTGAGGAGAACAAGCAGGAGGTGAGTGAAGAGGAGGACGAAGAGGACAAAGACTCAAGCAAGGAAGAGTCAGAGGAGGACAAAGACTCAGCCTCATCTACTGAATTTGTCTCAGCTAGTGTGAAACGCTCCCTGTATTCTAAGAGGGGTGAGAATTCCAGAAGCCAAAGCAAGAGCAGCTCCTGTGAGCAGAGCAGGGATTTTGAATTAAGCCCTGATGGCACCAAACTCCCACCTATAGCTGAGGATGAAGAGGAGCATGCGGTATCAGCCCAGACTCGCAATAGGGCTTTTAGTGACAAATGTCAAGTCTCTACAGATAGAATAGCGGAACCCAGAAGTCCAGAAGAAAGTGCGGAAGAAGAGGGGAGCTGATCCAGATTCTGGTGCATCTGCATGAGCTTCAGGCTGTAAGCTGTCACACCCCTGCGCTTTTGGTCTTCATACGAGTGTATTCAATGTCTTTCCCCACGTTTGCTGTGAACTTCCTGCCTTTCCTGTGTGCGTACACTATCCACTATCAGCCATTATCGTTTTGCTTCTCTCTGGTCAGTCTGCCCAACTGAGGTTTTGTTCATTAAGCTGGAAAGATGCTATTGGGAAAGTGCACTTTTTTATTATTATGAGAAAGTGCACTTATTATTTATTTACATGGCATCATGAACGTGCATATTCAAGGGCACAAAAATGACCTTTTGCTGTGTTGTCAAGCAGCAGTTTTAAGAAATTACACCAGCACCACCTGCTGGCCAAAATCTCCCATGGGCAGCTTCAGACTGTCCATACCAACAATAAAAGGTCCTCTCAGCACTGGTCTATTTGCTGCTTTTCCTGGTTTCCTGGCTTTCAGTTTAGAATGGCACTGCGTGACATTCAGAACTGATAGACACTAGACTGATGCTGCAGCGCTACTGAAACTGTTTCTCAACAGTTGTGTGCTGTGTGTTGTGAAAGGTGCTACATCTCCCAGCACAAAGTAAACATGGTCCCAAAAATTCGAATCAGTTTTGAGTCGATTTTGAGTTAAGCTTTGTAAACGAGCCGGAGGTGGCGTCCATCACATCTCAGCCTTATATGTCTACCCTGTTTTCCCTCCAGTATGCCAGAAAGAAGAGAATCAAGTTGGTGGTGGACCGGGAGTACGAGACCAGCTCCACGGGGGAGGACAGCGCACCCGAGCCGCAGCGCAACCGCCTGTCCGGCGTGAACACCCACAGCAGCATCAACGGCAGCGTGTACCTCGCCCAGAACGGCTCCATCTTCCGCACGCGCCGTGCCGCCCACGGCAACAACGTCAAGCTCAGCTCCCCCATCCGGCTGGGGAAGCACTTCAAGAAATTGGACAAGCTGGCCGTGACTCAAGAGGAAAGGGTTCCTCTCAACAGCCCGCCAGCCACGGGAACCGCCACCAGGGGGCAGCACACTGACCCCAGGCCCTCTGATGGCGCCCCGACGTCCAGCACCGCAGGTCGCGAGGGCGTGGCGTCCTGTGCGAGTGTTGCGCAGGAGCGGGAGCAGCCGCAGGACGCGGGAGAGCGAGAGTCCGCGGTGGACCACGAGGAGGTGAGGGATACGCAGGGTTCGCACAGCGAGCGCACGCAGTCCGACGAGGAAGAACTCTGGATGGGGCCGTGGAATAACCTGCACATACCAATGACCAAACTGTGACTCGCCTTGTTATGTTATCCAACACATTCGGTTCTATTGTCTTAATGAGAAAACCGCATATACAGAGAGGGACTAAATTTGCCACATTACAATAAAAAAAAAATGTTGCACTTTTACATTCTTGCTTTTTCTCAGCCTTCTGAAAGTCATCGGTGAGCTTCGCATTGACTCCAAAGTTCATAAGAGCACTTGGCTTCTTGCCTGACTGATTAATATCCATGGACAGTTTTTTGAAAGTTGCTCAAAAACAGTATATGCAAATATTTATTTTGTTTTTAAAGTTTCTATAGCAAAAATCAAACATATCCACTGAAATGTTATTTTTTTGTAAATGTTTACCAACGAGTTTATTCAGTCCTGTACGTACTTTGTGCCACATTATTTTGATGGAGAAAGGTGAATGTGTTTTTTTTATGCAGCGCTGGGAATACTCTAATGTATGCCAATGTTTTGCTGATTTTGTTTTCTGTCTGATAGGGTGCAAATGTCAACAAAGCTTTGGTTTATTTCTTCAGGTCAGACAAAAGGCACATCAATAAACATTCCTGGTCAAGAATGAGATTTTCTGGCCATGTGTGTGTGACAAAGTGGAGCTTATGTCTTCTGAAAGAAGAACCTAATTCAGAGTTGTACTATTCTTTATTATGAGGTCTGATAACAAATACCTAATAAGGGCTTATTGGTTCAAATTTGTGTGATGGCATGATATGCAGTGGTTGATTTATGATCTTAATATTTCCACAACCAAGACTTTATCACCGTGATCTTGTGAATCAATGTGGATTTGATCAAATGAATTCCAGTTTTGTCTCGCCTACATTTGTGTCTCTGTGGGTGATTGCTTCTCACATGCTTTGTTGTATTTAATCCTGGAGAGAATCCTTGTAATATAGACTTCCAAAGCTTTGACCTTACACGGAGGGTGTCTGTTTGCATGTTTGTTTGTTTGTGGTTAGCACGCAGGAGCTGACATGGGTGTATAAGTCTCCAAGATTGACATTTACCCTTCGATATCTCACCAGAGAGGATGTGGCCTGAACCAAGGAGCCATGTTTTCAACAGAGTCCTTCCCCATAATCTGGGTAGCCCCCTCCACTTTCGCCTCCACCGCTGGTTCTCTGAGCACCACTCAGCTGCTCAAATTAGTTTAATCCGGCTGTGATTGTCCGCTGCCTTGCTCACGGTCACTTAAGAGGAATGTTCATTTGAATTCTAAAGTGCTTCTATTTTTTTTTATTCCTGTAATCACATTCTAAATCTACATTTGCCTAGTAACTCCACAAAGATATCACCATCTGTTCATTTGTGGTTGTAAAAAATTACTGATTTAATGTGGACTATACAGAACAGCTGTTCCTATATTTGCCACTAGGTGGCATGCTCTTTCTTCGCTTCCTTTATTATTACATTCTCTTTTCTTGTCTTCACAGGTTTTGGCCATTGGCTCTAATCTCAACATTTTCAAAAGAGGCCTCCAACTGTGACATGATGAACTTCAAATTAACTATTTCATTTGCTTTTTTCTTTCTTTTTTTTAACATAAACCAACTCAAGGTAGTCAAGTCTTTGCTATGTCACAGAAAGTAATTTTGAAGGTGGAAAGTTAGCTAATTACATGTTAGAAATAATAAATAATAATAATAAGATATTTTTTAAAAACTTCTGATCTTCAGATGAAGATACCATTGAAATATTTCAAACAAACATGTGAAAAGTAAACAACTGAGTGCATGATTACAGTACAGTGATTACAGGTATCCTAGCATCGTGGTAATTTCAAATTCTATAATTAACTGGAAGATCAGAGAGAGAGAGAAGCAATTCAAAGTGTCAGAATGCACATCCTGGAGCTATTGTGCAGTGTCAGGGTGTTAGCGCCTCCTTTAGAGAGGCAGCCATGCACACACACGTTAACTTCTGCCTTCCTGGCCCACGTCCAAGAAAGTCAACACAGCCTTCATGGCTTCAGGTGAATAACAGGTTTGTGGTCATGTCTTCAACTCATTTAAGCCCAGTGCTTACACATGTAGAAAGTTGTCTCAGGCACAAAGTCTCAAAAAGAAAAATGGTTTTGACTGGAGAAAAAAAAAATAATAATAATTTGATGCGTTTTGATATTAGAGGCAGAAAAGTGAATACACAATCCTACCAATCCTCATAGCTCAGACTCATTTAGTTGTTTTGAAGAACTGTAATATGAAAGCCGTGTATCTGTTTTTGGTGTATATTTGCAGCTCTGTTTGGTTTCTATGCTGCATGTTCCACATGCTGTGTGATTTATGTCCATAGAGCACAAATTAGTATTTGAAAGATATTTGTGTGACCCTCCTTACAAAAAAAAAACACAGAATCATGCGCTTACAACATACCACATGCGTACAGGGTAAATAATGCCAATGGCATCCCACCCCTGCGTTCCGTCCTTTCTGAAAAGCAGTCCGAATAGAAAACTACAAGCCTGGTAGTCTGGCTCGGGTAATGAGGGGTTGCACCAGGCTGTGCTCCAGGGCAGACATCTGAAGATACGCCTGGGCCATCAGGCCACCAGAACCAGTAATATGGCATGTCACAGGGAAACAGAAATGGCCGCCGTAATCCCTCATTTGCTGCGGAGCGTGTGTTTTTGTACCTGTGTGTGTGTGTGTGTGACGTTCGTGGAGTGAAGCTGGCGTGAACATGAACTGCTTGGCAGCCATAGCAGGGCTTTTTTTTCTCCTCTAAAAGGAAAAACCTCACTAGGCTTCATGCATCGTGCATGTTTTTTATTAAATGGTACATTAAACATCTCTGCTTCTTGTATACGGTTATTCATTATGTTTTTGTGGTTTGTAACAAACCCACTGGTTTGGAAGGGGCCGGCTGAAGGAGACGCTGGTCATTACACCAGTTCTGTTTTCCATGGGTTCGTGTTAGCATAAAAGCTTCTGTGCATGTTCAGATTTGATGAAAGTCATTTGAATCCACAAGCTACCGGGTGTTCCCTGTAGTAAGTCAACCAATGGCTTTGACACAGCCATTCCAGCCTGCTTGAGAACATTTTGGCCAGCGGCCCTGTGGGCATTAATACACAATGTGGCATCAGTGGGGCTTCTTGTTAAAGCCAAATGGGCTGAGAGCAGCGCCGCGCTCTGTGGTTGCAGCGCCTGCTGGACTGAGGCTGCTGGATTGAGGCTACAGGACTGAGGCTGCTGTATTGAGGCTGCAGGACTGAGGCTGCTGTAGTGAGGCTGCAGGACTGAGGCTGCTGGATTGAGGCTGCTGGATTGAGGCTGCAGGACTGAGGCTGCTGGATTGAGGCTGCTGGACTGAGGCTGCTGGATTGAGGCTGCTGGACTGAGGCTGCTGGACTGAGGCTAAACGAAGCAGTTTTAAGTGGGAATTTGACTGTCTACTCTCATTAGAGCCACCGCCGGGGCCAAGCATGCGAGAAAACCACGGCGTCTCACTCCCCGCGTGCCAGGTCTCAGCTGGCTGTGTTCCACTTGTGCTCTTTCTCCCTAGCACTGAATTTATCCATGAGAAACTGTTATAGCGCCACTATTGCCATCCTGATCTTACAGTATAGAAGCCAGACAGACAAGGCAGCACAGCTCACCGGAAACCATCTGTAGGTTCGCCGCTACACTGCAGAATTACACCAGCGTTGCACTTTTCAAGCATACATGCCACTGTACATTCACTACCCAGTCAGGTGTAAAGGTCTGGACCTCCCACAAGCTGTCATTTCTGAGATTTTGGGAAAGACGGGTTTTGGGCAGTCTTGCTTCGAGGTCTGTGTGTGCCAGTATGATGTGGTGGATCCTAAACTGTACAACACCAGTTAAACACAGAGCGGTCAGTGTGTGGTGGACCATGGGCCTGTTCTGGTGCATGAATCCATATCCTTTCCTTCCCATAGCCTTAATGAGCCTGGCGCCATGAGGCTTTTAAAAGGACATTGGTTACATGACTGTACCATCTCCGTTTCTGAGGTTTAAACTCTGGCTTTAGGTACGTTGATGTGTTTTGGGATTTTGTCAGCTGATCTGGGATCAGGCCCAGAGAAGAAGCTCTACTGAGTGTGTGTAATGATGGAAAGCACTGCGAATGTTCATATGTCTTCTGTGAAATGTCATTTTCCCCGACAACGGGGACAAAGGCAATGATGTTTTCTTCTGGTAGATGGTGACTTCATCCAGAATTAGATTATATGCTGAACACACCAGCATTATGTGGGTTCTAAAGCATTATAAAATGAACAGACCATGAGGAAGCGCTCAGCGCACTCATGGTGTTGATATGAGACATAAGTGCAACACCTCTGCCTTCTAATCCTGAGTTTTCACATCACACATCAAATCAGCTCTGGCCTGCGCTGGTTACTGTCAGTGACCAGAGTATTTCCAGCAACAGTGAGCCCCATCCATCAACCCGCCGATGGGCCAAACAAGTGTGGGTTGAGCTGGCCATCATCATGCCCTGCTTTGATCTCTCTGTCATGCTAATGAAGTCATCTCCATAGCCACTTTGGTGCATATTAAAACCAGCAAACATGTTTCAACGCAGCCTTCTTGCTTTGCTTCAGAAGACCCATTCAGAAGCAGTTGCGCAGGGCTGATTTTGTTAAAGGTGCGGCTGGGCAGTGATCACCTGTAGGCCAGCCGGAGTTGGTGCACACCGTGTACCCCCTGTCAGGCCTCCACCAGCCAAGTCAGAGCTGCGTGTCTGTGATCTTGGAGCTGCATGGCGCCAACGGGTGGGAGTTCCTCTCATTTGTGACCTCTCCCAGGTTAATTATAAAGAACACCTCCATTAGCTGTAATAATGCTGCTTTCTTCTTCTTATCTTCTTCTTTATGCCATTCTCAATGAATTCTTAGTCATTTCTCAAGCATTTCTAGTTCTCAACTATTTCCCATGGCCTTATTATTGGCCAAACGTACTTTGTTTGTGTCAGACAGACAAGCTTTCCTGATACTCGCTGGGGTTAACGGATGGCTCTGTGGTGTCAGGGTTGGGTGTTTAAGTGCTATTACTTTCCCATTTTCCTCTTACTTTTACCTTCTGGTGGTCATTCTGCACTGACAGGACCAGCCTATCTGTTAAACGTCTTTCATCATAAGACTTAAGGGAGGTGAAAGAAGCGTAATAGTTATAGTTTACAAAGGTTACATTGAACATATGAAATATCTGAAAATCTAAATTATGTAATAGAAAAATATTTAGTATAAAGCATTTTAAATGTTTTCAAAGACAGACTATTATTATCCTGCTTGACTGTTGACTTAAATATGAATTTAATAAATGATTAAATCAGTGGGGTGGGGGTGGGGGTTGGTATGTAGATATGCTTTGTGTTTTCATGACAAGACTTAGATACATCACCAAACATTATCCACAGGCACAGTTCTCATGGTAACATAAACTTGTTATTCAAGTCTTCCCCTTGCTATTTGTATTTCATCTGTAGCTTCAAAAGTCCCTAATGGATGTGTAATTACACGCTTTGTCATTTATTTTGTCAACTAAACCTCATTTCCCGCCATTAGTCCCTCCCAAAAGATGCCGTCACGATGCCATCATGCTCCCCATCCCGCAAAACTCCCACCTGCTTAAAAAGATCCGCCAGCGTTCCGTCCCAGACGATGAACAGGCATCCGAGGTGGTGGGGGCAGCAGCGGCATGTTAGCAAGCACAGCTGTGTTTGGAGTGCCTCTCCATCCACTCACCGCTGCAAAACCCAGGCCTGTACCAGGACGTTTGTCTTGGCCCAAACGTTCATCGTGAATCCATGCTCAGGTCATTTCTGCCGATAACTCACTCGCCTGCACATGCCGGGACCCTGTAATGCAGAATGAATGCCAGGCATTTTAAACATAGTTTTGGGAGAAGGTGGTAGCGTTTGTGGTTTGAGGCTCATGTAAACTGAACTATGTCCGTCCGTCATTCCACAAAGACGTATCGAGATAAGAGACGTGTTTGAGAGTGTTTGAGAGTGCCCTAAACACAGCTCCATTTAACAGAGCCTGGCACTGTGATTGCAGGCATACACAAGACTGGACTCTGGCTCTGATAGAAGTACTCAGAGGCTCAGCAGCAGAGCGGAAGTGGAGACTTGAGAAGGCTCTTCTGTCACCATGAGGCTCTGACCCCAGCAGAGTCATAGTCAACCTACAGACTTAAGTTAAGTTGCCATATTGCCAATTGTGATTTTCAATTAGTCCAATTAATGTGTGCAGTGAGAAGTGTGATCACTAGAGGGCTGTGGTACACACACACACACACACACACTAGTGATTACTAGGGCTATGGTACACACACACACACACACACACGCGCACACACTCTAGTGATCACTAGGGGGCTGTGGTACACACACACACACTAGTGATTACTAGGGGGCTGTGGTATACACACACACACACAAACACACATACTAGTGGTCATTAGGGGGCTGTGGTACGCACACACTAGTGATTACTAGGGGGCTGTGGTACACACATGCCCAGAGTGGTGGGCAGCCCTAGCCCAGCACCCAGGGAGTCTTGCTCAAGGGCTCAAGGGCCTGGGGCCTGGGAATTGAACCCACAACCCTCCAGTCACAAGACTGGTCCCCTAATCACCAAACCATGACTGCCCGGCAGACTCTCTTACCCTCAGGCCTAACACTATAGTAATTAGTTACAACATGTCACAATGGTTAATACGGATGTGGATTCTCATGTTTATAGAACTGAAACAAAGTGATAGTAACATGGTTTAGTTTCCCTTGCAGACTTATTAGGGCATAAATCCAGCATGAATTTGTCCCATGGTCCTCTGCATTCTCACCATCAAGCTGTCCATCCTATTTACAGCACATTTCACATCTAAAGCACTTGGCAAATGCTTTCAGCCAGAACAACAGCTCATGACCATGGTGTTGCTGGAACCTTGCAGTACATGCTATATGAGACGAGCTACAGAAGATCCCACCCCCATCCTGTGGGGGGCGCAGCCTGGCCAAAATCAGTCAGACTTTCTTATGCCGTAGCAGTTCTTGCATGTGCCGCAGAACCTTATAATAAGAGAAATTGCATGGAGGGCCCGAAGAGTGGTGACGCCACTGACAAGACACTCCAGCTGACACTCCAGCTGACACTCCAGAGTGCAGCTCATACAATGGCAGCATGGAACCTTGTCATTACCCTCTTTACACACACACACACACACACACAAACACACACAGAGCAGCCACTGCTCTTACGGGAAAAATTCCGACTGCACAGTCACTCCGTGAGCTGTTGCGCAACCATCTTTGTTTTGTACGAGCCTTTAGTGTCTCTGTGCCTAGGCGTTGTAAATCACCTGTGTGTGACATGGATTTTAGGAATTTCTAACTATTATAAGAAGTGTTTCTGCGAACAGCATGACAAGCAAGATAAATATGTCCATGACAAAACACGGAAACAGTCCTGCACCCTCCATCAGTTCAAAAGTATCTCAAATATTGAGGTGGAATCCCCAGAACGGTGCTTGCTTGGAAGTTCTCTGCAGGGAGACAGCTTTTGAGGGAAGAGGGGTTAAATTACAAGCCAGCAGCCAGGAGTGTAATGAGGCCGAGGAAGCCCGCCTGACCCTGGGCGGCGTAGAGGACCAGGAGAAGGTGTGAGGCTGGGCCCCAGCCATGATTAACTGCGCTGTTTAGAAGTCGGCTCTCCTAATGGCAGGCGTGTCAAGCAGCGCTACCCACTCCGGTGCCAGAAGGTCTGCCACCAAACGCAGCCTGGCTCCGGCCCCACTCCCAGCCACACCACCGGCAGGGCCTGGACGACTCGCACAAGCCAAGCCTAGTTTGTACAGGGCAAACAGACATCTTTTGTTATCCGGATGTCAGGGTGGGAAAAGAAGCTGTCGTGTTTACATCATCATTACATTTCTGGCATGTAGAATCTCGGCTGTTTTTAGCAACTGTGTTATTATGAGACTATTATGGACATATTATGGATCATGATTATATATTATATGGTGAGTGGTGGATGTTTTTAGACAAACCTTAATCTCCTTGTTGTGAACATATTATTTTCCTGTAAATCCCAGTCTCCTTAAACATTCCATCATGTCTACCTGACTCGCCACTGTAAAGTGCGAGTTATGGATCAGTGAACGACCTAGACAGTTTTCCACGCTCTAGATTCGCAGGCCCTGCCTGGTCCCTGAACTTGTAGCTTTTTAACGCAGTGATGAGATCTGTCGAAAGATGACCTTGATTTTGTAATCGCGGATAAACTCGTTAACATTCACCCAAGTGAATGGACCGGAGTCCGAAAGATGCAGGAAGCATTAAAACTTTTAAATCTGCGGGCTTTACGTCACCGCTAAATTCCCATGACATTTAATTAATGCCAGGTCCGCACACTGTAATCCATCGTTAATCTCCGTGCTTTTATCATCGGTCACAAAAGGACTACGAATTACCCGAAGACACCGACGTGGAAGTGAGGCAGCAGGGCTGAATAAATCTGGCTTCCTTAAACTTCCATCTCCGCGAGATCCCGCAGGAGGCATCTGATATCAATTATCATTAACGTTGCGGTCAGTGTGTCGGGAACCATACCGGTACTCTAGTAGGAGCCATTATCATCCCGTCGCTCTCTTTTAAGTAATACAGATTGTCTAGGCTATCAGACATGCTTTCATTGTTATCTGTCACGGGGGGGGGGGGGGGGAAACATTTCAGTGACTAAACCCAGTTGTCTATTTGAATGCCATAAGTGGACTGTCAGTTGTATTGCAGTATCAAATAATTCATTGAGTTCATAAAAAGGAAATGCGATATGGTAGTGATGAGGTATCAGCGCTGAAATGTGCTGTGGTGTGAGACATTTCAGTGAGAGTGCTCACCTGTTCCACAACTGTCCCAACGTGTTATGAATATTGTAACATAACTCTGGTGTGACCGATGCACGCCATCTCCTGCCCAGTTGCTTCTTAGTGTCTGCGAAATGTCTGTTCCGTTTAGTGTTTGTGAGACTCGGATGTCTTTTTACATGCTTGTTTTACTTTTTTAATTTAACATCCATTAAAGGTTTTGTGTTTGTAGCTTTAACTGTCAGGTTGAAGGTAGCTGGGAGTTATAGGCAGGTTTGCAGATAATTGTCCTGTTCAAATTCTCGATGGCTGTCCCGGCTCTTTTAGCAAATCGCTCAGCTCAGCCATCAAAGATGATGACAATTTCATGAATGCAAGCGAGCAGAATGCCTGTCAGTACAGATTACCGAGTGTAGAAATGTGCATGTCTGCTGTGTACAGCATTGTCAACAGAAAATTGCAAATAGGTCATACTGTCATTCTGACATCATGAACTTAATCAATCCTATAATATTGTACCTCACCCTAAAATAATCAGTCAAATAATTGTTTATATTATCCAAAAAAATAAAAGCCAAAAGGCAACGTGGAGAGAGTTCTAATGAGATAACTTGACGTGCTGTAAGTTGCTGTAATGTTTCTTCTTTTCTATAGCAATATCATCATAGGTCAACCTTTTAGTCAAACAGCAATGATTGATTATTTCCATCCATCCATCAATCTATCTATCTATCTATCTATCTATCTATCTATCTATCTATCTATCTATCTATCTATCTATCTATCTATCTATCTATCTATCTATCTATCTATATAAATATCACATGCAGTGATCCTTGATACAGGACTAGAGTGTACTTAATAAAGCAATACAAGCTATAGCATACAAAATGTTGACGTGTCATTTTGGTGCATTGTGGATCACCTACAAAACCTCACTTATAGTAACTCAATAGGATGGCTTCGTTCCACCACTTTTCAACATTCTGAAGAAAAGCTGGTCTGTAGACCTCCTCCTCCTCCAGGGGACACAAACCACAGGAGCTATGCTTTGTTGGCACACGGGCTTGGAGTCTCCTGAAGCCCTTGGCAGCTCGGCCCTGCCTCTTTGGTCTGATCCGTGGCACTGTGGTTCTACCAGTCAGGCACTGTCGCCCCTGGGCAATGCTGCGGCGCTCCTGATTGCCCCTTAATTGGCCCTTAAGCAGCACAAGTGGCCCAGCTTGGCGGCCCACGGGTCGGGGAGCTGATGAAGTGATGATGGGAGCTGCAGAATTACTATAGCGACTGTAGAGTGGGTAATGTGCACTGAGCTGCCATAAATACTGCTCATAATGACCAATGACAACTGCCTGATGAGCTGTAAGAGACTCACAACTCTGCCAAAGTTCTGCACTTATTCTTGAATAATGTCAGACATCCTGTTTTCAGCAGCTACTGCACCAGCAACACTGTGTGCTGTAGCCTCATAATACTTTACAAAATCATGTATTTAACAGTACAGCCTCTTAAATGGTTTGGATTACATTTTCTTAAAAATAACATTGAAGTCAAATGAAAAAAGTTATCTTAAGCTAATTAACTAGGGCTTGACTCACTAAAGTATAGCACACTATGACAAATTGTACACCACAATTGGGCTCTCATCTCTGAAAGTACAGCTACATATTATTTCGAATAAATTAATGTTTGTTTGGGTGGTCAGAATATAATCATCACTGTAAGATGAAAGAGGGACTGCTCTTATGACAGAGAGATCAGCTGGACAGACCTGCAAATGCACATCAGTCAGTCATCACCCCCCTGAGTCATCCCTCCTCTGTTCTTAGGAATTCATATCATGAATGTTGTATGCAGTACAAATTTTGTCTAAAATACACTTCTATGTGTATGTTGTACAGGCATGCTCCTCAATAGTGCAGAGTTTCAATGAAACTAGCCTATGTTCAACTATGGTATGTTAAATCACATTAATATATACCAATATAAACGTGTACTTTATTTTATTTCCTCTACCTCTAACCCACATCTTTGGCAAAGTATTATTTCAGTGGATATTCGTTTTTGCCTAGAACAAAACTAAAATATGTCGGGGGGAGCTTATACGTCGGCCGATTTACCCAAGTGCACAAGTGAGCCAATTATCAAGTAATTCAAATCAGTCATCCAGTTTGCCGTATGTTCTTCAAGCTGCTTGTCGACTCACAAACTCCGTCTGGAATCCACATCGGTCGCCGTTAACCTTCTCTTGTCTCCGCGAAGATCCTCCTTTAAAGTCCACTCTTTGTAAACAAGCTTGTTTGGATGGGAAACACCTGTGCTTGGAGAGGAGATTAGGATGCCTCGAGAGGGCTGTTTTTGGCTGATAAGTGAATCTGTAGCGCTCGCGATGCCGTCACCTGTGCCCAGTCTGCGCTCTTCACCGGCGCCACGCCCAGCTGCTCGTCCACCGCTAATAAGCAGAGATTATGTGTCGGCCTGTCCCCAGCCCTGTGCTTCCCCTACGGCTACGAATACCTCAGGCACGTATCCTACGTTTAACTCAGCCACCACCCTGATATCTATATTGTTGTAGCGTGCATAGTTGGCGCACCACCCTCACAACGGGAAAAGGCTCGTTCCCGGGTTTAAGCCGTATACTGACGGCAATTATTGTATTTGGAGGCCTATCAAACGTATGCACATTACGTGGCTTCAGGCACCATCGGTATGTTTCTATTTAAATAATCCGAAAGTGATGTTTAGTGGGGAATGTGCTACATTTAGGCATAACTCGCTAGCAGGTGTGATCGAAACATCTACAGGGGCTTTATGCACTCAAAGAATTGCTACTTGTGAAAGTAGCTGGACTAGGTCAATAAATACAGTAGTATTAGCTAACAAGACAGTGTGTGTGTTTGCGTGCGTGCATGTGCGTTTGTGTGAGAGAGAGTTTGTACTTTTTGAGATAAATTAGATTAGGCGTTTATCTGTTATCAGAATTAAGTTGTAATGGCAGTGCTACATCTAATACATTTGTACCAATCGCCAATGATGCTTATGATCTGCAGAAATTCTTAGTAATACTGTTCACTGTCTTGGTAAGCAGGCTTGGCATTTTCATTCTTTATTTCTGGCTCAAGCATTCACTGAAGTGTGTTTAAATGATTTTGACTACTTTCAATTGTGTATGTAGTGAAGTACACCTCGTTTCCAGAGGAACATATTGCTTCTGAATTTGTAGGAGGAGGAAAACGTTTGTATTAGAAAAAATAAATGTTTAAATCACAGCATTCATTCCATGGTGTTCTAAAGTTCAAAGAGTGTTTACTGTTTTCCCCTAATTACATTACACGTGGCAATGCAAATAGATATGCCATTGATGGTATGTTCATTAGTATTAAAATGCATTGCCACTGGAAATGACAAACCTTAATTCTGATGGTCCAACAAACATCAGCAAGCCTGGTGTAGACAACAGTAGACAAAACTCCTGCAGTAATGAATGAGGAGGAATGGGTGATGACAATTGATCCTTTTGTACCAGTTATGTTAGAGGCTGTGTTAATGAATGCACATGTAGCACATCCAAATCAGTACCACATTTATCTCACTCTTGATAAACAAGTCTTGATGTTTTTGTCTTCACTGACTGGAGATGGAGTCATAATAAGGGGTGTGGTCTCTGCTTCATCCTGGAAGATTTCTGAAGTGTTGAAGTATAACATAATATGTGAGCAGCAAAGGATTCCGTCGTCTCTCAACAGTAGATTTATAGGTCAGTTTGACTATTGTCTGAACAGATAAACAGTCTGAGTCTTTGGACTCAAAGAGACTATCTGTGGGAGGAATCTTATATCATGCATCAAGGAAATACCTTAAATACCGGCACTGTTTCGGTAGTGCCTGCACTGTTCAACCTTTTAAAAATTTTAAGTCATTACTTGCTTTATTATTGAAAAAATGCAGATCTTCTGTGCTGAATGAAACATATTTATTAGGGCATAACAATAGTTTCTATCACATACATCCTTTTATTTCAAATGATAAATATTACTTTTCAATTGTCAGAGAAGAAAGAACCGCATGGTTACATTAATAATTAAGCCTACGGTTTCTGAACACATTGTTAATTCATGTGTACTGAAAACAAGATAAAAAATGTGTTTGAACTTTGAACAGATTATTGAATATTAGGCTTAAATCTGAATTGATGAACAGTTTACATTTTCAACCATTACATGCCCTTTTATATACATGCTGACAATTTCTGCACTAATGTATTCTGTCTCCTCACCAATTTAGATTTTCACACACTGCTATGAACAATCTTGGGCTGTAGTTGTATTTTTTTGAAAATGGTGCATAACTGTGTTGTGAAAGAGAAGGATCTTTCTAATATGAGCAGGAACTGTGTGTTTTTGTACCTCAGTTCGTGTTTTTGTTCTTGGGGAGTTTTGATGTCAACTGCAGCCTCAACCTTTGACACAGTTTCCTATATTTTGCTTCCCTTCTCTTCAGTTATTTTATTTTCTGCTCTAATGTTCGTGACTTCTGTAACCACACATGTATGTTCTTGGCGTCTGATCACCCTCACTTGAGGAGCTTGGTGGTGATGAAGCCCTGTAAAATGTCTCCATCTCTCATTATCTTTTTTTTTAAGTCTGTGTTTTTGCTGTCTTTTCCTCCTTGCTTGTTTGACCACATTTTTGTGACTGGCGAAGGAAGTGCAAAAAATAAGGAAGGGAAAATTGAGTATTAAATGTTTAGTGCATAAAGTGCATAAACTCAAAACCTGTGAACTTATCCAAATTAAGGATACAATAACCAGCAGTCAACTGCTGCAAAGACATGACATATATAGACAGACAAACGACCCTCAGGTGGCGAACTCTCAAATGGGTAACGCCCACCCGAGGGATGAAATACAACCCAACAAGGACAGGATAAAAATAGAACACTGCTTCTGCTGACGGAGGCGGCCAGCAGGGGGCTCCGTACCGCGACTGTTTTAACTTTCCTTCTTCCTTTTGTTTCTTATTTCTTTCTCATTCCTTTCTTAAGTAATTTTCATCCCTCACTGGGTCTTTCCTCAATCTTTCTCTGTATAGAACAATTTTACACACATAAAAATCCTATTATTCATTAAAAGAAAAAAAAATTATTAGAGAAAATGTGTTTGGTAGTGACAAAGTTACATCCTGAATAGAAAGACTGCAACATATTTCCTTAAAAACAATGAGACCTAACTACTCACCACCTCACAATGAAGGACAGGGATGCTGTTTCACTTTCTGGTTTAAAATTCAGGGGTGTGGCCAAAATAAAGGTCTGCCTTTGATCTGAAATGCTTTGTGTTTCGGTGGTGTCATTAAAAAGTGGGACAGGATTTTTAAAATAAAGTTTAATTATTTAAAAATTAATAGTTGTTTGAGGACGGAGTGATGTCAGATGCATGTTCTGCATCTAAAACGTGGTAGCAAAAAGCTGTGTGACTTTTATCTTTTACAGGTATTAATAAAACAATGTTTCAAATTCTCCTGCAAACCACAAAAAACCTTTCTGCTGAAACCCAAAATGTGTTTCTGCTGTCCAGTAAGAATTGGTTCAGATATATTTATAGAAGTCAAGGTTTCCAGTAGTACCAGAGTATGTATGGGGTATCCTGGCCATCTCTAATAAAGTTCACATGTAGATATACTAGAAAAGTCTTTAGTGTCAGTAATGGAATTCTTAAGTTCTGTGTCTTGTGGGTTCAAATCTTAGACCTTTTGATAGTACAGATTGCTCCAGAGAAGTCAGTTCCATAGGAATAATGAACCTTTCTGCAGTTTAAATAAGCAGGAGTAATCACAGAAGTAGAAATATATTACTTTCACCAACTGCAGTGAAGTACACAAGATTTCCAGTTCAATTTATTTTTGTGTCCATGCATGCGCGCGCATGTGTGTGTGTGTGTGTGTTACGATGCAATTCATTCTTCCAGTTATGAAGGGTTCACTCAAATTATTTGGGTTAAAAATGTCTATTTAAAAATGTACGGTTTGTCTGCTTTCTATCAAAGTTCCTAACATGTTTTTCAACCATGGCAAACCACTGTGCTGCCCCCAAAATGCCATAAACAATTCTAAAGGCAGCGTACTGGCACGGTGCACTGTAAGGGTGGCATACACATAATTGCTTGCATCCATTATGACTGTCATTTGCTTACCAAAAGCAAAAATGTCTGCATCTCAGTAATGAAAATAATCGCTCAACAGAAAGGGTTCTTGTGGTCTATCTGTCATATTTCTCTATTTGCCGTAATTGAATTTGCCATTAAATTAATTGCCGAGTTAGATGTTTCATGCAATTATGTTCTTAAAGCTGTAGCTCTCTTGCTATATGGTTGGAATCTCACTATACATTTTTTCTACATATTTCATGTTTAATCATTAAGGACATATTTGTAAACTTTACAAAGTTGCAACTTTACATTTTCATTTTCATACATATTCGAAGGAAAGAAATAAACATTATCAGTAACAATAATCTAACAATAGCCTGAATAAGTGTTGTTTTTTGTTTTGTTTTTTTACCATAAGCTATTTTGACTTGCAGATCAAATACAAAACAGAGAAAAATGAGGTTTTCCTCATCAGTGTCTTCTCTCTGTATCTCACCTGTGTCACATTTCAGACATGTGAAATGAAACACGTTTAATCACCAAACACTCAATCTGATAAGGTGTGATGGTAAAAGCAAAAGATTGTCTGGCACCACAAACAAATGTGACTGATGGCATAGTTGTCATAGATACCATCTGTTATTTCAAAGGACTGAAGATCAAAACAGTCCAGTGGGTCACTTCATCGGCCATAGTCTGCATGTGGTGCTCTACATAGAAGTGACACTATTCCAGTGCATATTACATAAATACATAAACATATACACTACATTTGATTCCTCAAAATGTGTATTTCCTATATTAGTCTCTATAAACTAATTAAAGAAACATTTTGGCAGCAATAAAATAACATTGTTGCTGCTTCATTGCCTTTGATTTGAGAGCACACAGTTGTTTTTTATGATGTCATCTATACCTCTGTGCGAGCGTGTGACTTTCTTACAACTGTGAAGCAGGTTAATTGATACGGTCTACAGGATGATGTGAAGTCACCCCTGGCCCTAAAACCTCCTGCCTGTCAGTCTCAAGTTTTGTTTTGGCCCTCTCGTTGTCTTCGGAGGAAGCCACTCAAGTGTGCTCAGGTATCGCTGAATGACGTAGCCATGGGTCTCTTTCTCTCTCTCAATCCCCCTCTCTTCTTCTGTCTCTCGCTCTCTCTCTCTCTCTCTGCACATGAGTGAGCTCCTTGAACATAAGCGTGGGGTTCTGGCTCTTTGGGGGGGTCTGAGGGTGGACCTTTGAAGTGCTGTAATGTACACCCGCCACTCCCTCTTTACTTTATTTATGGTATTTGTTTCAAGAGCAGTTACGAAAAAAAAAAACATTGCCCTCTGCTCTACTGCCAAGGCACTGTTTTCATATTTAGAGTGATAGGAACCTCGGCAATAAGACAGCGGGGATTGGCAAGGCTCCTCATATGAGACATGCAACTTTGGGGCGAAAGAGCAAGTGTGACGATGAGGTCGCCGAATAACTCAAGCCAACATGGTGACCCCTTCAAGTCTGTCTGAGGGGCTTGTTTGTCGTTACCAACAGGCACCGATGTGCTAAATGTTGTTTGTTTTTAGATAGCAGCCAGCCTTGTGAAAGCAAGGTCTCTCATTTTGAAGTGCCTCACCCGCAGCTAGCAGAGGGCCTTGTTGGCAATTGGAGATAAACCCCAAGGATTTGAGGGCATCTGTCCTGAGCCCTGCCCCCTAACCCCAACCCCAACAACCCCTCCCAAATAACACATATTCTTTGCCCCCTAAACACTTGTGCAAATGAGCAAACACACTGATAATAATGTGTGGGTAATGGCTAGAATCAGAGCTTCCATTGTTTCTGGCCAGCTCCTCACACCATTCCACTGCGACCTGTGGGTCCACTGAATCCAGCACATTTACACCTGACTAAGATCAAAGGGTCCTGGGTCTCTTTCTGGGGATGCAATCACTTAGGCAAATGAGATTTTGTGCAAACTCTCTTTTGTGTCGGCTAAGTCGGGCTTTTGTGTAGAACAAATGGGGGTGTTATGGGTCTTGGCGAAGGAAGAGCCACTATCAAAGCAAAGAGACCAGGGCCTTATTAAGTCCCGGCAGACTGTACTAGGCACAAAGGAACCAATTGGGAAGGATAAAATGCTTTGGGCTTCTCTGGAGGGGAGGAAACAAATGTGACATGATGGCCTTTTAGAATGGGCATCAGTGGATTGAGTGCTCTGGTGGAATGACATCGTCCCTTTTCAGAGGGAACAGAGAGCAGTGCCTCGTGTGAAGCCGCGCACAGACTTGGGGTGTTATCTGGTTTCAACTCTCCCTGACCCACGGAGCTCAAAGACAAGGAAGAGAGAGAGAGAGAGATAGAGAGAGAGAGAGCATGCAAAATGCAGCTTCTCTTCTTGACAAAGGTCAAGTCCAGCTTCAGAAAAAATGTACACATTGCGTTGCTGACCTTCTCTTGACTTGTTTACTCAGTAGACCATGTATGGAGCACATGTCTTCTCCTATGTGTACACCATGGTCATTTTTATTATGTGTGTCTGCATGTCTGCATGTGTGCACATGCATTTGTGTGTGTGTGTGAGAGAGAGAGAGAGAGAGAGGAAGCAGTCTGACAGATCGGAAACCCAGATGATTAAACACAGCGCCATGGTGACGACAGAAGGACTACTGCTGGTTGTCACATGACATGACCCTGCATTCCCCCAGAGCCACAGCAGAGCTTCAGTGTTTTACCTCCACCCACCACTGCACAGGCATCAGTGCTAGTCTAGAGAGAAAGAAGAGCATGCTGCAAATTAGTGCTTGCTAAGCAAAAAGTTCCATATATATATATATATATATATATATATATATATATATATATATATATGAGAGAGAGAGAGAGAGAGATAAAGCTATGTAGATATTCAGTGCAGGACAGACATGCATAGAATGAATTTGATACGTAACAACACTGTGACAGTGTGTTATTACACTCTACATAGCGTATAAAGCAGGTGTTCACTGCCATAGGCATGTTGTCCTGCGTGTGCATAATCAGCTCGATGCCCAAGTGCTTGCAGTTGCATCATAAATAATAAGGTTGTATTTGTAGAACATGGCTCAGTAGGCCAAAGGAGATGTTTGAGTTTCTTAATACATGAGGTCAGTGGTCAATTTGGAAGCTTCCAACTTTTAACTCGTTGAAACAAATCGTATAATAAATATGATGCGTTTGGACTGCAAGATGTATGGCCCTTCAGCTAAGTAAGACTGCAGTTTCATTTCAAGGCCCAAGATAAAAACAACTGAAAAACAAACATGTATTTGTGTCATCCTCCATCACCCAAAGACCCTCAGCCAGCACCTCCGCTCCCCCAACTGTGTAACAGAGTTTTGTCGTTGTCCTTGATGAATCAGACACACCATCTCTGTAAGAATCTGTTGGACTACTCATAGTCATAGTAGTTACAGCCAGACTGATGAGAACATGTCGATACATATCACAGCCAATTTCCCATGAGGTGTAAAAGCCACATTGAATTGTTCATCAAGCAGCAAATGTGGCAAATGTGCCCAGTGATGTCGTTCTTAATAAATCACATTGGAAGACACATGTAAGAATCCAGAGCTTCTCAACTGAATTTCCATGATATGTGGAGAACATTTGGTTTGATTATAGTGTAAACATTGAGATTACATGTCAAAGTGATGTCTAAATGGATTATCACATCAACTTGACAAAAACGAGGAAGTGACATAATTTGTAGCATCTGAAGTAGATCAAAGTGTGTGTGATTCAGTTAGTCACTGATTGGGCTATGTCACTACACCTTTAGCTTTTTCCTCTGGAGTTTGTTTATCTGTTGTGTGTATTTGCTTGTTTGTCTATTTGTTATATTTGTTGTGTTTGCTCTATCCTCTTTTTCATCTGTTTTTAGTATTTCTAACTCTAAAATATTCTAACCGCTATCTGGGGTTTCATTCTTCAGTGCCTAGACTATCTATGCTATCTAGACCTATCTAGACCATCTATGCTAATTCTGTAACAAGAATGCTCTCATGATATGTATATGCTACACTTGAAAGAGTTTGTAGGGAAATGCAGTGCATTGTACTTTGTACATTGTACATAGTACTTTGGTGTCCATGTTGAAACATTTTCATTTCAATATTACATTTTGTTGCTTCTCTGCCTAAAAAAACAAAACAAACAAACTGTTCAGTGTTTTTATTGCAAATGGTTTAGTCATGGACTGAGTGGGGTGTGGCTGAGGAAGAGACCACACAGCCTTCAGAGCTTCACTGGTTTAATGCTGTTAAACATGGCTGCTTGTTCTGCCACTGCAAACTAACCATTTCTTGTCTTGGTTTGTGACTGGCTAAACGGAGCCTCACTGAAGCTGCTATGTTCTCCACAGCTCTGGGTATTCTCACACTGTTACCTCCCCCCAGCCTGCCGTGCCGGCACGACTCACCTCTGTGACGCCTGCCGTCATTACCGTCTCCTCTTCCTGTCTGTAATTTTCCCAGCATGGCCGTTAGACAGATAGCAAAGCAACTTGGGTAACAGTGCATGTTCATTCTGTGTGAATGCACGATGTTCACTGACCCACATACCTCTGCTCTGTGAAAAAATAAAGATGTACTTATCTCACCGTTAATGTCTCTGAATGAAAAATAAACTCAGCTGTTTAGGGTCTGTTTAGTGTGAATGCATTCTTTTCGAGATGTACCTATAAGAATTTTCATTTGGAAATCTTGCTTGACTACAGTAGAAGAAAGGTATTTGTTGCCTGTTTAGGTATAAGGCTTGTAAGCTCTTGGGATTACATGGGAGGACTCTAATTAGAAATTGTGGCTATCTCCTGTGTTTATCATAGTGTCAATATTTTCACCCCTTTGATGGCAACATCTAAGAGAAGCTCTTGTGATAGTTAACCTCTCACCAGCAATTACATCCAGTCTCCAAATTAAAGACACCTACACTGACATCCCTGTTTATGCCAAGCTACTTGCTGCTAAAAAGGGCATCTCCTCCATATACCTGTTTAGTTTTGTATCTGCAGATGTCTGTCTTCCACCTGCACAAGGTTAATTGAAATTAGGTAATTAGAAACTTAGTCATTTCTTAAATGAAAACCACTTAAATGGAAGTAGGAACTAGTGGAAAGACATCTGGAAACAGAAAAGGTTTCGATAAGAAGAAGGACTGTCGACTAACAGGTGGAGAAGCAGACTGCACCCTTTAGACTGATAGGGAGGAAACATGCTTCGTCTGTTTTCCTCTGTCTGCTCTGTCTGATGCTTCACAGAACATGTCACTGGACTTTTGACCAACATCTGAAATGGGAAACCCCCTTCAGGTGGGTTTGTTTTCAAACATTTTCTGCAGTAAGACTGTGAAATCACCAAACATATCCTTCACAAAAGTTCTCATAATTATATGTCAGTCACATTTAGCCATTCAGACTGCTGGACTATCCTCTGATGGGAAAATAACATGCTTAACATGCTTTAAAATATATAAATATAAACCTCACATTAATGCGTTCAGTCTCTTTCTAAGACATTCAGATGGCCTCCCTTCCTTACCTATTTGTCGCAAAATAGCTTTGTGCCACAAAGCTGTTGACTGATCTCAACTTCAAAGTGAGCTAGGCTTTGGAGCTGGCCTGCAGACACTCACACGGCCTCCTTCCAGGTTCTTCAAATGCTGTTTTATTGTACCCAGCACAAAACCAGAAGGAAATCCACTCTTCCGCAGATCAACACTCTTCAGTGTTTGCAGATTAATTCTGACTGCATGTCAGCGACATCCTTTAATGGCCTCTTATTCCCTTAAGCTAAGAGCAGATCGAATGGCCATGACTTGCTGTGGAATCTAAGAATTCACCACCTTACAGTATGTCTTGCTTGGAGGTTTGAGTTTCCCTTTGCACCATTGTGAAGCCTCTGACTCCAAACACAGATGTATCTGCTGGCTAAGCTGGTATTGACTAAAGCTGGGGGCAGGTCTCTCCAGCAGTGGCCCAAGCACACGGATGGGACAATTGCCACATGTATATCCTGTGCTTTGAAATGCCTACCCCATCGCTTTGTCTCCTTTGACAGCTCCAAGTAAAGACATCAAGCCTTTAGTTTCCAGTTACTCTGGAGGAAATGCAGACACTGTGCTTAAAGATGGGAGAGTTCTCAAAGGAGCCTGTGTTTGAGTGGCAGGATTTTGTGCTTTTGTGACACTGTCACATTCTCTTTGAACACACCACATTTTTCAGAAGCTCCACCACTACCTGCCCCTAGTTAGTCCTCCTAACTGTATAAAAACTGATTTGACATGCACTACTCGATTCATCTTTCAAGCTTAGTAAAAACACATATTTCATATTTTGCACTTGTTACCAGCATAAGACTTTTCAGGATCCTTGAACTTTGAAGAGTTTGGTTCTCCATATGCTGGACCATATGGATTCACCAGAGGATGAAACACTGCATCTAAATCAATGCTGAAATATGCAAGAACTCTCACCTAGCAAGGATCTCTCTAGTATAGTTGCTTTGCAAAGCAGATAAATGGGGAGAGTGGGGAAAAGACAGAGAGCAAGAGAGATAAAGGGAGAAAGACAGAGAGAAAGAGCACATAAATAGCATATCTGTCTACTAGATATCTATTTGCCTTTTTTGTAATGTGCAACATATTATTAAAGAAACACTATTGTTGAGAATACTGGAAAATGGAACAGACATGTTCTATTATTAGCACCAACCCTGTAGTTTCAGGCTACATAACTGCTTACAAAACGAGTCCATTTTCTGTGGCATTTTTTCCTGTCACAATTTTTTTTATTTTATATCATTTGGTTGACCAGCATCTCATAAGCTCTTACTTTGAAATATATGTATATATGATTAATACTTATTATAATAAATTACCCTTAAAGTTTTAGTTGGTATTTGTAATAAATCTCATCATATAAACCGTCATAGCAAAGACTATTAGAAAGTGTTTTAACAGTACAAATATCATTATCTCTTTATTTAAAATAAAAATAGACATATATGACTGAAAATCTGTATATACATTTACAATTAAGTGGTAAATTGTGAGGCATCCTCAAAACCATTGTGTTGACAACAAGCTGCCAACTTCCTTAAGGAATCTACAAGACAGTAATGTACTGCAACCATCGAATGCCAAGTTCCATAGAGAAACATTTATATCTACTCTGCAAGACTGACACACGAATTAGAGACAGAAACAAATGAAAACAAGAGTATCTCATCTGACTCTGCCCCTTTTCCTTCGCTCCGATCGCTCGCACTCCCCAGGAGCTTCCCGAAACCAAACCAAACCATAGCAACAACAAGAAAACGATCTTCGTTATGACTGCGTCCTTTAGTGTCTCTGGCAAGTGTGGAGACTCCGAGTGGACCTGCTGTGTTCTCCCCTTTGCATCTTGCAGGACAGGCCTTCACCGCAGTCGCACCGCTGGAAGATCTCCAAGGCGTGCGTCCCCTTGCGCTTGTGCTTGGTGCACACCTGGCCCTCCTTTAGCACAGGTTTGCAGATCTTTGACCAAAAATGACGGGCGCAGCACAGACCATCTGTGCAGTCTGACGACCTTAGACAGTTCTCCCCCTCAAGACCTGCAACGGTGACACAAAGTTAGACTAAATAACTTGAATTAATTAATTTAAATGAAAGATTTAATGAATTAATGGGAAATTAGTTAAATGAGCACAAAACCCATTTACTAAACATTGATTAGTCATTTCAGTAACTGTTCATAAAGAGAAGGTTCATTAGTTACCTTTCATGTTTTGAGCTGCTTCTGACTGCTGTACCACTGTGATGTTATCGTCTTGCGGGTTGCTGACATACACGTGTCCTTCAACTTGTAGAACAAAGTCATTTGGTTGGCACACTCCTGTCGAAAGAGAAATGTTTAAGATACGATTCAGCTGCGTTGTCAGTTTAACATTCTTCTATACACCATATTTTGATAAACTGATATGCTCCAGTTGTCACTCACCATTGTTACAGTGGTTGCCTGGGCAGCACATCGCATCCCGGATACAACGCTTTCTGCGCTTCTTGCACTGAAGACAGGCGCCGCGGGACAGGAAACAGAACTCGTCCTCACCGCAGTCCTCATCGGCCACGCAAACGAAAGGCTAGATAACAAATGCAGATTGTGAAAAATAGAAACAACAAAACATTCTTCACTTAAATAACCTAAATAATATTAGAAAACAACTAAACACACATAAAACTAACTATAAAGTAAGCTTACCTGCATCGTATCAATTGCAAAATTCTGAATTCCGCTGTCAATGAGTAATTCGACAGGGCTAGCGCTGACTGCGTGATCGTAGCTTGCCACAGCTGGACCAAACTTAATAGCGTTTGAGTTTGGCAAAACAGTGCCTGTTGTGGTTAGTTCAATGCGTCTCACCACAGCGAGGCACACGGTGAAAAACAAAAGAATCATAACAGCGCGTCAAAATGAATCGTAACCTACTACAGCAGACTAATATTCCTTAAGGCGATATTCCTTGCCAACTTTCCGAGGCGACTCGATCGCTTTTTAGCAGTCATAAGCCCCCGTTGCTTCATTTATACAGGAGGAGAAGTTTGGATTCCCGCCCCTCGCTGTAAGCAACAAAGGGAGGGGATGAAATTTCAAAGCGCTGCGTCATGACGCGGCCCACATCAGTTCTGTGTTGGCAGGGAATTCTCCCTTAAGCCCCGCGCAATGTTTGTGTGCAATTGTCAGCGAGACATCATGAGCTGACATCAAACACAAACCGAAATAGTCTATTAAGTGAGCTGTTATCCCCGCTTTAACTGGAATTAGGAAAATGTGTATTGGAAAGGCTCCATAATCAGGCAGGATTATTATGGAAGTTACGCAGAAACACTCGTTGTCTTTTTCGGTATCAGTGTACTAATTTGATTTTGCTTTAGGATTTTTTCTAAGTGCTCCGTTACCTCACTGCAAATGAGGTCTCCTTTAGTTTAGTGTTTAAATAAATAAACCAGTAATAGAGACTTAAATATATAGTCTAACCACTGTATTTAAGATGTGTTCACCTGCCTCTGTTTGCACCAGCCCAAAAATATTTCGTGTGAAGCATCACCACCCCTTGTTTTTGTTGTTGTAGCCGTGTACATATCCTTACACGCCGCTGTCGTTCCATTAGCTAGACGTATTTGATTATCTGGACCTAATTGTAATGGAAGGACTTTGAAATGCAGTTCATAAAACAAGTGGTAAAGATCAAAGGGAACATGCAAATAAGAAGGCGGGAAATGTTTACCGAATTAATTATCATGCAGTCTATGCTGTCGAGTAAATAGTGGCCGATTAACACTACGGTAAGTAACTGACATAGGCCCTTGTGAAGCACGGGGTGCCGTTCCTCATTCCCATTAGCCCTACTGATGTTATCTTTCAGAGAAAGAAAGAAGAAAGGTGGGAAAAACATAAACGCCATCATCTATACATTCTGTCCTAGAGCTATTTCACATCTATATTTTGTTAGACGGAGTAGTTACAAAGCAATTGTTGCACTGCAAATCATTACGTTATATAGACCTATGTAAGCACGATGATGCATTTTCACGAAGTGGTGTTCCTCATAAAACATTTTCTACGGACGTACTGCATTCCACAAGTGAGGGCCGTTTTACGCGCTTTTATGGAAAGATTATTATTTCATATCTAACACTAAAGTAATGCACAAGAGAAACGTTACTTGACAGCCTGCAAATAGTTTTATTATGTTGTTGCGTATAACTTTTTAGAATTCGGCTCTTTTGGTTGTATGCGGATCATATGCTTTAGAGCGTAAAATTTGTTTACGATTTAACAGTTTCAAAGTGTCTCTCAGTACTTCGGGATAACCTTCCAAACGAAAGCCTTTGATGTTGTTAACAGAGGTTAGTTATAACAGGCGACAACAGGACAAACGCTCAATGCACTTCATTAAACGTGAATTGGCAGCATTCTTTGGTCGTTTGCCTTTGTTTTAATTGTACACCCAAAGCCTACAGTGGTGTAAAATGAAGCCTGCGCTTCATTTGATGCGCCCTTTGATGAGGACACATCAAACAGGACGGGACCCTCGCGTCTTAATCAGACTTCATCAGGCACAGCGTTTCGCAAACGATCCATTTGCTCTGCTTTTAACAGACATTGTGCTCAGCAAATTCATTTAGCGCTCGCGCAGGTAATCCTGTTTTTAAATGCCTGAACGAGACTTAGCATAGTCTCTCCAAAGGCAAGACTACTGCCCTGTGCTACCATTCACACCCCTTTAGTTTAACTAAATGCTCAAGAGTTCCCGCCGTCATAGAACAAGCAGTTAATAAAATGTAAACTTTATCTCAAGCTCGCCCTATGAGGTTGTGGATGCATAAAACTCCTCTTATATGTCAGGACTTCTGTCCCGATTTTTGTAACAGTGTGTTCGGCCCGAGCGGGGGGTCATGCTTTCTCTCTGATGAGGTTCCAGAACCAACCATGCTTTGTTGATACGAAGGCGTGTAGCAGGACGAAGAGTGGGCCTTTGTTGCTCAAACTGGCCCCAGAAATTTTGGTTAACACGAACTGACTTGCATGTCACAATTTAGACACAAAACGTCAGTGTCCAATGCACCGAATTAAGATTAGGTCATATATGTGGATTAAGTCCAGTTGTCTGAAAGGGATAAAGAAAGATCAAACCATTGGGATATGGCAAAGGACTTGTTTCTTATGAAAATGAGGTTACACAAATTCTGAGCAATTATATTATCAACAATGCATTTAAATAATAATGTATTTAAAATGTATATAAATCCAGAACACCCAGAAATAATACTGTCCTTTATATACTGTATCTGTGACATGTGACCATTTCTCTTTTTACTTTTCCTCTCTATTACTGATATATAACGGACAACCATATCTTTGAATTATGGGTCAATGATGTCATCTGCACTGAAATTATGCCTCCTTGATTTCTATCAGATTGTGTTTGGTGAGGTGCAGCCATTTTTTTAGCAGCCAAGTTTACCTGTGTTGAAAAAGGGCAGGGAAGAGACCTGTTTACAAAACATTATCGCCAACTGATGTGTCTCAGTACGTTCTCAGAGCCAAAAGCCTTGGACACTTGGAGGGATCATTATGAGTGGAATTTTTAGAAGTGGTCATGAAGCATTAGCATAAAGAATTAGGATCACAGCAAAATCACTGGAAATCTGGACATGACAATACACTTTTAAACATCGAGAACACTGGACATGACTGTAAACATACTTCTAAACGTCAATTTGATTTGCTTTTATTGTAAGAAAAGGGCATATAAATTGCTGAACCTTAAAAAAGCCACAAATGACTAAGGAACATTTTTTGAGGCATTTGACCTGTTCATGCAGCTTCAAAACAAAGGTGGGGTCTGTGTTGAATGCCGTTGAGTTAAGGCACTTCCAATGACTCCAGAGATACAGGGGCAGTCTCCATCACGGAGACGAGGGGGCAAAACAAATTCAACCAATGCTACAAAAGACCATACAGAATAAACATATTTCAAACAAATTAAATAACAGATCTGGGGTTTTCTCTCACACAATGTTTTTTTTTCTTCCCGTTTACGAGTATCACAAAATATTAGCACTGAATATATACACAAATATTTACCTCTGGTCCTACAATAAATAAAAATCCATAATTGGTTTTCCAGCACAGTTGTTTCTGTTCAGGCCATCACTGGCGCTCAGGAGGCAGTCTTGTCATTGTTTAGGTGGATGGGGCTGGAACTGTGATTCAGTTTTAGTCAAAGGTCATGATTCAAAAAATGCATGACCGGCAATGACAGGGTGGATCATATAGCAGCATGCACAACATACTTCTTGTTGATTGTTTGTGTTTCTCTGTTCTCTGTTCCAGCTGCCATCCTGACACTGACATACTAGATCACTGCCTGCCCCCTGGTGGTGTCAATTGTGTAGGCATGAACCCTTGCCTAAGATTCAGTATAACACAAAGGTGTTAATGCATTGTGTTTGCGTTGTGTTGCTGTTTCTTTAAATCCATTTTTAAAAAGAACAAAGTGTGATCTGAAGCATTACAAAGTGTCTGTTAAAGAAAATTGATTTAAATAAATATCAAATAGTATGTCTTCAAGAACAACAAAAAAGGATTAACATGGAAAGGCATTTCACCATATTAAGGAACTTTTCCCTCATAATGCATTGTGTACAGTGCCTCTTTGTGTATTATCAGATACAGCATGGGGGATCTTACATTCCGAAAATAATAACCACATATACATATGATCATATAATTATTTCAATGGCCAAACTAAAATTCAAATAAGCTAATGAGCACGGACCTTTATCAGTACCAGATTTATAGTAGGAAACTGGACATTTCCACTTCTTGCTCATTTAAGTGCAGATCAAGCTCTAACTGACTTCACTGCTTGTGTAATCAGTTAAAAAAGTAGCTGAAATGGAAGGGGAAGGGCATAGTAACTCAAGAGGATGAGAAATAAAGCGAGCAGTCTGCCTCTAGCCCCGTGCGGGAGACCTAGAGAACAGCGCACAGCAGGGAATGGGGCTTGGGTGGTTGTGTGGGAGGGTGGGGTGAGGATTGGTGCACTGCAGGGAGCACAAACATCCAATGGCAGCTCCAGGAGGGGGAGCAGCGTTGGGGAAGGCATCACGGTGACCCAGAGCTGGGCTGTTTCTTTTTTAAATATATTTTCCACCTCCTTTGAGCAGCAGTCACTTCAAACTGAAGGGTGTCCTGAAGACCCCGCCCACGCCCTGATGGGCCAGTCGGACCAGGACACTGGCAGGCACACGACCCGAGATTAGAAATCATTGTCCCATCCTGAGTTGTCGTCAGGTGGTGGGTCCTCGTTTTCCTCAGGGAAACTGTCAAAGTTACTTGTGTCAGTGGGTGATGACACCTAAGTAAAGGAGAGGCACAAACAGCTCAGTGCTGGTTTCAGTATATGGCTGCATGAGCGTGAAATCATCGTCATCCATCCATGCTGCAAATGACAGATTACTGAACTTACATCAGGGATGATTGGGGGGGTGAGGGTCCCTTTGCGCAGTCCTTCCCAGTTAAAGCCCTCAAACCATCTGGAGTACAGAGATTCATGATAAGCATAGATGAACATTAAACTGTACTTTCTGCAGCAATCTTTACATCTTATAACACCACTTACTTGTGCTTTTGAATGTCCTTCACCCCGTTCTTCAAGTTTCCCAGTCTCTCCGATGGATTGTCCCTGTATAGTCATATAGTCATATAGGTCAGATTTATGTTTCAGAAATCATTGATTTGCTGCTATATGGTATATGGTATATGTTCAGGAACATTTACCTGCATAGTTTCTTTATTAGGTTGGCAGCATTTTTGGTTATCTTCTTTGGGAATTCTATCATATCAATACCTCTTAAGATTATATTATATGTCTTCATCGGGTCCGGCCCTGAGAATGGTGGGCTAGAAGAGTAATAGAGCTGTTTGAGCAAACTCCTTAAAACTCCTGCGTCTGATACAGTCATAATTCATTTTAAAAGCTAAAATTTCTTCTCAAAAATGTTTCTCAATAGTCCGAGTAGGAGTTATTACCTGCCAGTTAGGAGTTCGTACATCAGTATACCCAGTGACCAATAATCTGCAGAGATGTCATGGCCTTTGTTGAGAATTATCTCTGGTGCTACATACTCCGGCGTTCCACAGAAAGTCCATGTCTTCTTCCCAAATCCAATCTTTTTGGCAAAGCCAAAGTCCACCTGAATCAAAGCCAGCATATGAGATCAGTCTCCTACATAAAAGCTCCTGAAGTCACCACCCAAATGTAGTGCACCAGTGAAAAAGATGAAGATCAAGGTATCTGAGGAGTGCCACCTCACCAGCTTGGCATAGCCTCTGTGATCTAGAATGAGGTTTTCTGGCTTAAGATCCCGGTAGATGATCCCTTTGGAATGCAGGTATGCGAAGGCTTCCACCACACAAGCTGTGTAAAACCGTGTAGTGGAGTCTTCAAAAGAGCCTCTGTGGACAAACCATTATGTCAGAATCTATGGTCATTTTAGACAGGATATCAGCTGCAGCAATGTCATGGAGCCGTTACCTGTCTCTAAGAATGGTCCACAGTTCTCCTCCCAAACAAGCTTCCATCAGCATATACAGGTATTTGCTGTCTTTGAATGTCCTGTACAACCTGTATCAGCACACAAAACAGGAACTTGTGAGAATCTTGATTTGTGCAAAGGCAATTGTCTCTTTAGTTAACAGTTTTATCAATGTACATTACGGGAATGTTAGCATTGCTATTAAGGAGTGAACACTTATCCAAATCTAGCCAACTGGCTTTCAAATGTTTTGTGGAATATTTTTTGTGTGAACCAATCATGTGGATGCTTGCACTGGAGTCTGGAGGTCTGGTAACTACCTCACTATGAAGTCTGAATGGGCTTCCTGCATGATCTGCTTCTCAGAGCGGATGTGCTCCTGCTGCCTCGTGTCCACAATGTGCCGTTTTTTCAGGATCTTCATGGCGAACGTTTTGGTCTCCTCACTTTTGAGCTGCACCTGCGTCGAGAACCAAGAAGACTTGGAACACGAGTGCAGACGTGTAAACGCTTGTGCAGCACAAACAAACCGCATTTACAAGCTCGCAGTGGTGTGTGTGCGTGTGCTAATTCTGGAGTATGACACACAGTTTATTCGTGGCTCTGGTAACCTGAATATAGATTGCGAGAGGGCAGAGATTCTTCACATTGCATGTTGGAGGGAGAACTTGCATGCTCTACTGGAGAACCTGCTGTGATCCACCTAAAGGCCAGTGTTTTACCATAGTCTAAAATAGGCCAAGGACGTGGGGATTCCTCTTTAGGCCAGACCACCAGTGTTTTCCTCGCAGCACTGTCGTGCCTCAGGTTTTTCAGGTTTCAATTGCCTATTCAAGCCACTGCAAAAATGGGTTTTATGTCTTAATAACACCTTATAAATCAAGATTAAGATTTAATTTAGATTTAATGTTATGGGGCGCGTAGCTAACATAAAAACAGAGTGAGAGTAATTCCAGTCAGGCAATGGGCCTGTATACTGATATAGAGCTCTATACCGATAGTGGAAAATTACCCTGAATAGCGCTGCCGCATTCTTAGACCCTGACCAGCACATTACCCCAGCATCTGCTACAGATGCCACATAGCGCAAACTCATAAAAATCGTTCTCATTAAAATTAAAAGAGCATGTTAGCAGTAACAGAACACTGTGTATAAATAAAGATGTTTTTATTCATTAAAAGACGCATAAGTCAGAGGTAAAATATATAATAGTGGCATTGAAAACCATTGTCAATTGGTCAACAGTTGGTGTCAATAAGATCTGGTGGTAATAGTGGATAAGCTGAAACATTAGATTATTATGAAAAGTATAGAATGCATTCAGTGGTTTAAATTAGAAGTAAAGCATGCACATGTAGCCATCCTACCAGCTCAACTCGTCCAAATCCTCCCACCCCTAAGGTGTCGATGATGTTGAAGTCCACCAGCTTCAGGCTGGAGAAGAAGGCATTCTCTGCCTCGTATCTGCATTTTTTGAAGTGAAAAAAGGGGAACTTCTTAGAGGTGTGGAGAGAATACAGGACAGGGAATGTTAGCGGCGTGGGAACAGAGACAGGCAGGCTGTTGACGCGGCCCCTCTCTCTCCGCTCCCGGGCCGGGGCAGGAAGTAGCTCACGCATCCGCCCTCCGCGCTCAGACCAGGAGGACACAGTCCAGGGGGCCCTTCTTAGAAAAGCAGAGCAACACTGCAATGAGGGCCTTGCAAAACGTGGTGTGCAGAAGACCTTTAACTCCCCGTCTCAAGAGCACGTTCGACAGAGTGTTCGCGACAGGTCCCTCTCGAAGGTGGAATTAAGGCGCCATTTCCGGTTTACATTTCGAGCACTGTACCGCTGAGTGAAGTGTTCTGGCTCCTGGGAGTATCCCTGCATGGAGTTCACCCTCGGATAACCCTCACTCGGCAGATCTGCAGCGGGGTGGCTAAACTCGCGAGTGATGCGAGACTCCCTAGATGGGCATCTTTCTTGGTTAGACGACCCCCAAGTTGACGGTGACACAGCAAAAGCAAAGGCAGGTTTGGGAATTTCCTCCCCTGAGGAAACGCTCGAGGGTAGGAAACCCTCGCTGAATTGTAGCTTCAGCCTGAGCAGAGGTGAGCGCGCTCCGAGTGCCGTCTCTGCTTGTGCTCGGTGAGACCAGCGACATCCTGGTGATTAAACATCAGTCACATGCCACGCTGGCGGGCGAATGTGTCCCCCTGTGCTTAGGGCAGTATTTTTAGCCCCTGCACATGGGTCATGGTTCCACCAGTTAGTGCCATTCACACCTTGGACTTGCTGCAGACAACTAGTGTCAGTCATCAGCTCTGATTTCCCCTCTGTGCTCTACCACTTATTAGACTGGTCATGGGCTTCAGGTAGGTACACATACCCTTGATGATACCCTTCATGATCACCTTTAGCTAAACAGATATAAAATGGCTAACATGCTGGTGCAGTCATGTAAGACATTTTGCCGTCAGATAATTATCGTGATCCCGAATGCATATTTTTAATAGAGGGTCTGTAAATAAGCGTCCCTTCCTCACCGGACTCTTAAGAATAAATGTGTAAACGTTGTTAATAAGGCACAGCAGTTAAGGGGCGTGTAGCAGTTCGGTTTTCCATTAGGTCCAGATTTTGCACCAGGACACACATAATGACAGTGGCACAGACCACTCCCACCACATTTCAGGCAGCAGAAACCACCCTGAAATCAGATCCATCTGAAATCAGACCCAGCAAGGTTATGGCATCAGCAAAACAGGCCTGATGCTCGAGTGGGACAAACATCACCACACATGCAGAAGCCCGTGGTCTCTGCAATGGGCGGCGACGGTCAGGATGTGTAGAGACACTGACACATGCAGGCAGTAAAAAAGATAGAAAGACAGAAGCCGTCAGGTGTGTAGCAGCGCATGAGGGAAGGAGGCACTGTCCACTGTGCAAGTCCGTTCTGGGGAAGCCATGTCCTGCTTGCTCTGCTTCTGTCAGAATGTAGGCTTTGGACAGACTTGCCCCTTAAATAGCCTGACAGACTGTCAAACTCGCACTTTCTTGTGCGTTTTTCTGTCAGGTCACAATTCACGTATCCCCCACAGGCTATGGATGCTCAGTTTAGCAGTCACAGAGCCTTTGTAGTGCTCCATTGCCACAAACTGTAGCAATATTCTGTGGTCTGAGGCTGCTGATACCATCATTGCTAGTAAACTCATAGAGGTGGACTGTGGGGATACTCTCTGCTATGCTCCATTCCATATAGGACTGCACATGCACTTATCACTGTCCCATTTCACCTGTATATAATAAATACTCGTGCGTATGTAATAAATACTAATGTATATTTTATAATAAATAAATTAAAGTCAAACATAAACTGAAGTTTTTCAGATAATCTAATATAAACAAATCAATATGATTTGCGGACACCCATTCATAAATCTTGATACTGTCTTAGTAATGCCACATCGGCAATTCTTCATATTAAGTCACCATTCCATGGTTGTTCCTTAGCTAGGCTGGTTAGCCATGTTTACTGTCACCATGGAAACCACAGCCACAATACCTTGAAAGGTGACAGCTCGAATGTGGATTCCCTGAAGTCCGCAAGAGGGAAGAGGATCACATGGCGCAGCCTTTGAGCTGATGACAGCTGATCTGCGAGGCGAGGGCTTTGAACAGAGCTGCTGATGGCTGGTGTTGTGATTTTCCACTGAGTTTGAGGGCAGCACGGCAACACCTCCCCTGGGAGGCTTGCACCCCGGCGACACTTTAACACACCAGTAAACAAGTCTAGCACACTGAGGCAGGGGCCCGAACCAATGCCATCTGGACAAGCGTTTGAATCCAGTTAAAGCTACATATTTACTCTCAGCTCCCAGCAGCACACCATGGTAATGATCGAGGAGCTGAAACAGAACTTCCCCAAGCACTGGACTGCAACTCACAACCTTAGACAGCCCTATACCATCACTATAGTTTTCAGTGTTTTTAAAATATTTATTTTATTTTTCTTAATGCACACTACTCTTACTGATTGATCTGGAGAGTGCAGGTATACTGCAGAAGATGCTGAGAAGAATGATGTAATGTTCTGTGTCCTCGGATTCCCACTGCAAACAGGCTTTAGCCAGCACTAAAACAGCTCTGTCAAACCCCAAACCAGAGTACTCTCCAGAGGAAAGTTCCTTTACGTGGCCTCTAAAACTCAGAGAGAGCCGAGGAACATTTGAAGAGCCGTGCGAGGGGACCATACCTGGGCGCATTCCTATGTCCCCAAGTGTCCACCTCTGAGAGCACAGCTGTGAAAACAAGGCCCGAGTCCTGCCCCATGTCCTGGTTCCGTGAGGGCCAGCTTCCTCGCGGCTCAGTGAGAAGATAAGCCTGGCTCACCACTGTCTTTGGCACCCACTCAGCAACGAGAAGATGCATTAAATGGCTGAAGATATCATGCAGCCACAGGGTGGCCAAGTTTCCTTCAACCTGGGAGGAGAGCCCAGGTCAGCACATAGTGGGTTAGGCCTAGTCACACTGAGTTTTAGTTGAAGCGTTTGAAATTGCGGTGAGATGGAGTAGCCGTAACACTTTGTGCCAGGAATAAATGTTTGAAATGGAAATGTGACAGCAAGTACTACATGTACAACAGTGTATGCTACTAATTAGCATCAATATTAGCACTTTTATCAAAAGGGCTTTGAAGCCACTTTTCACCGAGTGGCATGTTCATCTTGTACCTTCATGTAAGTGCATGGGGTTTAACAGTGTAGATTTGTTATTTGATATCTAGTCAGCAAATATCGTGCTACACAATGATTTTCACTTTACTTCTGTAAATATCTTCTCAATCACTGCACAACATCCAGCACATCCAGCATCTTTAACATACTGCAGCAGACGATGACAGCGAGGATCATTAGCACGCAAAATCAGTGTCCACAAAATGACCTTTTCTTTACAGTTGGCCTGAATTAGTTGCGGGTTACTCTTCAAAGATGTCTTTCAAAAATTTGGTTAAGCTGTGAAAAAAAAACATTGCTAAATCTGAGCATCAGACCTTTGGAACATAAATGCCTAGACATTGTACAGACATTCCACCAGATTTAGCTTTGCTGTCTCTGCGTGGTACCTTTTGCCATATGTTTGGACCATTGCAAATGGTTGAGCTGGATTTGGGCTTTAATCAATACAGACGACTAGACTAGCTTACTGCATCCTGCTGATGTAACGATCTGAGGCACATTACATATGCCCATGTCCATGTGAACTGGACGACTGAAGTGTTCATTTTGAGACTTTATGTTGGAAAAGATAATCCAGTTCCTCCTCCAGTTTGATTTCCATCCAGTCCTGCTACACTGGTAGAACTGAAATCTTGAAGCTGTTACACTGAATTACACATATGAGGCTATTGATTTCAGCCCGTCACATATAGTCAGTCGGCCGTGAGTACATGCTTAAAGACATACTGCCTTACTTTGATAGAGCACATATAAGAACACTACAGAACAAGCATAAAACATGGGACTTCCTGTCCACTCCTCAAAAGCACAATTGACCTTGTGAAGAGACTGTGAGAGATAGAGTGGTCAAATGGATTTCACTTGAGCAGCTAAGGGCAGGCACAAAAATAAAGTTTACATAACAGGCCGAGAGGATTGTGTTTCTACTGTCAATAGATTCTGAGGGCTTAGAGATCTCAAACAAGGCAGTGGCATTATTGTCAGCACTTCCATGAATTATGGTGGCAGAATACTCTGCAGAATAATGCTAAACATGTCCGCTAACTAAGTCAATATCCATTGCTGTCCTTGCAAGATAACTTGTCCAGGTAACCAATAACCTACATGTGTGCAGAGATGATAAAATGTCGAGGGAACACGCCTTTGAGTGCCAAGAACACTAAACATGAGCATGTTGTTTATGTCTCCAGGGAGTGCACCTGTGGCCAGCCAACCACAAAACAGCATTTGGGTCACATGGTTTGTAAGGTTGGCTCACTTTTGGAGGTGTCCTCTGTTGCTGCATATAGAAGCTGTTTATGCTCGGTGATTCCGGGAAGGAATGGCCTCTCGCATGCCTGTCCCTCTTCATTTTAAAATCATATCCCTCACTCTTAAGCTTTAGCCTTCACTACTTAATCCTTCAGGAAAACTCGCTGGCAAGCAGAACAATTCCCAACAACATTCCCAACTTTTAAACTGGTTCACCTTAAAGAACCTTTCAGATGAACACCTTTCTAAAATGTAAGCCAAAACTGGCAACTTCTTCAGACCACAAAGGAACACTTGATGAAGCACAAGGATTTTTTGGAAGCAAAACGTTCCTCTGTGTTTAACTGGCCCATCAGCAAGAAAAACCCAGGCAGGCTTTGCTTCTCTAAGGCCACGTCGCCCTGCAGGGTCAGGATCGAGGTGAGCCCCTAGAGTGGGTCTGGCACTCAGAGGCCAGGGTACAGTACAAGGTCTCTCCCCTGTTTGCATGGATCCTGGACAGAATGTCTCCGTTTCTCTGCTGGCACTCACAGGGTGATGTGATACGGGCCTCTGCAGTGCTCAGCTATGGCAGGCACAGGGCCAGTCAGAGGTAACGGGAAGTCTCTGACGGGATCCACCAGAAAGCTTTTCTCATAAGGATCGACCGTGGAGCTACAGACTTCACAGAAATGCCACGCTGGTTAGGTGATCACGCCTGTGTGGAAACATTCAAAATGAATCCGATGAAAGCCGCTTGCAAAATTGCAAACTTCAAATACACAGCTTCTCTAAGTCAGTGGGAGATACAGTTCTAAAATTGACACCTAAAAAAAATCAACAATAACAAAATGAAATAGGCATGCAATAGACCAATAGGCTGGTATCCTAGTAACTAATGAAGGTATTGGAAGTTGGTCAGATGTGCTGTTGAGTGCTGTTTAGCTAGCTGAATGGGTGCAGGGGGTTTTATGAACACAGTGCTCACTGCCCTGATCTCATGCGTGACGCGAGCCCTCTCGAGACGACGGGAGCTGATCACAGACAACCGCGGGGCCCGGCTCAGACGACTGATCGGCCGCCATGGCAACGGGGCTCACGCTCGGAGCAAGAGAGTTAAAGCAGAAGAGGCTGCTGTGAGATGCTTAAAGACCATCCTCACAGCTTGTAGATGTGGTTCTGAGGTTGACTGACTAAACAGAAACACTTGTTAAGAGGAGAGAGGAGGAGGAGAGAGGAGGAGAGAAGGAGAGGAGGAGGAGAGGACAGAAGAGAAGGCAGTGTGTAAGAGGTGTGTAAGAGGTTCTCTCCCCCGACCATCTGCATGAGCCTTGCCATTCACAGAAAGCATATATGTGTATATTCAATAATTCATACACCTAAACTACAGCATTACTGTAACAACCAAATGATATTGAAACAAACAGAGTGATAGTGCACATGCTAGGACATTATTAAAGATCACAGGCAGTTTCACCATACCACTGCACTATGCCACTATGTATATAAATGGCCTCACATGCCATTACATCATAAGTAACCAAGGAAGGTCCTTTGGTTATGCAAGGAAAGTCTATATTTACTGGGCTGTCACTATACATAAATATCTGAAACCACAAGGTGGGGCTCTTGTACCAGAATCTGTGTTTTTAGACACAAGTTGAAGATTTGAGCTCTTCAACTTGTTCTAGGTGCATATTAAAAAAGCAACACAAAGTGAAATGTGTATGATTTGCCATCAGCGGCACCATGGAACCATGTAGACTCAACCTCAGTTCTGGGGCACCACAGATGGTTGGAGGTCTCCTGGACTGCTGCCTTCCTCAGACAGCTCTGTGGTGACGAACAATTAGTCTTTGTATATCTAGGACGTCTGTGTGTTTATAGGATTACATTGCTCAAGTTTATAAGTAAAATAACAGAAGCTGGATCATTCTCCAACCTCAGGGACGTTTGCTTGATTTTTTGCAGATTTCATGGCCCAAAAATATGCAACACAAACCTCTCGGATTTTATGACCATTTGCATGGAAGAAAATTCAAATACAAAATCTCTCTACACAGCAGAATGTCTGGTGTTAACATGGACAGAGCAGTCTCCTGTGGTACATGATCTTAATAATGTAGAGCTACTCTTCACGCACAGTAGCAACTGTAGCAACTTAGCACTGACAAATTTATTGTTCCTCTCCAGATGTCTTCGACTGATCAGAAAAATAAACATTTTATTTCTCCGCACTCTGCTCAGGGGCTTAAGAAAAAGGTTCAAGAAGCACGCAGTCAGATTGTGTTACTCCTTCCCGAAATCCTCCGACCAATAGATAATTATAACCATGAGCAGGTCAGAGACTTGGCCAGACACACAAATCAAATGAGAAATGCAGACCAATTAACTCATGCCTTGTCAAGAACCTTAAGCATATGCCCCACAGACAAACTCATTAAAGGAAAATTATTAATAGTTTGATTACAGGGGAAACAGGTGATCTTGTATTCTGGTTGATGAGATGAATGCATGTGTAAGTGCACATTGTGCCTGTATGTGCAGCTGTATGGTTATATATGTGCAGTGTGCATCAGGTAAGCGTGGATGGTTCCAGATGTGTCGTGGGTCTGTGGAGCTGGGTGAAAGGATCTTACTTTGCTTTGGCTCCTGCGTCCTCGTAGCCTTTGTTCGAGACGTCTTCCAAACCTCCAATCAGATGCTTAAAAGAACTGCAAAATTCGGAGAAGACAGAATTACTCCAGCACAAGAGTTCCATTTTTTTTAAAAAAACTCAGGCCAAATTCTTGACCGCAATAATAATAAAGTATATGCCAACGCTGACAGAAAAGTATGTTTAGACGAGTGTTACATATACAAGGTTGTTTATCTGCCGGTGCCCTTTCAAAAAGTTTTAGGCGAGATTTACACGATATGAGCCCACCACCGTTAGTCTTGGCCAACAGGGCTGCTTGTATAGCGGGAGATGGCCTGCCGGCCCCAATTTAACACAAAAGATCTTGGACCAAATTAAAGGGCATTTTAGCCCGAAGCTCAGTCCAGGACATCCGTTTGGAAATACTGAAGGATGGATCTGTTTGCCCGCAAAGCACGTCCTGCGCATAACCTGTACAAGTCCTGCGCTTGCAAAATACATCTGTTAAACATTTGTACATTCGTCATATTCAGACCCAAATGTTCTTCTTTGCCTGAGCTTTTCATACCAACTATTTAGGAGGCAGACCATGATATTCTGAATGCCCTTAAACAGGTGTGGGTGGCTATTATATCAATGCCTTCTAGTAAATCTCTAGGTCAGGTTGGGCTTCCTTCAGAACTGTGTCCCCTGTTCCTGATAGCAAATGTTATAATATAACTTTTGATGGTTTGCTATTTATTTAAAGAGGAAAACTCGCTTGATGCTGGTGTAGAGATTAAGATTATTGGACAAACATTGGCATGTAGATTAGAATCTTTGCTTGCTTGTTTAATTAAGACGGACCAGACTGTATTTGTTAAACTGAGATATAGATCAGACCATTTAAATAGCCATATTTTAAATAGCATTGATTATCTTAATAGGACAAAAATGACTGATGTTATTGCATCATTAGATGCTGAAAAGGTAAAAGACGGAGTTTTTTCTTTGCCATTTAAGATTATCTGGGCCCCTAATTTCATCAGTCTTTTTCAGTCTAGTCTTTTGGCCTCAATACCAATGGTCTTGTAGTTTGCAAGGGTTGCTGTCAAGGGAGTCCTCTGTCACCTCTCTCATATCATAACAAATATCAATATGTCAGGTATAACAGGGGGCAGGGAACACCATTATATTTCTGTTTACTGATGACATATTGTCGTATTCGTCAAATCCACAGGTGTCCAACCACAGCCATTTTAGATACGATTTTCTCAGTGCAAGAAATTTTCAGGTTACACCAACTGACCCTCACAAATCCACGGTTTCTATTACTTTAAATGAACAAGATTTAAAATGTATTCATGATATTCTCCAACACCTCTAATTTGTGCTTCATCTGCAAGGTTAAGAGAATCTTTGTAACGCATACATTTTGAAAATGTGAAAAGATATGCGCTGTTTAAAGGGCTCGTAACGGTGGCCGCTCACCTGTGCCACTGCCACTGTTCTGCTTTAATGTGCTAGCCACATGCTCTCTGTGGTCCTTCCCTCCTGCCAATCCCCAGCCTCATCTGTCCATCTGTGTCCCGGCAGCCCCGCCCACGCCCCACCTCTGCCTCCTCGTCTCCCCTAACTCCTGTCTTCCTCATTGACGGCTGACTCTGTGGAAGTGTGTGATTTGGGTGTACTATGTGTGTTTTGGGTGTACTATACATGCTTTGAGTGTACTATGTGTGCTTTGGGTGTACTACGCATGCTTTGGGTGTACAATACATACTTTGGGTGTACTATACATGCTTTGGGTGTACTATACATGCTTTGGGTGTACTATGTGTGCTTTGGGTGTACTACGCATGCTTTGGGTGTACAATACATACTTTGGGTGTACTATACATACTTTGGGTGTACTATACATGCTTTGGGTGTACTATGCATGCTTTGGGTGTACTATACATGCTTTGGGTGTACTACGCATGCTTTGGGTGTACTATACATGCTTTGGGTGTACTATGCATGCTTTGGGTGTACTACGCATGCTTTGGGTGTACTACGCATGCTTTGGGTGTACTATGCATGCTTTGGGTGTACTACGCATGCTTTGGGTGTACCACATGTGCTTTGGGTGTACTACGTGTGCTTTGGGTGTACTATGTGTGATTTGGATGTAGTATGTGTGCTTTGGGTGTACTATGCATGCTTTGGGTGTACTACGCATGCTTTGGGTGTACCACATGTGCTTTGGGTGTACTACGTGTGCTTTGGGTGTACTATGTGTGATTTGGATGTAGTATGTGTGCTTTGGGTGTACTATGCATGCTTTGGGTGTACTACGCATGCTTTGGGTGTACCACATGTGCTTTTGGGTGTACTACGTGTGCTTTGGGTGTACTATGTGTGATTTGGATGTAGTATGTGTGCTTTGGGTGTACTATGCATGCTTTGGGTGTACTACGCATGCTTTGGGTGTACCACATGTGCTTTGGGTGTACTACGTGTGCTTTGGGTGTACTATGTGTGATTTGGATGTAGTATGTGTGCTTTGGGTGTACTATGCATGCTTTGGGTGTACTACGCATGCTTTGGGTGTACCACATGTGCTTTGGGTGTACCACGTGTGCTTTGGGTGTACTATGTGTGATTTGGATGTAGTATGTGTGCTTTGGGTGTACTACGCATGCTTTGGGTGTACCACATGTGCTTTGGGTGTACTACGTGTGCTTTGGGTGTACTATGTGTGATTTGGATGTAGTATGTGTGCTTTGGGTGTACTACGCATGCTTTGGGTGTACCACATGTGCTTTGGGTGTACTACGTGTGCTTTGGGTGTACTATGTGTGATTTGGATGTAGTATGTGTGCTTTGGGTGTACTATGCATGCTTTGGGTGTACTACGCATGCTTTGGGTGTACCACATGTGCTTTGGGTGTACTACGTGTGCTTTGGGTGTACTATGTGTGATTTGGATGTAGTATGTGTGCTTTGGGTGTACTATGCATGCTTTGGGTGTACTACGCATGCTTTGGGTGTACCACATGTGCTTTGGGTGTACTACGTGTGCTTTGGGTGTACTACGTGTGCTTTGGGTGTACTATGTGTGATTTGGATGTAGTATGTGTGCTTTGGGTGTACTACGTGTGATTTGGATGTAGTATGTGTGCTTTGGGTGTACCACATGTGCTTTGGGTGTACTACGTGTGCTTTGGGTGTACCACATGTGCTTTGGGTGTACTACGTGTGCTTTGGGTGTACTATGTGTGATTTGGATGTAGTATGTGTGCTTTGGGTGTACTACGTGTGCTTTGGGTGTACTATGTGTGATTTGGATGTAGTATGTGTGCTTTGGGTGTACTATGTGTGATTTGGATGTAGTATGTGTGCTTTGGGTGTACCACATGTGCTTTGGGTGTACTACGTGTGCTTTGGGTGTACTATGTGTGATTTGGATGTAGTATGTGTGCTTTGGGTGTACTATGCATGCTTTGGGTGTACTACGCATGCTTTGGGTGTACCACATGTGCTTTGGGTGTACTACGTGTGCTTTGGGTGTACTACGTGTGCGTTCTACGTATGCGCCCTGTTTGTTTGTTCGCACCTGCATCCTGCCTGTTTTACCACCACACACCAACATCATGGGTGTTCAAACACTTATATGAGAGAGTTGGCAGTTTGACATGTAACCGAGGGGTTATATTCTATATTAATTTATATATATATATACATTTGCATAAAACATTTTGTACATTTTAAACACCTGGAGTCCTTTCAAGCTATACTTGAAAAAAAAAAGTGGTATTCATGTATTTACGGGTTATTTATGATATGACATGACCTATGATATGATCTCAATTACATAACACAGATTTGCTCTTAATGTTTGTTGTATTTGTTTTCCCTCCCGTGGGCTCTGCTGTGTTCCTGTGTGTGGAATCAAATCTATACTAACTGAGATTACAAATTAGCTATATACTATATACATATACACAGTACATGCAGTACACTACACAATACCCAATATAAAAATACCAATGACATGCTCTTCGTTTTGTTTTACACTCACCACCTGAAAATATACAGACATCTGGAACATTTTTTTTCCTCCAACTGTCCTCCTGTGTGAAATGCTGGTGATGTTGCCTGTTTTAGTTTGTGTTAGTAATGCCACATCTCAGATTCTAGGGAAGGTGAGCTGACTTTGGTTCAGCCAGTGGTTGGACTTATTTTTAAGGCATTCTTGATTTAGTAGGGCAAAGGCTAAGTGACATTCACATTCAAGACCTTAAAGTACATAACCATGAAATGTAATGACACATCTGAACAAAGCTTTTCACTTCAGTATTGAATACGAATTAGATCAGGTCATATTATAAATATATTTCCCCTATTTCTCAAACACAGAGCACTGCACTCACTGAGTAACTGGGTAAAATAGGTCCCCTCCTGAGGGCAGTAGTGCCCCATAGGACCCATGAGTGAGTGTGTGTAGATGAGTGTGTGAGGATGAGTGAATGTGTGAGGATGAGTGAGTGTGTGAGGATGAGTGTGTGTGTGGATGAGTGAGTGTGAGGATGAGTGTGTGAGGATGAATGAGTGCGTGATGATGAGTGAGTGTGAGGATGGGTGAGTGTGAGGATGAGTGTGTGAGGATGAATGAGTGCGTGAGGATGAGTGAGTGTGAGGATGAGTGCGTGAGGATGAGTGAGTTTGAGGATGAGTGTGTGTGTGGATGAGTGAGTGTGTGAGCATCAGTACACACTAAGTGATTCCTATGAACATACATTTATACCACCATATATACAATTTATACCGTATATACTATATCTGGTAAACACTTGCTGAAATTTGTTACTAAAACAACACAACTGGTTTGCCTAGCAATGCACGCCTAATATTGCAATGCAACCCCACTGCCTTCTGACTAATAACACTAATCCACAGTCGCCTGAGACTCAGGCGTAGGGTTAGACACCAGGCGTGTCATTATTAGCTTTCACTACTGTTGGGCTTGATTTACATTTACATTTAGGGCATGTAGCAGACGCTCTTATCCAGAGTGTCTTACAAAGTGCTTTGTATCTGTTCACTGATGTTGATTCCTCTACACAGAGTCCAGCTAAATTACAGATACATTCCAGAAACGCTTTTAAGGCTAAAGGTTAGCAGCACTACGAGCATTTCATAATTAATCAGCATTACTTTGTGGATGACACATTTCATGAGACCGTTTAAGGCTCTATTCTCAGCTCCTGAAGCTACATGTGAAATGCTGATGGGCATTTATAGAGCTGCTTTACAGCAAGCCCCGCCCACCCGGTGGAATTCTTAGTAGAACTTCCCAATCAGTCACTGGTTGTGGAGCAGAACCACGTGACAGGCAGCAGAAATGCCCAGTGAACATTTACCCTCGTCTTCTGAACATGCTGGCTAATAGCAAAGTCTATTTTGGAAAGCAAGCTTGCTCAAGTCTGATTCCTTAAACAATGCCCAGATGCGAGACTGGAGAATTGAGCCATGCGTATACACATCTGGCTGTTTTATATTGGTGCACTGTGGACATGTGTAGACATGTATAGGCTGTTGGACTTTATCTGGTCCTTTCCAAAGCCTGGTGTCAGGCTGGTAGTACTTCACAACAGAGCTGTCTGTGGAATCAGACTCAGAATCAGACACGTGTCTGTGTGTTTCCTGTTGTCACAGGCACTGTCCTTAATTTGCTGCTGTGATGTCATTAAAAGTTGGAGAGGGCATCTTGGCGGATATGGAGAAACACTGGTAGGATGAAGGTTTTATCACGTTTTGTTTTGGCATTGACAAACCAGAACCAAAGCCAAACAGACAGACACACAGACATGAGGAACTCACTCTCTGTCGATGACGAGGCAGGTGACAGCTTCAGCTGCGATGACATTGGCTGTCCTGACATCTTCTCTGTGGACAAACCAAACGACAGTGCATCAGTTGCTCCGAGCCAAATCCTTTTGGCATTCCTGATTAATTTCAGAAGTGCAGTACCAGGTGGGCATTTCATCTTGGCATGAAGAAACCAAAGTGATTTCAACATGCCTGAGGAAACTGCCTGTGGTCAATAAGAAATGTTGCAAAAACAGAATAAGAATTGTTAACAATAAAACAAATAACGAAAAAAAATTACACCACATGTAACACCAAATAATAATCGCAGTATTTAGTAAGAACCTCATCTTATTAATATTATTACTGTTGCTACATCAGGGAGCTTCTATTTCAGCATGCATACAAGTACCAAACACTTTGCAGTCCCACGCAGAGCCATGATTGACACAATATAAACAAGTGATCAATTGCTCTCCAACTGTGCGCAAAGTGAACCAGTTGCAGTAGTCGTAACTGTGAAATTACTCTGTAAAGCTTTCCTCTGCGCCACTGTCTCCCCTGTTGCAATCAGACGAAGAGTCACAGGAGCTGAATTGGGGTTTGAACAGATGCCTCACAGACCGCGGGAAAGAGCGGCCATCCTCCCGGGCTGATCCGGAGCATGCCATGAGTCTACAGCTACAGCCTGCTGTGAGCTGGGATGGGATGGGCTGGGTTCTTGAGGAGGAGCTGGAGGCCTCTCTGCTCCAGATGACGTCTTCATGCAGTTTCACCGCACCAGAGCACCACCCAACCAGGTGGGCATGCAAGTTACACCCAGACGAACAGCGCTGGGGGGGCAGCAGGCTGATGCCGAGGCAGACTAGACCACCGGCAGTGCAGGCGTGGGACCGTGGGGGGCATTCCGTGTAATAAGATAGCGGGGACTGACCCCCAGTAATGAATCAGTTCATAACATGTACACATGTTCGTCAAATTGAGCCAACAGCAAGCAAGACGTCATCCAAAGGCTGTGATGAGTTTCTAAAGTAATGACTGCACTTGTGATGTAATGACTGCACTTGTGATGTAATGCCATCACAGATATTCAGCCGGCTGTTGGACTGTTGCTAGAACTTGTGTCAGTACAGAAGCAACTGCTTTATTGGAATTAATGAAAATTCATTATTTGTTGGGAAAACACATCAAAAGAGACATTAAAAGGTCTGAATGTATTTGTAACTTTTCATTGATACTGTAATAGCATTCATAATATCTAAAATAAAGTTCACTTTTGGTAAACTGGTATATTATGATGGTCACTTCACCTCCTTTTGTCCCTAAGGTTTGTTAACGGAGAGCAGTGGAATGTTGATGCCCCAGAGAGCCTCATGCCCCTGCAACCTCGACCAGGACGTATAGAAAACTAAGACGGCCATTCTTAAATTTTTTACTTATTTTACTGCTTGCTGCTTAATAATATTGTTATTATGCTTCTCTATTGTCGACCAGAAAAGGATTCTTCCTCATGCTCTGGGAAGTTAATAGAGCATATGTAAAGCTGCTATGTGACAATAGTTGTTGTAAACAGTGCTATAAAAATGAGATTTGGATAACAAAGTTCAATTAGAGCATGCAGTCTCCAATTTACAAAACGCAGTTTGGTAATTTCTTCGTTCTGTTAGGAATTATAACTGGAGACACATACTTGTTGTCCTTCATGTCACTCCCTCCTGTGTTTAGTTCCTTGCTTCAACCACACACAAAGCAGGTTTTATCATTTGGATTCTTTGGGTTTAGAATTTTTGGGTTGAAATTGATACTGGCAGGAAAATGCATTTCACATAGCCTAATCGTCTACAAGGTCTTCACAGCTCCAGGGAAAGCTCTATAAACATCTAAGCTGAAACTTAGCTGACTTGGGAGGCAATTATGAAATCGCTACTATTTTCAGACATATCCTCTGTAACCTTGATGCCTAAATGAGAAGTAATCCTCATTGCTCGGGCAAAGGCAGGGGAACCTCATAAGAGCATTCTGATAAGCACGGACTAATCGCTCAGTGGTCAGATGTCAAGGGAGCAAGGGGTGTGGCGTGGTGAAGCGGCCAGGGAGAGGCAGGGCCGAGGTGCTCACGCCCCTTCCTGTATGCAGCACACGGGCCTCCAACACAAGAAGCGGAGAGAGCAGCTGTAAATTTCCGTCTTCCCCGAGTTGCCTTGGCTAGGGCCCCTGTCCGGAGACGCATCTTTATGGGGTGCCGTAGTGAGCTCCACTGCCCCGCATCGCACCTCCTGGGATATCGCGTTTCCTCGGGGCACGGAGGCAGTGGTGTGAAAACAGATAGCTTCCCACGAGGAGGTTGCGCTAATGTCAACACCCTCCCTAATGGGGTGCAATCAGTGTCACCTGCCAGGAGCATGGTCCCCCCCCCCCCCCACAACACACAGACATCAAGCGGTACAGACAAACGACCCCTCCAACCTTTCAGCACGGAAGCTTTTGGAAGATAATCAAAGACTGCAGTTCCATGGCCTTGTGGCTCAGAACATGCCCGCCCTCCTGGATATGGAGCTGAGAGCAGAGGAGCAGTTTTCAGAGGCAGCTGATGAGGAGAGAGGAGCTGTTGAGTGAACCTGAGCTGAACAGCAGCACCCGCTGGCGATCAGCTAAACGTACCCACAATGCAGTTCAGAGGTGTCTATAAGGAAAAGGTCAAACCTGCCAGTCTGGCTGAAAAAAAAACCTTTGTGTGGAGAGAGAACAGAGGTTGAAGACGGAAGTAATACAGTAACACGGTAACAGATACTTTAAGCAGTCAGAGATTAAGTCTTGAATGTGCACGAAAGGAAGATATCCCAGGATTGAACTGACCATGATGTTATTCATATCCATGGATAGAGGAAGTGGAATGTTAATCGAGTAATAGAGTTAGGCCAAGAGCTCAAATTAGTTTTGCTCTCTCTCTCTCTCTCTCCCTCTCTCTCTCTCTGTGCGTGTGTGTGTGTCTAGGTTCTGACTGACATCTTAATTGCCAACAATTAAATCAATTTGACTGTACAAGGTGTTTCACCATAAACCTTCACTTTGCATAGAAAGCTGTTTAACATCAAAGGACTGGGAAACCTTTTATACACAACATTAGCACTTTTCTTATGTCTGCTTCTTCTTAAGCAAAGCGAGTCTGAATAATCCCCAAAACACAAGTCAAACACAGGTCAATCACAGGTCAAACACAGGTCAAACATAGGTCAAACACAGGTCAAGCACAGGTCAAGCATAGAGCTTCTTGTGATGGTCTTCATGAGATTTAGTGCTGGCCCTTCACATTTTGACAAAGCCGTAGTATTTGCAAAAATCTTGTAGCTTGGTCAGGTACGCTCTCTACAGCTGCCTACTACAGCCACCTACTGCAACTGTGTACTACAGCTGCATACGACAGCTGCATACTACAGCCACATACTACAATCATTTACTACAGCTGCATACTACGGCCACGCACTACAACTCTGTACTACAGCTGCATTCGACAGCTGCATACTACAGCCACATACTACAATCATTTACTACAGCTGCATACTACAGTCACGTACTACTGCCGTGTACTACAGCTGCATACTACAGCCACATACTACAACTGTGTACTAAAACTGCATACTACATCCATGTATTACAATCGTTTACAACAGCTGCATGCTACAGTTACGTACTATAGCTGCATACTACAACCACATACTACAACCACGTACTACAACTGTGTACTACAGGGGGTCCAGCTCTTCACATATGGAAGCCCCTCCAGGACTGGATTACTGGTCCTGGGTCCATGTTCTTTTATGATTTGATATATAACACAGAATTTCCAGGCTTGTAAAGAACTTCTTGATAACTTTGCAATAAATATAATCTTACATTTAATGTATCATTATTATTAGTGGGAGTAATAGTAGTACTAATAGTAGACATAGTCAGTGGTGGTGGTGGCGATGAGAAAATGAAAGACTAACTTGGACAAACAGAATGGAGATCTGATTGATCTACTAAACGCAGGACCACAAACAAACATTAAATGTGCCAATTAAAACACAGAGTGAAAGGTGAAGATCAAAGGATAGGAGATCAAGAACACACATCCGGGAGAGCAGCGCCCCTTCAGCCCAAAGCTAACACACCACACAGCATATCACTGTGTTTCCTCATCATCAGTGGGGCTGAGGTCCACATCAAAGGGCTAGAGCCATTACAGGAGAGACAGCAGCCCCGCAGCATGCAGAGAAACGGCCGTCAGCAGTGTGACGGAACAGCGCTGCCTACAAGTGCTGTCAGAAATATTGTAATTACACGTTACCAGTGCATGGATGTGTCTCAATGGTTGTAATTATCCCTGCAAGATTCGTAGGTAATTACCATGTGTAGTTTAGCAGCACGTGGTGTTTCACAACAGAAAAAAGATGAAAACACAGACCAACGGCAGGAACTCCTGGCAAGCGTCTGCCCGCTGACAGTACTCCACTTATTTATAATTTGGCACCCATGCTAGCTGCATTCCCTTCAGGAGCAGCCCGGTTTATCAGAAAACCAAATAAATGTGTTTAGTTAAGCTTGCCTAATCACTTATTTAGCCAGTCTGCTATGGCAGGAAATCACGCAGACTTTGATGGTGTAATTGTACTTTCCATTTCACACGGAAAAAGACCACGACCCCTAACCCAGTTTCACCTGGTGTGGGTTCCTGAGGTTTCAAGAGCACAATAACAATTCTCATAGTGCATTAAAGTAGCATTATTATGCTAGCATTATTAAGGTAGCATTATCAAAGTAGCACTATTAAAGTAGCATTTTTAATGTAGCATTATTAAAGTAGCATTAATAAAGTAGCATTATTAAGCTAGCATTATTAAGGTAGCATTATTAAAGTAGCATTATTAAGGTAACATTATTAATGTAGCATTATTAAGCTAGCATTATCAAAGTAGCACTATTAAAGTAGCATTTTTAATGTAGCATTATTAAAGTAGCATTAATAAAGTAGCATTATTAAGCTAGCATTATTAAGGTAGCATTATTAAAGTAGCATTAATAAGGTAGCATTATTAATGTAGCATTATTAAGCTAGCATTATTAAGGTAACATTATCAAAGTAGCATTATTAAAGTAGCATTACTAAGGTAGCATTATTAAAGTAGCATTATTAAGCTAGCATTATTAAAGTAGCATTATTAAGGTAACATTATCAAGGTAGCATTATTAAGCTAGCAATATTAAGGTAGCATTATTAAGGTAACATTATCAAAGTAGCATTATTAAAGTAGCATTAATTATTATTTTTAAGGTAGCATTATTAAAGTACCATTATTCTCCTGGTGGCATATGTTGGCTAACAAATGGTCTAATTAATAACTCCAGTGTGACCACCAAATATCACTGTGGGTAATCATCCAATTTTATTATTTTTTATTTTATTAATATTAATAACCCTTATTAATGAATGTCTTTTCCCCAAAACCAGTGATCACTAGTAAAAATTATTACCATCACTGCTGACAGCATGTCTGACACTGTATGCAGTGAACAACGACAGACACATCACTCCACAAACACGATCTCTTCTCATAAAGAATTCTCAGCCAGTCCCTGGCGACGATGTGGTGAAATCGCCATGGTGCTGTGCAGCCGTGCCTGATGCTATCGTGTTCCCTGGGTGCGGCTCGCCAGGCAAGCGCACTTCACTAGAGTGCTCACACATTCCACTGCCTCATTGCACTCGTTGGATCTCGCAGGTAACGAGGGGCTTGGAACGCATCACAGGTGAACACATTCACACACACACACACACACACACACACACACACACACACACACACTCTCGCTCTCTTTATCTTCACAGATTGCTGTCTGCTAACACAATCGCTTGATCTAGAGGGATTACAGTGCACCAGCAACATACAGATAAAGTGCTTTATTTTAGGAAGAAAAATTATATTGGGTTTGTTCAGATAAATATGCTCAAAAGTAACCGATTCCACTCTTGTCTTGAGTCTTGTCTCACAACAACGACAACAAAATGCAGAACCTGAAGGAATTAGAGAGCTGTAATTTAATAATTTATCCAATGAATTAAATAATTAATTTTGACCACTAGTGCTCTCTGTAGAACGCCAAGCCTGACCAAATTCGGGGGTCCTTGGATACCTTGGATTTAGACCGAGAGTGATCTCTTCTGGAAGGGTCCACGGGGCTGACGGCTATATTGGCTCCCTACTGCTGCTTTCATCCCAGATTACTTCTCATCCTGCCTGTCCACTCCATGCCACTCAGAAAGCAATATGGCTCCTACAATAACCAGTGGCCTGGTATCTTTTTCATTCAAAGAATTGCTCAGAATTAAACCTGTGTGTTTGTGTGTGTTGTGTGTATGTGTGTGTGTATGTGTGTGTGTGTGTGTGTGTGTGTGTGGGTGTTTGTGGGTGTTTATGTGTGTGTGTGTATGTGGGTGTGTGGGTGTGTGTGCATGTGAGAGAGAGAGAGAGAGCATGTGCATGTGTGTATGTCTGTGTCTTCTTTGCTCCACTACATACAGTATCTGCCTTAGAAGGCTTGTCCTTTAGGATCACTGATTGGTTGAATCACAAGAGAACTGTGCAACATCACTCAAGTGCATTACTGGATAGATTAAAAAAAATGTTAAAAACCTTCATCACCCATGGTGACTAGAACACAAATCCATGGAAGTAATGTAATGGGGTCAAAACCAACACTAAAGTCACTGTTGCTGCCATCAGTATTTGCATACAGCACTGCTATCTTCCACTAGGTGTCTCTACACATCCGCTATCTCATGCAGTACATTTTGCATACAACATGAACCCAACTCAGCTTAATCCAAAAAGAAAAACCTCCATCCATATACATGGCAGACGTCCCTGGACACTGGGACACGTCCTTGGGGTAATGGAAGGCCTTCAGCTGCATGAGACCTCTGTGCACACGCTGAAAGCAGCAGAACGTCCGAGATGAAGGTCAATTTCAGAACTGGTCTGGTGAGGAGAAGGACAGGGTGACGATCCTACTGCACTCATCTGCTTTGCACTCATTTGCTTTGCACTCATGTGCTGTGCCCCAGTGCTGTGTCCTTGTTGGTCACCTGCGCCACCCAGCAAAGGAAGTCAATATTTTAAATGTCTACGTGTAACGCTACAAACAGCAGACAGATGTTCACAGATACAACTGAATGATGGAGTTCAATTGAACGGTAACTGTAGTCAAAACAAAAAACATGTGGGTCAGCAACCACAGAGAGCACAAACAAACCATAAGAGTTAGGCCATGGTCCAAAACTTACAAAAACCAAGAATCAGTTCCAGAAAGCAAAGAAGGGTTTGCGACAGAGACGATAATCAATGTACAAAACAGGAAGGTAACCAGAAAAACAGGCAGAGAAACCACATCCCACATGCATGAGATAACACTGTCAATACTTCACAAAGACAGAGTGCAAATAGACTAGTATAAGTAGGGGGGTGATAATAGGAGACAAGTGAAAGTGATCAATAATCAAAAGATGCGGAACCGATGAGACTGAGGTGATTGGTGGAACTGGATGGAGTGACAGATGAACTGTTGGAGGGTGTGTGGAGAATTATGGTCTGGACCAGTGAACGTGACACTAGGCTTCTTCTGTTTGATCCCAGCTTTAAATTCTTGCTGCCAGGGCCACGGATCTTTAAAAGCAGCTGCTTCATTTAGAAATGCATATGATTGTCTCCACTTAACAGGCCATTATGCTTGCACCAAGAGTTCAGGTCTATTGAACATATTGATGGCCAGCTTTCCAGTGAGAGATACGTATTCTAACCATCTCAGTGTTCCAAGGGGTCGATGCAGCTCTGGGGGGGGGGTGAAGGTTTACACAAGGAACCATATATCAATCAATGATCACACTCAACATCTGAGGTGTTTCATTGAGTCGGTAGATTACAGGCAAGCATTTAGACACAAATAGGGCTACTCAAAGGAGCATTCTGAAACCTCCAGGATGCTTCATGTTTGTCTGTTTTGTGAGAGCACTGACAGGTCCAAGACAACTTCCTCTTAAATGCCCCGTAAGGTGCTAGCAAATCAGTCACAGGTGTAAATGCTCCAACAAATTACAGGAGTTCATCACAGTTGTTTCTGCAAAGAGTTTTGTGATGAGCTATTGACATCCATCTAATCATTCTTAATTCGCAGTTAAGTTAATTAGTGAACTTAATTGCAATCTCAGAAAATATTAGCACTTTTAAATTTGGTCACTATCCTGTCTCTGTGAGCAGGGCTTTTTCCAGTGCATACTCACTTACCCTTGAAGGGCTTTCTCCCCAAACCAATCACCTTTTCCCAAGGCTCGAAGATAAACAGGGGTGTCATTGCGCGAATCCTCCTGGGTAACATTCACCTGTCAGCACAACAGCATCACAAATCACCGGAAGTTCTAGAGTAGAGTCCTTTTGAAGTGTAATCGAGCAAACAAAACTTGAAAATGTTGTTCTCAGTCGATAAAAAAAGTATTTTATATGATCAGTGATAGTTACAGTGTTTTCTGGAAGCATGGCAGGGTTATACGTGCAGCACTGTCAAAGTCAGTGACAGGAAGCTTACTTTTCCTTTACTGATGATGAAGAAGGTGTCTCCTCTAGCCCCCTGTCTGACGATGTATTCTCCATCGCTGTAATGGGTCTGAGAAGAGAGAAAGAGAGAGAGAGAGAGAGAGACCAAGGGAGGGAAGAGACAACAGAGGCAGAGAAACAGAGATGGTGAGAGGGAGAGAGAAAGAGGGAGAGATTGGACAAAGAGAGAGAGAGAGAGAGTGGGAAACAGGAAGAATAGAGAGTGGGAGAGAGGAATGCATAGAGAAAAAGAGTGGGAGAAGGTATAGTGAGAAAGGTGACAGAGAGAGAGAGAGAGAGAGAGAGAGAGGGACAGAGAGAGTGAGGGAGATTGGGATAGAGAGAGGGGGGGGAGAGAGAGAGAGAGAGAGAGAGAGAGAGAGAGAGAGAGCACAAGTTACCATACAGGGCCTCTTGAGGTCGATTCATGCCCATATAAAGGCACAATGACTCTCCATCGCAAACAACAGCTTGTTAAAACCCATAAACTGCTAAACAGCCAAACATAAACTAATCCATTAACAGGAAAAACCAAATGGAATGCTGAGAAATTGACTCAAATGAATCCCTAAAGGTCCTAGCATTGGACAACAACTGTGTTCAGGACCGTCATTGAGCATCTTTTGCTGCTGGTGCTCTAACTGAAGCCAGCCCTCTTGTTTTTCTTAAGCACCACACATTAAACAACATTATGCAATGCACTTAATTATACTGAAAAAGTCAGAAAAACTAGATCTCTTGGCTTGCTACAACCTCAGTGATGATTCCAGTCATGCTTTGGAAGGAGTGTTTTGAGGGATTGTCTGCACACAGAGTCTAATCTGATTGTTAAAAGCCAAGAGTACTGAAGCATCACAGGGAGTAATCACTGAGTAATTCAGCAGATGCACAACACACCCAGAACAACACCCTCTCATAAATACAGAGCCTCCAAATCTTACCTCAAACCCATCCACCTCAATTCACCATTACATATGGAAACGGGTTGAAAAGAGAAAATACCGAACTGTTCTTCAGCACATTAACGTACGCTGAATGACAGGTGTTGATGCTGTACAGACAACATGAGGCCATAACTGGTATGATCCCTTTTCCAGTACAGTATGATCCCTTCACCAGCACAGGACTGAAGACCACAGTAGGCGGGAGCCAAGGCTTACATGTCTTATTTGTGGGTCCTGCCAATGTATCTCTTTTTTGTCTCTGTCCTCAAATTTTCTTGTGTAGGTGGCATGCAAACAATACCATAGGAAACAGCAGACAGTGGAAAGCAATCGAGGCTACTGGGGATGAGTGTATGCCAAAGGAAATTTAGCAAATTTTGCAAAGGCTACAGAGAACCTGTAACACGTTACACCTAAAATACTCATAGGAGAAACATTTATTTCACCATATAAATAACCCCAAATGGAATATACAATCTCATTCTTACTTCTAATAGACTATTTCAAGACAATGGCTGGAAGAATCTCTCAGGGTGAGATTCCTCTCCCTCAAGCACGGGCACCTAGTGTCATCTACCCAGTACAGTGTCGGTCCTCCATTCCTCAGTGGTCCAGGCCCATCTGCTGAGGTCAGTAGGGAGTCGTGCTCCCCGACCGGCAGAGTCACTGCTGGGAAGGCAGCCCAGCCATCTGAATTACCACCCCTCTTATCATCATTATGACTAATCAGTGACCCTCCCCACCATTACGGCCACAGCACATATAAATGGCCCAGGGCCTCCTTCACAGATGTTTGGTGTGAAAAATTCCTTCAGAGGAACCAATAAGCCATTGGTTGGTTAACTAGCAAACGCCCAGTTAATTCCCTCTCATGCACATCTCTCTCTCTCTCTCTCTTTCTCTCTATGATTACTGTCACTCTTATTCCCTTATCTCCCTTCCTTGCCTTCCTCGCACTGCACAATCATTCCTCACACATCAGATGGAAAATGCAGACCTGACCCGCACTGCTCTTAGCCGGTCAGGCCACTGTGGGAATGCCTGCCCACTCCGGCCCACCGCCCGCCCCCTCCCATGAGCGTGCGCATATGCTAGGAATCACGACTAAAGATCTCACCGTCGCTACGCCACGGTGCAAACAGCAAGCCCTGTTTCAGAGCATAATTTATTTGACACAGCTCAGGCAGCCAAACGTAAACCCTTGTGTTTATACTAGCTGACCCAATGTCCTACACTTTTCTGTCTGCGGTGGAAGAGTGGCTGAAACTGCCCAGATGCTTTAGTTTTAGTGGGTGCAAGTTTATGTCAGGCAGCATTTACTGCACAGCCTTGAAGCACAGGGCCAAATGTCATTTAAACAGCACTCATCTGCTTCTCTTCATTTGGTGGTGCTCTTGTGCTCTCAGTGATTGACAACATTGCTGCCATTTTGGGGAAAAAAACAAACAAAACTATTAACAATTAAGAGAGAGGAGAGAGAAAACATGAAGGACTCCTCCCAGGTCATGGCAAAGGCACTGAGATAAATGGAGGCAAGCTTGCCACTGAGATATGTAGCTAACCTGAGGACTTGCATTCGGCATGATGTATATTGTATATTGTATACTACTATAGTAGTTTTAGTCTAGTCTTAGTCTACTTAGTAGTAGCAACACAGGTCCATGTATAGCTTGACACAAACTACGAAAACATCTTCACCAACATTCTCTTCAGATATCACACACAGCAGCACCATCAGCTATGTTGGACCCGCCAGTGTTCTTCAGTTTACTATTCTAGAATATCCCCTCACTGGTACAGCACAGCAGTAGTACACTGGATTATTCTGAAGGTTCTATCATTCCAGGCTCAATTCTTGTTTTTTTTAATAACATTCCATTGTTTTTGTAGAATAACCACTGCATTTTAAGCACCGACTCTTTCACTGCACATTGGTATTTAATAGTAACACTGAAGCCCACATGGCAAAGGCAGACATGGCCCACGGGGAAACCAAACCTGCATTTAAAGGGCCAAAGACGTGATAAATGTCAGAAACATCTTCTGTTGGCTTTCTGAAAAGGCTTGTGTGCTGTCATTTCTAAAAGATTTAATGTCCTAGGACCACTTGCTGCTCTTAGACACTGACTGCGGTGTATTCCAAGTGAGTAGACCTCAGCTACAGAGTCATCTCTGATTTATATGGAACTTCACCTGAAACATGTTTCAAATAGATGGTAACCCCAAGGTTTGTTTCAACTGCTGCATGCACAATATAAAATCCATATTAGGAATTGCTTTAAACAATATCCCAGAGTCTGCTTTTGTTATGACCATTGTTAAAGGGTGTTTTCCCCAAAGATATTCCTGTCAGATTTCCGGTGTTTGTGATTACACCACACAAACTCCAAATGCCATAGGACGCCTTGTGAAAACCCAGGCTCAGGAGATATACTATAGGACTTCATGCTTGGAAATAGGCTGTCACTTACCACACATTACAGATCACGTTATTTATAGTCAGTTGATGGTTTAAAATTTACTCCATATGATGCTAGTCCTTCATAAAAATAGTGTGTATGAATGTGTGGAGTATTGAAGTTGATTAAAATTTCACATTTTGTATAATGCTTTTTTCTACATCCATTAATGTATGGAATTCCAGCATTTATTCACAGACCATGTAAAGTCTGTGACTTCTGTGAAGGTGGATTTCAGAAAAAAAGCTGACCCTGAATCATATATATACACTGAGGAGCCTCCCAGCGTAAAGAAACAAGACAAAGAGAGGGAGGGAGGGAGAGAGAAGGAGACAGATAGAGTAAGAGAGAAAGTAAGAGCGAGGGAGAAAGAGAGAGAGAGAGAGAGAGAGAGAGAGAGAGAGAAACTAACACAGAAGTGTCCACGAGTACAGGAGACACCAGATTCCAGGTGACTCACACAGACCTCCACAGGCAGCTCCCATTAATCATACCCACTTCAGTTACTTTTCAGGCCACCCCAATTTCCAATGGCTTCATATTCCTTCAATAGATTACAGGTTTAGAATCTCATTTTCCAAGCTTAAGAAATCTGGATTTGAGAAAACCTGAGCACATGTCACAGGAAAATGCTGAGTGTGAAGGCTAGTCCTGATTCAGCATTCATACAACAGCATGTGATGTTTTAGTCACAGGACTCTGTAATTAGACTCAAGGTCTAATATAAAAAAACACTGCTATTTCACAACTTCTTTGAAGTGGCTTTCTCGATCCTGCATGAGAGGTAAGCAGGAGAGAGCACAGAACACACACCCGCAGTGTGGAAGCAGTTGAGGAGTGCTTCACAGGAGATTAAACATCAGGATAGAAGTATTCAGGCAAGAGCAGCCATGTTTTTGGTAATCATTTTTTGGTTGTGTTGGTGCAATAGTAACAATATTTCAGAAAGTATGTCTGGAATTTTTAATTCCTTTCTAATTGCAAAACAGTCCAGACCAGTTAATCTGTCATAATTAATTTTTAATCCTCTAGGCTATTAATCACATTTTCATATCACATCACACAGTTATCAGTAATAAACAAACCACTAGTTTATTTTATCTGAATTCTGTGAGGGTTGATGTGCAATTTGTGAAAGAAATTACCATATTGTTCTACCGCAGAAAAGGGAGGAAGATATGCATGCTCATGGATACAATAGTATTATTAATACCCTTGTTCTGTTCAGATTTGCTCGCAAGGCATTTATGTGGTTTACGGGGGCTCTTCATCGAAATGAGTTGCTGAAGAAAGTCCAGGTTCGTCGTTTGAACCCCCTCCCTCTGCCTCCATCCGTCTGCTGAATATAACAGCCATTACCCATCACAGTCTACAGTCTGCAGACTACAGTCTGCAATAGTTTCTGTGCAATTTGCATGTTTAGCGACTGTGTAAAGTAATATTCAGTTAATCCATATTCTTGAATAGACACTTGGGAACATATTTAAAATGTGAATCTTATTCAGTATTCAGTATTTAAATACCACATCGAATAAAGAAGATCTCGAGCAGGCATTCTGAAATCAGTTCTGAACAAAGTCTGCTTAATAGACTGCTTAAAAGTCCGTTTAAGTGCTTTTTTGTCCTCACCAGCCTCACAAGCCTGTGCCTCACACCTACAGCCACCACCTACGTTTCTAGGTCCATTATTTTACAGGTGCATTTTCTACAGGCCCAGCTGCAGACTACAGCCCATCTGTTGGCTTTCACAGTTCGTCAGCCACCATCTGGCTCATCTATTACGGTGCAGATTCTGACCACATGATCATTGCTGTCCTATTTAGGCTCCAGACAATTCTCAGCACAGCGCCGGCGCTGACGTGGGGCCGGCGCGGCTGTGGGCACAGCGGCGAGGCTGAGCTTTTATACCACTGTCACTCCTGAGACAGCAAAACAATCCAGTCAACAGCTGCCTGGTGGTCAGAAGCTGATCATTACTGAAGGATGAGATGGACTACTACAAATTATGCATGATAGCAGATGGGCTGTGGAATGTTTTTGCTAATGAAGGCTGTGGTGGAGAGAAGCCCTCCTGCTGGAGAGCTTAGTTCCACACCAGATCCAGCTCGGCAGAATCTTCACAAAGCTACTGATTAGCTGCACTAGGTGGGTTAGATTAGGGCTGGATTAGGACTCTGACATTTAATCTACCAAGAAGTGATTTTGGTGTTCAGGTCTTGTGGTTACAGACTCCACTACCACCTCAACTGCTAGTTCAACTTCTCATTGATTAAATTGTTTTGCTATCAACCCTGTACACATGTGAAAAAATAACAAGGAAAACAGGTTTGCACAGGCTCACCTCGACAGCCTGCAACCCCATCACAGCTCCTCAGCTAAGTGTGTGCAAACCTTAACAGCCCAAAATAGAGCAGCTTCCTGAACAGCCCTGATTGGACCTTATAAGATCCATGTCAGTCTCTCCTCTGCTCTGCTAGCAGCAGTGACACCAGCAGGCCCAGTTCTGACAGGCTGCGTCAGCATGACTCCGCCTCAACATGGAGTCTGTGCTCTACCACTAGGAAAATGCATTTCACCACGTCAACTTTATCTAAATGCACAGAACACGGAAATATCCATTAAATATGAAACGGTGGCAATCATCGTTCTTTTGATGAAGTTAAAAAGCTAGAGGCAGCGATGTGGTTCATCACTGGGAACAGTAGGAAAACTGCTGCAATTGCTCACAGTTGCTTTCTAATGGACTGGAAATGCAAGGCACTGCACATGTTTTACAGCCTTTTAAGAGATGAATGTGTCTCCCAGATGCCAAGAGTGTGCAGAATAAGCCGCGTGGCCTACAAAAGATAGCACACTAGCATCATTGTGTCAAAGTTATGAAACGCACGCTAATACACTTAAAAGCTTCCCAAAGAGCTTGTCCTGTTCTTATTAATAAACATTATTCAGCTTTAAGAACTGCAAGATAAAATTAATTATTTTAATGCCATTCATCTTAGGAAACCAAGATGATCCTTATGTTTTTTCATCGAACATATCAAGCGATCACTTTGCCGTCTGTCTGTCGAACAGGAGGAGCTTTAAGAATCCTACCTCTTCCAGCACATCGGCCAGCTTGCTGAGAATTTCTTCTGGAAGACTCTGGAATGTTGGAACACTGTGGGATAGAGAACAGAGCAGGTGTGAGCTCTCTGGCCGCAACACCGTGCTGCCCGAGCTGAGTGGCACTGTTCCACCAGGCACTGACCTCACACATACCCTAGCATTCGTTTCAGACCTGTGGTTTCATACTTAAGCAGCCGTCATTTCCAAGTACATTTTTACATCTACAAAACCTGTTTTACACGCATGAATTACGAAAGCAGAGCGATCGCAAATGCACAGCAGTTCCATTTTTCTGTTGAAGTGTGAGTTGATGATTCAGAGATATTAAGGGTAGTTACACTCCGCAGAGGACCTAAGACAAGGATGGAGGGAGGAGGAAAATGTGCGGCGACGTTGTTCACAGGAAGAACACCGCCATGCTGCTTAAGGCACTCTTCAGTTCAACAGCACCTGCCAATCATCCTTAACAGCCAGGGCTGTCAGGGAGACATTACTTTGGCAGGGTTCTATTTACATGCCACGGAGATTTAAAAATATCTTTCAGCAACAACTATATGAATTATTGTCTGCCAGTTTACCATGAACAAATGGCGACACTAAGAATAATCTCCTAATTACAGCAGAAAAGCAAAACCAAAGAAGATATTGTATATGTCTTCATGTTTGCTTAGCTGCTCTAATTAAGAGAATGTTCTCATTGTCCCTCTTTTCTTCATGGTTGGGATTACACTGAGGAGGACTCTTATTCTATGTAGCTGGGAGCTACATACAGGGTTTATAACCCCATAAGCCAACAGGTTATAAGATTCATTTGTGAAACTTAAAACACGATTGAACAACAAAACATTAAGATATTAAACCAATAAAACAACTACACAATATAATACGATTACGGTCTTAAAAATGCAAATACAAAATCATAACATAATATAATATAATATAACATAATATAATCATAACATAAACAGCAAATAATGAAAAATAAAAAGAAATATGACATTCAACAGAACAACAGTTGCAAACAGAACTGAAATAATCAGAATATAGTCTGAACCCCACAGGAGGAACAGGCGAGTGCTTTGAGCACCTTGTACTGTGTTCCAGCTCACTGCCACACCACTGCTGAAAGCAGCCTCACCCACCCCAGTGAAAGCTCAGGGATCCTTGGGTGTAATGAGATCACTTGATTGGGTTTGATAGAGTTCATCTTTCACACTGAGCACAAAGGTAATATACTGGCACCTGACCAAACAAGAGTGCCAGAATGAAAATGAAAAGTAACTGGAGTGTTTCCCTTCTGGAGAGGCCCGCCCCAATCTCTCCTATAAAACGCACTGATGTACCCTGCACACATCTCCAGTAATAAAACCCAGCGCTTCCCAGGGCTCACGTAGGCATTTGTGTACAGCACAGAACAAACAGCACAGTTGGCTCTACCGGCACTGTCCTGGTGTCTAGAGGGAAACAGGAGTATTTACTGTGATAGAAGCTTTTGCTTGTGTTCATTGGTTAGCGGGCTGTGTTGCTTGTGGTTAGCGGACTGTGCTGCTTTTGGTTAGCGGGCTGTGTTGCTTGTGGTTAGCGGGCTGTGTTTCTTGTGGTTAGCGGGCTGTGTTGCTTGTGGTTAGCGTGCTGTGTTTCTTGTGGTTAGCGGGCTGTGTTGCTTGTGGTTAGCGTGCTTCCAAGTCGTGTTGTGTGCACCTGTGGTCACTTAGGGAAATTCATGCTCTCTGAGAGGAAGTTATGAGTGAGTGGACTCTTCAAAGAACGTGATGCAGCATATTTCAATATAAGACATGCAGTATATCTCTGTAACCAGGTCAACACAATGCAGTATTTGAGGATAACAGTAAAACCTAACTGCACTGAAGTGTATTATGGGGGATATGCTGCTGCCTTTCAGTAAAACTATTCAGAGATTCTGAGAGGCATTTATTTTAATCCCAATGGTCCTATTATGTAGTGAAATTGTAATCTTATATCGACCTAATGTCTGAATTGATTTCAAAAGATTTTTTATATTGATTCAATCTATAATGAGATACAGAATAGAGCACCTACTCACTAGCAGGCGAAACCTGGAATCAGCGAATCACACTGATTCACAAGTGATATTCATATTTTATTCATATGAAAACAAATATACTAGAAAGAGAAGAACAAAACCGCCGGATGCTGGTCCCGAATCAAAAAAGACGGAAAAGTGCTGAGAAGCACAGAAGAATGAAGAATGGAGCATAGCAAATCAGGGCTAACGTTAACATGAAGCAGCTAAAAGGAGAAAAGGAGGGGTTTAAATATAGGAGGCGGAGCTGAGCAACCGGTGATGGAGATTAGTCCTCAGGAGATTACACAAGGATGTGGTGAGTGTGTATGTGTGTGTGTGTGTGTATGAGGAAGACATGTCTGAGCTATGGTAGGTGAGGGATCCTGGAAAGGTGAATACATGGACATGGCCTTGTGTGGTGTGACCAAACCAAACAAAACAACAAAATGAATCACTGCATACAAGAATTTATGCAAAGACTCACACTTTGTGAATATGTGAGAACCATAGGCATCAAGAGGAAAATTGGCCCATGTTCTAAATTGTTTGTTATTTATAAATAACTAGATATTTTGATAAATATTTATTAACTCACTGAGTGGTTCATTTGATGAGTTCATTTGGTTCAGATGAGTAGAGTGAATGTGTGGCTACCACTGACAACGATCATCACCTGCCGTGTGAAGGTCTAACATACAGTGGCTTTTCCCCCCCGAGAGTGAATGCAGTTATAAACACAGCAGAAATCATCATGATGACAATCAAACAATAAAAAAACATGTGCAGCACAGGCTGAACTACTTTCAAAGGTCTAAACATTGAACCTCGGCTCTCAGAAACACCAGCAGAAAAAACAGCAGGGTGGTACTTTGGCTTGTATTGGTGTTAGTGGACACCTGGTCTGTGAGACGTGAGGAAAACTCACCTCTTCAGGAACTCCATGTACTCGGCGTGCTTGATGAGACCGGTCCTCATCATGATGGTCTGGAAACACTGGCGGTCAATGGCCCATAACTTCACATTAGTAAGAGCTGAGGGAAAGATTCAGCCAAGAAAACATGTATCAAACAAGAAAAGATGTAACCCAGGAGAACATATCTGACTTACAGTATTTATATAGCCTGTATTATATCATATTAGATATCTATATGTTAGATAAATGATTCAATGTATTTTAATATTTTTAAAAGCATCATATCATTCTAGAAAACAGATGCTGAGTGTGTGTGTGTGTGTGTGTTTTGTCTCACAAACTTCAAAAGTCTTCTCTACCACTTCAGCCAGCCTGAACTCTTAGTCACCTGCTTTTACAGCCCTTGTAATTCACTTAGATTCAGCTGAATTAATTCTGCTGTCTGGGATGTTAACAGAGCTCTAGGAATTTGGAGGACTTGTCTCAGATGCCATGAAAGTGAGTCACAAATTAGCCGTCTCCATCCAGCATTATTGTGAGACCCTAATGGACCACTCAGATGGGCTTTTTTGGAATTAATTATTTACCAGATTATTTTTAGATGAACACCACTTGGGTCCCTGCTGGTCTCTTGACATGACGATTGCAAGACAGAAATTTGCATGAGGTTTCGTCAGAGCCCCTACTTTGGCTTTCAGCCCATCCATGGGGTCTTGATCTTTGCCCCAAAAATACCACCTTTGTACACCCCTACTGTCATTTAAGAATGATTAACTGCATAAGGATAAACAATAATGGTATCTGTTGAACACAATTCCTAAAGCTCTGTGTACACACTATGCTTAATTTGAATCCATTTCTGTTCAATATGCTAATAAAGCTAATGCTGGCTGATAAATTATGATGATCTAATAAAATGTATTTATTTGCTTGTATATATTTCTGCATTCATTTTTATTTATCATACAAATTTTCCCATTTCTTCAGTATCAAATCTTTTTTGAAATCGTGGTACATTCAGAGTACTTTCATTTATCTTCAGTGTGCAGCACATAAACCTGATTAACAAGCACAGAGACATGTTAATGAAGACCACTGCTGTTCAGAACTAGGCTGAGGTTTCTAAAAGACAGCTTTCTGCCATCTAGCCGTTGTGTGTTTGATCATTGTGCCTCATCATCCTCATGCTCTACGTGTACAATCTCTTAAGGTAAAATAGACGGTAAATACGGAATGTGTCACCCATGTAAATAAATCCATGTCCCTTTTGCAAGTGTCTCCACCTCCTTGTCTTCCGAGTTATATGGTAATTATCTTGATATACACTAGAACTCAGTCAGATTCCCCTTAGATGTGTTCTTTTTTTGATATGGATGTTCAGTTAACACTGACTGAGTATGCTCAACTCAGAAGTTTTAGCATTTGAAAGAGAAAAAGGCTAAGGCTTTATCTCCAGACTCAGTCTGGAGATTATTCTGATAGTGCTTCCAGACAAGATTAATCTGTGAGAGGATCATATCTCTTGTCAGCTCATACCTCATCTCTGGACAGTGAAACACCTCAGAGACTGCCACACAAATTCTGAATCCTTTAAACTCTCTGTGAGGTGAAATGTCATTTACAGGACATAAGCTAGCACAACAGGCCAGCTACACTTTCACTTTAGCCCACACCATGATGCCATTTTGATGGATGTGAAGTTCAGTTCTGGTCAGTGTCAGCCTTATTTTGAAACAAACTTCACTTCTTTGATGGAGAGCAGCTATGCTAGTGCTTAACCCACCTCATCACTCAGTAAATCAGCTGCCAATTCACTTCTCTTACGCTTACAGAAGAACACAGAATATCACCTGATCAAAGGTGATGCATGCTCTCTGTGGAACAGGAAAAGCTGGAACAACATTACAGTTTTTTCCAGCTGCTAACACACTAAAATGACCTGCTTAGCAGAAATAATTTAACTGACACACAGAGAGCACAACCTCTTCTCAAGTCTCCAAAACTCTAAACACATTTCCTGTTTTACACACATTTTGCAATTTAAAATGGCACTTTTTAAAACACACTGAACACGGTTCTCTGCAAAAGACACAACAATCTGACATAAAGTCACATGTTTGCCATTTTAAAACACTGCCATTGAAAATGACAACACATGAACTAAATTGCCAATACATGAGCCACTTGGCCAAACACCTCAGTGCTAAATTGTTAGCACTTCAATCAGGAAGTAAAACACTATAAAAAGACCCCAGGTGAGCACCTTATTTTGCAACATCTTCCAACAACAATGGAAGATGTTGCAGAGAGAGGAAGAAGGAGGGTGAGAATGAGAGGGGGAGGAACAGTTGGAGGTAGAGGTAGTGGTAGAGGTAGAGCTGGTAGAGGAATTCATGGCCAAAGAAGACAACAACTGTCAAATGAAATAAGAGCAACCTTAGCTGATCATGTCATCAACCATGGGCTGATAATGCCAGAGGCTGGACAGAGAGTGCAGCCCAACTTGAGCCGCTTTACTGTCGCCTCTGTCATCCGGACATTTAGACTAGGGAACAGGCATGTGATGATATTGATGTGGGTACGATTCAGGGATGGATAAGGCACTCAAGGCGCTTCTTCCCTCAATGTCTGGCAAGGGAAGATATTGCCTGTGATGTGGACGAGGCGTTGTGGCCAGACCCAGCTGTGCGGCAAGATCCTGCCTAATTTTGTTTCTTCCATCTTTTTTCTATAAATTTTCTCTACACTTTTTTCTGTAATGTTCTTTTTCATTTTTGTTCTATCCAATGCAAATATATATGTTGTGCAGATATTGCACTGACTTGTTTGGTGAAAATAAATAAATAACAGCAGCTTGTGTGTGCGTGTGTGTGCGTGTGTGTGCGTGTGTATCTACAAATATTTTTCTGCATGTGAACAATCTGAAGAATTTTCAACAATTTGAACTATTTTAGTAATATGACAAAGCTCACTAGACATTAGTGTTTTTCATTCTGCCCAGCAGTGTGTAGTTGATCAGACAAAAATGTAGTATATGATGAAGTGTGTGTGCTGTTTGGTGCAAAAGTTTGATTTTTTATAATGTTATATGTAGTTTTGGTTGCAGTGCTTGATTTTGCAGGATATATGAGGTGTTCCGCAGTTTGGGTGTGTGGTTTTGTGAATTGTGTTAAGTATTTTGATAAATTGTGATAGTTTTCAAAATTGTGTCTTAGCAGATGGAAAAAACTGTAACAAAAATAATAATAAAAATCTGTCTAATTAATGTCTAATTTATGTTTCTGAAACATGAATCACTTCAGAAATATTGCTTCAGTGTTTTTAATTGAATAGTTTCAGATGTGAAGACATGTTTTTATAGTTTCATTTCTCCAGAGCAGGGGTTTGATTTCCCCAGAGCAGTGGTTTGGTTTCTCCAGAGCAGAGGTTTGATTTCTACAGAGCAGGGGTTTGATTTCTCCAGAGCAGAGGTTTGATTTCTCCAGAGCAGGGGTTTGGTTTCTCCAGAGCGGGGGTTTGGTTTCTCCAGAGCAGGGGTTTGATTTCTCCAGAGCAGGGGTTTGGTTTCCCCAGAGCAGGGGTTTGATTTCTCCAGAGCAGGGGTTTGGTTTCCCCAGAGCAGGGGTTTGATTTCTCCAGAGCAGGGGTTTGGTTTCCCCAGAGCAGGGGTTTGGTTTCCCCACAGCAAGGGTTTGGTTTCCCCAGAGCAGGGGTTTGAAAGATTGAACATGCATTCTCCTCTTTTCAGGTCTGTTTATTCATGCTTGTTTAAAACAGAGTATCTGGCATGACAGCTGAGGCAGCCAGTGCTTTTGAAAACAAAGGTCAACTAAAGTGTACTTTACATTACGGTAAATGTTAAATGGGTTCAGCAGAGATCAAACACTGAAAAGTACAGCCAAAGAGATCAACCTGCACTGATTTAAGGTGATTCGTTGGTGAGTGATGGTCATTTAACATTTACAACTTATGAATGCGGCGGCATGGTGGTGTGGTGGTTAGCACTGTCGCCTCACAGCAAGGCGGTCTGGGTTCGATTCTCGGTCTGGGCTGCTCTGTGTGGAGTTTGCATGTTCTCCCTGTGCCTGCGTGGGTTTTCTCCGGGTACTCCGGTTTCCTCCCACAGTCCAAAGACATGCATCATAGGTTGATTGGTCACTCTAGATTGCCCGTAGGTGTAGGTGTGAGTGTGTGTGTGCATGTTGGCCATGTGGTGGACTGGCAAACTGCCCATGGTGTACCCTGCCTTCGCCCGGAGATGCTGGGATTGGCTCCAGCCCCCCCGTGACCCCGACTAGCGGGAATAAGCGGTACGGATAATGAATGAATGAATGAACTTATGAATGATCAATAATACAACATTTGTCTTAAATACAGATGAGTCCAAAACAAATGAGATGTATCCATGTTTACATACATGGCAATACATTCATATTGCATGAAAAATCATATTTAGAGCTGTTTCTGTTACTACCACCCTTTACTCTGCGTCTATTTAAACCAGCAACAAAAGCAAATCAATTTTTCATAAACTTTAGCGTGCCAAATTAATACCGTGGAAGATTTGCTTGATCTTTTCATGCTCATTTCTATGATTGTGCCACAAAATTGATGGGTACTGTGCCATTTCAGATCTGTGATTCAAATGGCAGGAGACAAGAATATTGATCAGAGTAATGAAATTGATATTGACTGGTATTCTTCTTCTGCAGGAACACTGACATTGCCATGTGAGAAAGTGTTTAATATAGCACTGATTCCATTTTACTAATATGTAAATAATCACAGCTGACAATGTCCAACTTCAATACCTTTCACAAAACATTCTGACTGGAAAAATGATCTGAAACCCTTAACAGTTGGACATCATTCAATATAATGATATCAATGTTATCAGGAGCTGGGCTAGCAATAGCGGCCATGCTATCTTCAATGGTTCCCGCTTCATGGGGAGGCTATCAGAAGGGCCCGGTCCCGCCACGGCAGCCGACGGAGTCACCAGGCCCTTAATGTAGCTTACTGATTCTGTCCCGAGGCAGGTTGAGTCCCGCTCCTGTGCTCACGCAGGACGCACGGTGGGACGTGTGGCTGGCCCTGCCTATCCCTCAGGCTTTATGAAAGTGTGATGTCTGTCTTGCTGAGGCTAAGAGAGAACGGTGCTGATCTAATGATGACCACCTAAAGAGAGACAAAGGGAGAGAAAGAGAGAGACAGACAGAGAGAAAAAGAAAGAGAAAGAAAGGTGGTAACAGAGGGATGAAAGAGAAAGAGGGAGAGATAATGAACAGGTAACAGAGAGATGGAGAGGTGTTAATTGACGAATGAGGACAGCAACACCGCTAAATAAACTGTGTTTTTATTCCCAAATAATTGAGAGGTTTTGCAACACCAGATTCTGTAGCTTGCCAATTGTATATAAAATAATCCTGTTTAACTTTTAGCTTTCATAAACAGCTATTTAATTAAGAAAGCCAATTTGAGCTCTATTTTGTTTTTGCAAAAATAGAAGTCTGACAGTAGTATAAGGCAATTAAAAAGTTACACTTCCACTGGTATGCAATAGGTGACATCTTGGCTTGTTGTAATCTGCCATCATACCATCCAGCCATGAAGTCATTAATGTCATATAAGCATACATGGTACAGAGATTGTCTTAGCAACCAAACAAAAAAAACTAGAATCAAGCCACCCAATGAGCAAGCCTGACAAAATAATATGTGGAACTGTCACTTGTATGTTACTAAACAATCGCTGATCAAGATCATTGCTACAGGGTAAAAATCACTTTGAGCAATCTCGCTGCCAATACAACAATGATTTTAAATGCCGGAAAGTGCTTGGGAAGTGCAGCCCTGGTTAGTGATCATGCAGCAAATTTCCTATAATTACCCAGGCACAGGCTTTCCTATAATTACCCTGGCACAGGGTTTCCTATAATTACCCTGGCACAGGGAAAGGGCAGGATTTGACAAGGCTCAGCTGAGGACAAAGGGCAATGTCTCCACAAGGAACCCATATCACATAGGAACCCAGCTGTAGTGGCTGGTATAACTCGGAGCCTTTGTATTAGAACTGTTTTCCAAAGAAACATCTTGGCAAGCTGTTCCTTCAAAAAAAGGCCTGTCCATGAAGCATACTTCTAATGAAGCTGGACATGGCGCAGTCGAGAAACGCATGAAGGCACCTGATTGGTTCACTGTTAGAATTTGCCTAATTAGTCTGCAGGGCATGAGAACCCTAGAGCCAGACAATGAGCACCCCAACTGTCCTGGGAACAGCAGAGATGGGAGTGTTCGTGTAGAGCTTTCCAGAACCAGTCAGTGTAATTTCCTGCCAAAGATCAACTCAGATCTTAGCCCTGATGATATAAATACCCTGGTGCGTTTTAATCGTGTCTAAATCCATCGATAGTCACCGAGCTATCACAGAATAAGAAAGCTGTTTAAACGCAATTCTAAAGTGAGGACTGGTTGAGGAAGTAAGGTTAAGGTTAAGTGGGCTTCAGGAATCCAGGCGCTAGTGACTGTGGTTCATTCAGTCATTTAACTCTCACATACTGCAGCTATCAGTTACATCACAGTTGCACGAGATCAAGAAACGGCCAAAGGGACTGGTAATATTAGCATGCTGACTACACTACACCATACGTTAAGACTAGTCGTTTAGGTAAATAAGAATGCAAGATGCAGTGAACGTGCTACACAACGCTTGTATCTTGACAAAACATTCACTCTTGACCACACCCACAAAACATTCCCTCCACTCTTGACCACACCCTCAAAAAGTTTCCTCCACTCTTGACCACACCCACAAAACATTCCCTCCACTCTTGACCACACCCACAAAGTGTTTCCTCCACTCTTGACCACACCCACGAAACATTCCCTCCGCTCTTACAAAATCCAATTTGCCAGTAATTACTACAGTCTTGTGAAAGATTTAATGACTAGATCCTGAATGATAAACATGTTTACCAAGACAATAATACAGCTGGTATCACACCACTGCTAAGCAGATGCTCTCCACTGTCACACACACCAATCCAAGCTAATGAATATTCAGTGTTGATCGTGAAACGAGGTAATCTTGAAATTGCCATCGAGAGATTACTGCGCCGCCGCTGGGTTACAGCACGTAGCAGCGGCAACTGGGAGTAAGTGGAACTGGGAAATCACTTCACATTTACTCCGTTGTGCTAGCTAAGGATACTCTGAGCAGACAACCAGAGCACGTTTGTAAGCCGTTCTGGATAGGCACATCTGCTATATGCCATAAACATAGATGAAAATGGATATGACCACCCCAGGCTGAGCCATTCGATGAACAATGGGAAAAAGACAGCAAGCTGAATAAAAGCAGGGCTGCATGGACCAGAGAAAGTGATCAGTCAACTTCAATCAAGTCTCATCCCATTATTGATTAGCCCATTTAATATTATTCATGGCAAAGTTCAAAACAAAACAAATGTTCAAAACAAATTTCTGAAAGATGCCTTGGCACACACTCGGCATGCCGTGGTGTGTGTGTGTCTTGGATGGATGGGGATGGAGTGGGTGAGGAAAGAGACTGACATTCCATGAGAGGTAATTAGTTGATTAGTCAATTAGAGGTATTAGTTGATTCCAGAAGTTGTTAGACCACTGACAACTGATTTGTTTCATAACTTATGCGTCTGTTATTCTCTGCCAGCTGTGCAGCGGATGCTACAGACATCTCACAAGAATATAAACATGCTGAGAAATTAATTTAGAGATTTAAGAGGAACTTAAAGTGAACAGTAGGTTTCACTGTTTCATGTTGCCTTGATCTACATCATTTTATTTGGCAAAGGTTACTCGTGTAAAAATTAGTCATTTGAGGCTATTTTTGCAAGTTTTAATGTGATGAAAGAATGGACTATCATGTCGTACTTTGCATTCCTTGGTGAGCAGAGTGCAACGTGGGATTATTTATTCATTATGTTTACTTAGTTTGGCAATTTCATGCTTAAAGTCTCATGCATAAACTCCATGCTTAAAGTCTCATGGACGACTTGCAGATTACTTAAATGACCACAGAGACTGACACTAACACTGCAAATAAGGAATTTGTTGCACTGTAGAGTAAAACGCCAGCACTTATATTTTGTATTTTTGTCACTGTATTTTCCATTGCATATTCCATTGCACTGATATAGTGCCTATGTTCATTTGCCCTTCTAGGTGTCTGTTTTAATTCCTGTAGTTTTGCTTTTGACATTGTGCTTTTCATTGTCTGATATTGATCCTATGTTTCTTTGCACAAGTTGTTGTGTAATTTGAAGCTTGCTACACTTTGTTCACATTTGAACTGTGATGACTTTGTGAAAGGTAAAGGTTTGTGCTTGTATGTCTTGATATAGCTTTTGTGGTGCTGAAATACATTGTGAATAAAAAATAAAAGAAACATATTGAGCACCAACTGAGAGCTTTATTTGGATTCCACAGGCTGCTACAGTGAAAACTCTCAGCCTCATGTGTGTTGGCCCCACAGTGAACCTCGCCGAGTCTGAGCCTGCTACAGGACGTGCTGCCGTCTTCGGCACTGGAAGAACCTGCCTTCATTTGTTCAGTGCACTCAGGCAAGTTGGAAATTGATATAAACAGATACAACACATGCAGTGAGAGATGCTGGTTAGTTGAATGATTTCATAATGCACTGTTACACAGTAATATTCTGATGATAATAGGTTTGAAACTAAAGGACAAATTGCTGAGCTGGTCACATGTGAAATATGTTTAACAGAGAAAGGTAAACAGATGCATGAACAGGAATCAGGAACAGGAATCCAAAAGGCATGAAAAATAATTTTTGAGAGCTTGATTCCCAGAAGCAGATAGCAAGTGAGGCTAGGACAAATCATGCTGTCAAAAAGAAGACCTTGATATAATAACCCAATGAATTCAAAGTGGATATGACCATGTAAATCAAAATTATCAGTACCTTCAGCTAGTACTCCAGATATGAAGAAATTGGTTGCTTGTAATACACTCACTTCAGAAATGTGTGATGTGGAGTGAAATATTAGAAGTAATTCACGAAGCCTTTAAAGAAAACTTTAAAATCAAAGAGCAAAGATTGAGGATGGTTTTAAAGAACGGATGGATGAATCCATCTCTGGAGCTACAAAACTGAAAGCCTTGTCTCAGAGGAAACTGGTAATGACCAGCTCCAAAGCTTCTAGCAGGCGAGAAGATGCCAGTGCAGAATTTTCAACCAAATAACAACAAGCAAAGTTTAACCAGGGGATACGAGCTCAATAAGCCAAAGTTAGCAAGCTGGTAAACGAAGGGAACAAGCTCAAACGTTGTTAGAAATAAAGCAGAAGCAAGCACGTCGAGATGAAGCTATAAGAGCAGAACATAAAGCTTCAAATGGATACAATAGACTTAAAGGTGATGTTGAGAATTCAACAGGAGAGAACACCATCCTCCTCCCTCTCCCCGACAGCAGAATGACTCAAACTTTAGACTCCAGTGGATTGTTTGTTGAATTTTAAAATGTCCACAGATCTTATTGAAAGGAAATGTGTTCTTGCTAGTGGAAAGATGTTTTATCTGAAAAGCTAACTCCATGGAAAGCCATGGAAGGGTTCTTTCACAGGAATGTACAAAAAGCCAGAGCAGTCTTAGAGGATAGGTATGGAAATACATTTGTAGTATAGAAAGCTCATAAAACTTAGAGATTTTGTAGATGTTCTATAAAGCTGTGTCAAAGCGTTTCCCCGTGTTTAAGGACTGATAAGAATCATTAGCTCTTAGCAAAAAAACAACCCAAGTGGATTGTATGGAAATGGAGAATATCCAGCTGCAATATGTTTCACAGCATTTACGCTGACAGAAGCCTGTATCCATATTTCATCTTTCATTCTGGAAGATCGTCAGCAAGCTGAGTGTAATCACACAACTGAAACTCAGTATGACAGCCATAGACACAGCTTTAGACAGTCATAGACACAGTTATAGACACAGTCATAGTAAGAGTGCTCGTGGTCTACAAGTTTGAAGACTCCATTTTATAAATCACATACAATTATGGAAAGCATGTCATTTAATTCCTGTTGACAAATATTGCAAACCAACCAGATCACAATGTTGCAGTTGCTTCATCTCAGACATCTGGCAAATAACGTGTCATCATGTGGGGTTGCTAATTGTCCTTCAGCTGTGTTGCCCATTCACATCATCACTGGTGGTAGAAATTACCCATTCGAATTGAAGACTGAGCTAAGATGGAGTATAATAGGAGCATCTAATCTCCACTCGGATAGGTAGGTAAGTTAATCATAGTGAACACAGAGTTATAGTGCATTTTATGAAATAAAAAATTGGCTATGAAGGTCAGTCAACAATACTACAACCACTAAAAACGTTGCATGGAGGTTTTAACAGGAATGATAGAGGGTCAGCCCCAGTATGCTTGGTTCATACCTCACAGCAATGTATAACATCCAAGGAAACTTGACAAATTAAGAGCTGTCTTTAACTGTGCAGCTAAATTATGTGTCAAACTGAACAAGGTATCTCTGTTGACGGTTCCTGACCTGATTAATTCCTTAGTAGTCATAGTAGAGTCCTCTGCCTTTTTAGAAAAGGAGCTGTGGTCATTATCTGCAACACTTAATGGATATTCCCCCCTTTTAGGCCATCCCTGAACTATGTAACTGTCTATGGTGGGAGGATGGAAACTTGGACCAGGAGCAATACCAGACACCAGAGATCAATTCCAACATCGAGTTGAATTCAAGGAAACCAGAAAGCTGATTGTGGAAGTGAAGCAGATTGTAGAAGAGGAAGCTTACACAAATTAAACTTGTAAAGTCTTTTGTGATATGGACTCTTCCAAATGCCTTGACCCTAATCCAGACTTTACATCAGTAGATCTTTACATCAGTAGATCACGCACTTTGCATTCAGTGGCTAACACAGGGTGACAGCTTTAGCTTTAACAGAAATATCTAAAAGACCAGCATGATACACATCAGGGCATCATTTCAATCATATCCTCCTTGTATGATCCACTAGGGTTTTTATGATATGAAGTTTCACTTATATAGCACCTTTCTCGGTAGGCAAGGACACTATGCAATCAGCACAGCAGTGAGAAGCAGCAGGCTCTCAGCTAGAAACAGCAGTCGCCTGGGGGGGGACACCAGGCAAAGAAAGGAACAGAAGACTACACGCAGGACAGAGTGCCATCCATCACTGGGCATTCAGGCATACAGTCATCCTCACACACACAGACACGATTTTTACCTAACCTCCACATTTTTAAACTGTTTGAAGAAGTCAGAGACCCTGGGAGAAACCACCTAGACACAGGGAGAACATGGACAATCCACCCACACACAGGACGAACATAGACAGTCCAGCCAGATAGGAAGACAAGCCCAAGACCCTGTGGGATACCCAGGTACAAACATGACAGCAATGAAGCAGCCTGGTCATGGCTATGGCTGTGGTTGCGCCATCAATGATTCCTCATCAACGATGTCTCTGTTGAGAAATCTCAGCTGCATTGAGTGTTTTGCTGACGGCTGAGCTCAATACGAAAATTGACGAGGAGTTAATAGGACATATTAACGGAGGACATATTCTCACATCACTCTATCATACTTTAACAATGACACACTAACATTTCAGGTATTCGTGGCAAATCATGTCCAATTGATAAGAGAGAACACCAGTTGCAGCCAGTGGTATTACACTCACACAACTAAATATCCAGCTGATCACGTCTCCACACACTTAAACAACTCAGAATATGGGTTTGCCCTTAATAAATCTTGGTCTTCTCAGCGAATGTTTCCGCCTCGTCATCGCTCCATGTCACAGACGAATTCTCTTTCCACTTTCTAAAGACATGTTAAAAAACATATACATAGAATTGTACCTTAATTTTAGTGGGGAAAAAGGGAGGAATGTGAGAATATTATTTGTTGTCAAGTGATTTTTTATGTCTGTCTTGTCTTCCTGTCTATTGGCAGTATGGTTTTCCTGCCTTGTGTCCCAGTTCTTTTCCTTTCCTTTCACATGATGGATGGGTGAGGTGGATGGGTGAGGTGGATGGGTGAGATGGATGGGTGGGATGGATGGGTGAGATGGATGAGTGAGATGGATGGGTCGGATGGATGGGTGAGATGGATGGGTGGGATGGATGGATGGGTGGGATGGATGGGATGGATGGGTGGATGGATGGGTGGGATGGATGGGTGAGATGGATGGGTGGGATGGATGGGTGGGATGGATGGGTACAGGGTGCTGCAGAGAGGGGTCAGCCGTGAGGGGGTTTGGGTACCTCATCATCTGATTTTAATGAAGTCGAAAGTTGCCTTTGTGATTGTACACTGTGACTGTACATTGTGATTGTACACTGTGATTGTACATTATTGTGATCAGAGGTTAACAAAGAACAAAACTGCACCAGCTGTCGTTCTCATCTCAGACCTCGCGGGCTACAAGGCCCATCACCATGCGTATGCAACAGACACTTCAAATTAGACAAACTGGGAAGGTATTCAGTGGCCAATATTCGTAGGATTTTACAATGTGCTTTTTTCCTAAGGTGCAGTTTCAATGCAGCCACCGCAACACATTTTTCAATTAGTAGAGAGGAGCTGAAAATAATCATGCTAGATTAGAGCTATCACTCAAGAGCGGCTGCCTGGAGAAACAATAAGCCATGTTCTGTGAGGTGTGAGAGAAACTCTGTAGCTACTGGCCCTTTGTGAGGGAAACTGGTAACCTCCCTTACAGCACAGAAACATGGTCCCACTGGCAAATGGGCTAACATTTACCTGAATGTGACAAGAAAAGCTCTGATACGGTGTTTTGTGTATATTCTCACCGCAACACACGATGACGTGCCATTTGAACAACAGGATGAGAGAAACAGTGAAAGGATCCACTACTGCTCCCCAAGCACTGGTTGTCTGTGAAAATGGTCTGTTTTACAGTTTAGTGGTCCATTATCCAGAAATAACATGCGTCTGAATGCCTCGGCTGAACAATCAGAGGTGAATATTCTACAGAGCCTTAAAATGAAGTGCAATATGTTATCTCTTAATCAGTTTAAATGACTTTTAGATGGGTAGCCCCGTGAGAGCTGTCTTTCTTAGTGTTTATTATGACTGTTTCATTTACTGCATATCCTATAAAGGTTCTGTTTTTATTTTATTTATTTATTTTTCTTTCTTTTTACTGTCTATTTGGTATTCATTTCATTTTAGCTTGCTTTAATTTTACATGTTCATTTTATTTTACTGAGTTCTAAAAGAAACAAATGTTAAAAATGTGAACAAATGTTACATTTAAATCACTAAAACTAATTAGTTATAAAAAACACTCAAAAGTAAGTATGAACTTAGAAAGTTCTGAAAATGTTCTGTTCTTATCAAAGTGCTACTGGCTTGTTTCTAATACATTCTCACTCCTACCAAGTCCATAAAAAGCCATTTGGTTGGCCAGAAGCATAGTTAAGTCACCTGGCAACAGCGTTTCATGTCCCAACTAAACTGCTTCCTAAGGGGCTTTATTATAAGATATCAGCATAAAAAAATGATAAGAAGAATAATAAAAGTTGTATATGAAGTACTTTTGTATATGAAGAGACTAATATGCCTCCTGAGCCAGAAGTCAACAAGTATTGCTTTTCTATTAATAATGTAAATGCATTGTATGTTTAGATAATTACATATATTACATATATTCGAGCTGATAGAGATAATAACAAGTTAGGGACTTTCTTACTCTATGGTTCTGTACTAAATTAAATGAATGTATGTGAGCTCCACAGGACTGAGGTTTTCCCTCCTGAAATGCACGTTTGAGGCTCCCTGCAGCACACGCGGGAGCTACAAGTGATATATATTTAGTAGCTCGTGAAACCCGGCAGCTGAATGGTACGTGGCACGGGTGACGAGCAGAGATGTCAGTGTTCTGCTGCCAGGGGAGAACTCTGTGATTGGGACAAAAAAAATGTGATGTGAGGATTCTTCTATTATTCTTGACAAGGAACGATTGTCTCGTAATGAAATATATTTTGTATGAGATCGCTGTGGATGAATTTTAGCAGATGAAGTAAATGGGAACATCTCCAGGGAACATGAAGGCAGCGGAAGGTGGAGAGGGGACATCAGAACCCTGATGTTCATTTCACCCCTCGCTGGATCACCTCAGTACGCACAGCCCTCCACCGCAATACATTTACATCAGAGCAAGAAACAGCGTAACCTTAGTAATTCAGCTTATGTTGCCAGATTGGTGCTAGCACAACTGAAAGCAAGGTAAAGACTGAATCTAAACTGGACTCCACACAGCAGAGTACAAACCAGCCATCCAAAGACACAAAAAGTTTTGATTTGATCAGAGTGGAGCACCTGGGCAACCTACCCAAAGAACCGGCGAGATTCCGTAAGCTCGTGAAGTGCTTTCACTGCAAGACTCCCTGTAAATCTGCTCTCACACAAAGTGGTCGGGTCCCAGGTGCAGCTCTCTCAGCTGTGGGTGCTTCCAGAGCAGCACTGACCCCTACCAATCTGTTTTTTTGGTAAAGGCGACTCCATCCTATTAGGAGTCAAGTGTCCGTGCTGTAAAATGGTGCCTGATCTCTTGCACCAACACCTGTGTCTACAGAAAGAGTTAAAGAAACTCCAGGCCATCATCAAGCCTCGTATCAGGGCAAATGGCAATTAGGTCTGTATTGTTACTCATGAATGGGTGAGAAACGGAGAATGTGTTATAATCAGACTGAACTGTGTCTCCAACCCATCAAAGGAAAAACACCATGCCTTTCATGTCTCTCAGGCCAAACAACAGCATACAGGTCACCATGGAAACTAATTGACACATAAGGGGAGTTTCTGTGCCACCGGTTGGCTTCATTCAATTGGCTCTCAAAAAGAGAGATATTATTAAATCGCTAGTAAACACGAGAAAGGCCTATCGGTATATATGTCAATGCAGAAATCAGCAAATCAGTCGTGCTACACCAGCACCGTGGCTGGGTCAATAGGATAAAGGTGATTCACTGATAAACAGCGAGTGCAGGCTGAACTGTGTCTTGAGGACACTGGACACACAAAAAGAACAGAGACATTCCAAAGGTCAGACGCTGCAAGCAAAACGTCTCCTGCTAGCAGAGGTGTCGTAAATCATGACCCAGAGGGAGCACATCTAATGGAGATTTAGAGACACGTGTCTGAGTCGTGTTTGCGTGTGCACGTGTGCAGATATTCAGAACAGGCCCTGACTCTGCCCTGGAATGTGAGGACGTAGAATACAGTTAGCTCATGTCCAAGCACAGATCTTTTGACCTCTGGCTTGGTGAGAGGAGAAATCAATCCAGTTTCGTTGGATCAATTGCTGCAGCCAACTCACCTTAGCGAGAATACCAACCACAGGACAAGTTCTCCAGGTTCTGGTTTATACCAGATACGTGGTTTATACAGGGGTGTCACGTGCCTAGTCTCAGAGTTAAAAACAAGTAAACATAAAATAATCAGAAAATATTTTAAATGAAAATGTATAATGTATAAAGTTATATGTTTCTTTGCTCTTATTTTATGAGTAAAAATGTCATTATAAAGCATAGTTGTTCAATACAGCACAAAACAGACAAACAATAACCTGGTCACCGGACCAGAACAAATACTGTAGACATCGTGTTTTTGATGTGGAGATGCAACTTGCAAAAAGGAAGTAGTCTGTCAAATGCTATTGCGTTAGGCCATGACGAGGCCCCTGAGATGTCTTCAGCAAAACCATCCACTCAGCACCTTCCGCTGAATCCCAGTTACCTCATGAAAAGTGCAAAGAGCAGAGATACGACCTCGATTGGCCCCAACTCGACCACAGCAGTGGAGCGTCATACCTCGCTACAAACCTAGCAGCGCACTAGCAAGGTGTGCCCTCCTCAGAGTGTCATACCTCGCTACAAACCTAGCAGCGCACTAGCAAGGTGTGCCCTCCTCAGAGTGTCATACCTCACTACAAACCTAGCAGCGCACTAGCAAGGTGTGCCCTCCTCAGAGTGTCATACCTCGCTACAAACCTAGCAGCGCACTAGCAAGGTGTGCCCTCCTCAAGGTGTCATACCTCGCTACAAACCTAGCAGCGCACTAGCAAGGTGTGCCCTCCTCAGAGTGTCATACCTCACTACAAACCTAGCAGCGCACTAGCAAGGTGTGCCCTCCTCAGAGTGTCATACCTCGCTACAAACCTAGCAGCGCACTAGCAAGGTGTGCCCTCCTCAAGGTGTCATACCTCGCTACAAACCTAGCTCGCTTGCCTGTTAAGGCTGTTTATGAATACCATCAGAGGGATGCTACGTGATCCACACCTGCTCACGTTCCTGCTCACGCCAAGGTGACGTCTCATCTGTGCCACGCTCCACTTTAATATAGCTCTCACAAGGAATTGTGGCAGAAGAACAAAGACGTCTCTGCTGTGTCGCTCCATCCATAACTACAGCTGGAGGCCATGTCTCCAACGTGTGTGCTTGTAGGAGCGGTGAACGATTATGAAAACAGACCAGCACTAACCCTTCACAATAGTCTGTGCTGGAAATGTGTCTGCACAGACCTGATATTCTTCACAACCCAAGACTGCACTGAATGATCATGTGTGAAAATACTGAAGCAGCAATGTATCCAGAGGATAAAGACAGAAAAGAGTCAATAATGATACACAGTGTCTTACATATTATCATATAGTGCATAATACATTAATAATGACTACATTAAAAGCACCAAGACCTGAAGGTGTCAATTAGTTCTTAGTTTGTGTTGTTTTTAGCTTTAGCAGAAGTGGGTGGCTAAAGAGTATGGATGATTATGTTACATCCCAGTTGTTTAATCACAAAACAAAATGCAAGGCTGGCCATATTTCTAGGTCACGTTTGCAACTGGAGGCATGAACTGCACGCAGAAAACAACGCCCTTGAGACCAATATTAAATATTAAAGTAGGCGTGCTAGCTCTCCCTACATGGAGAATGGGATTGAAGCAACAATCGCATCAAACTCCTGCTTCACCTCCTGTTTGACCTGTTTGTCCCATTTGTTCCTTGTTTCTGTCTCTGTAAATCTGCTGATCTTCAATGCAGAGGTGACATCACTCGGTCCATTTGTAAGTAATGTACTGAAGCGTATCTTATGAACTCTGAGACTCTGAGAGTGATGTAGAGAGTGAGAGCAGACCCTATTTTGCTGTTTAATATTTACATTGTTGTTATTGTAGTGTCCTTTGGCCACCAGTGGAGGATGGGTCCCCACTATGAGTCTTGGTTCCTCTCAAGGTTTCTTCCCCAGACCCTTAGGGTGTTTTTCCTTACACCCAACTTTGGCTTGCTCACTAGGGGCTTGGCCATGTGTAAAGATGCTTTGTGACAATGGCGATTGTAAAAAGTGCTATATAAATAAATTTGACATGACTTGACATTGATCATTATCAGCATTGCCTAAAAACTCTCTGTTTGCCACTGCACTGCTCCCAGCCATAATTGACAGCATCGTTGCTTAACAAACACAGGGAAGTTTACTGAAGAGACATCTCCATGAAGCAGGCAGCCCATAAAGGCTGTAAAAAGAATGTCCTTTACGCCTGAAAGTCTATACGCCTGATGCAGGTGGAAGCCGAAATGGAGACAGGAGCTTTTCCCAGACCGAGGCATCTGTCTTTGCACGGCTCTGAAAGGTACACCCTTCACTGAGCCCTTAAAAATGTCTTCTCAGTCCCACAACCACCCCCCCTCCCCACCACCACCACCACCACCACCTCAACACCCCGCCAAGCCTGGACTGTCACTCACTCTGTTTGAGAGCTCTCTGTTCTCCATGTTTAGTCCCTCTCAGCTGGGCTCCAGCTGCCTGTGTTTGCACACACCGTGACCTGCGGAGGTGGAGCCAGCCTGCCCTTTGTTGCAGGCAGGTGAGGCGATGTAACGGGGCCCCCGCTGCTACCCAACATTACCGTCCGCCCAACGAGTTGACCTAAAAAAAACACGCCAGGCCATGTCGCACACGTGTGTTCACTGTAACGCAGGTGACGCGGCAGCCCTGCAGGGAGCAGCTGTCGGTGTCTGCCGACAAGTGGCAAGCAGAAGGTGTAATTACCGCCGCCGTGCCACACGTCGCTAACGAGGACAGTACTAGACCTGTGAACCAACGGAGTGTGAGTGCTGCCCGGTCTACTGCCAGCTCACCGTTACACAGCGTCAGCTGACAGTCTGCACAGAGAGGAGACAGGGTTACAACACATTCATGGAGCATCTGCATTTTGGGAGAATACAAATTATTCTGAGTTATTCTGAGTTCAGAAGGAGCTTTTGTCTCTGGTACCTACTGCAGAGTTTCATTAGGCTGTTTCAACAGGAAGGTTAACATGAAGCAATGCATAGTTAATGTTGCCGTCCATGCCGTACCAAAGTAAACCAGTGAGGCAGGGATTCACCTGTGATGTGGGACTGCCTTCGTCTCCTCTGACAGCAGAGAGAAGGGGTGTCAAGACAGCGGGGGAGGGGTGTGTGAGGGGGGGATCGGCTTTTGGGACAATTCGGTGAATTGCTTACTTAAAGTGTCGGGCCGATGCAGAGAGAGAATGCTTCAGGCAGTGAGCTCAGCAGAAAAAGCCAGTCAGGACATCCCAGCAGAAATTGGCTTATGGCTTATTTTTCTATGTTCAGTAAACAAGCTCATTTGGTGCCTTCCTCAAGGAGCACTGTCAGAGTCTCACAGTCAGCTGCAGAGCTCAAAGCAGGTTCAGGTCGCGCCGGTGACACCGTGTGGGTGCAGGCAGGACGGGGGTGTGGCTCATTCTCAGAGCACAAATGTGGATCAGGACACATTGACTGGAATCAGGCACAACACCACCCGGTGTGAGGAGGAGGTGTGAAGCAGCTCAGGGCCATGAAGGCGGACAGCGGCGAGGGGGGCGTATGCCATAGATTCTGTGGGGTCTGTCATGCCATAAAGCTCGTTAGGAAACAGGTGGTTCCAGTAACATACTGGATCCAAGATTTCTGAGGCGGACACAGTGCTCTGTGCCTTTAAACTTGGATGGTCCTCGGAGACGCTAGTGATGGATGCCTGACTGACAAGGACGTCGCTTGTTAGCCTTTGATTAGCCTGGAATCCCAGCTCAAAAGTACTTTTAGGTGACTGAGCTGAGCTGAGTTGTTATAGCCTAAGAAAATCTACAATGAGAGAGGAAGGTGGATATCAAAGCTGTTTATGGGGAATGCCATCAAAACACATTTTCCAAGAGCCCAATTAGACAGTGGTCTGTTTCGTGAGGGAGTGTCTGGTTCCTCATGCAGACTTGTGGTAAAAGAATCTACAGGAAATTGCCAATCTGGGACAGTAGTAGGATGCCTCATTAAAACAATGGTTGACAGTAGAAAAAAGGGAGAAATAAAGGAGTAAAGGCTTTGCCAGCTACAGACAATGATGTAAATCAAAACACAGCAGCAGAGGGTTAGAGAGCACTTCTCTTATTAGCTATTTAGAAGTGAACGCAGCTTTGGTATGAAGAGGCAGATGGTTTCAACAATGCTTTACGACATTACAGTCATAATTGCGCCCCAGTAGATGGTTTCATTTGGGGGTGAACATAAGGAGAAACAGTTCAGAGCCAGAATCCTAACAACACACTCCAGTGGAGATAATGGGAGATCATTCCCCTTTGCCCAGATAAACCCTCAGTTCTCTCTTAAATTACTTTGCATTTGAAAGGCAAAACTCAAAATTCTTCCTTGAGTGGCAGCCATAGTTTAAAAAAACTAAATAAAAGGTGGCATTTATTGAAGTAATATTTACCGTGAAAAAATGTACTCCATGGAAGGGCACTGTGTGAACGTGGGGGCATTCATTCTCCCCTGAGAATTTCAAAATGCTCTGGTCTCTATGGCAACAAGGCACTTGCAGCACTTAATATGTGAATGGGTGCCAGCAGGTGCCGATGCCTCTCTCTGTCTCTGTCTGTCCCTCTCTGTCTCTGCCTGTCCCTCTCTGTCCTTCTCTCTGTATATCTGTCCCTCTCTGTCTCTGTCAGTCCCTCTCTGTCCTTCTCTCTGTATATCTGTCCCTCTCTGTCTCTGTCAGTCCCTCTCTGTCTCTGTCTGTCCCTCTCTGTCTCTGCCTGTCCCTCTCTGTCCTTCTCTCTGTCTCTATCCCTCTCTGTCTGTCTGTCCCTCTCTGTCTCTGTCTGTCCCTCTCTGTGTCTCTGTCCCTCTCTGTCTCTCTATCCCTCTGTTTCTGTCTCTCTATCCCTGTCTCTCTATCCCTCTGTCTCTCTCTGTGTCTCTGTCCCTCTCTGTCTGTCTCTCTGTTTCTCTGTCCCTCTCTGTCTCTCTATCCCTCTGTTTATTTGTCTCTCTATCCCTGTCTCTTTCTGTCTGTCTCTCTCTGTGTCTCTCTCTGTGTCTCTGTCCCTCTCTGTCTGTCTCTGTCTCTCTGTCCCTCTTTGTCTCTCTCTCTCTCTCTCTCTTTCTCTCTCTCTTTGTCTCTTTCTGTCTCTCTCTCTCTCTCTCTCTATCTCTCTCTATCTCTTTAAACTTCACTTCCTAATGCCTGTAATGAGTGGCAGGGTGGAAATCAGACATAGACACAGAGGCCAGCTGCTCCAACTGCTCCATGACTGTGAACGGTCCCATGTCCCAGATGTAGAAGCTGGTCTGACAGGGGTAGTCGGGCCGGGTGGAAGGCTTGTCTAGGGTGTAATCACTGCCTCGATAGCCAGGTTTTCTTTCTCACTTGGTTAACCTGCCGAGTTCATTCATTTAAAGAACAGAGACCCGGAGTGTAAACTCTCCTTCTGCAATTAACCTGCCACAGGATGGGAGCTTCACCTTGGCTGGCTTGTTTTTGAACAGCCAAGCTAAGAAACTGCTGAGGTTGGTCAGTGTTGCACAGTTATCAAAGTAAACATATGACTGTCGTCAGAGTGACAGTATGACGAACGCGCGAGTATGACAAGCATGCGAGTATGACGAACTCGCGACTTTGCTGACAGCCACACATGCAAACTGACACAAAACACAGAAAGCAAATCCCTCAGCACCAGCCAGTCAACCGCTGTTAATGCTAATAACACCTACTCTGCACTCTGCCTACAAAAGACTGTAGCATGGGCGCTATTAGCATATTAGCATGTATGTAGGTTATCATAATGCCTCTCAGATTATAATGGCCCTTCTCTCCCGCACATCTTCACTTGTCTAACAGGATCCACGCTATTCACTCGCATGCGCTTTAAAAAGCAGCACCCTTGATACAAAACTGCACTGAGACACCTGGTAACTGTTCAACTAATGCAAAACAAAATCCCAGCAGGCACCTCTGCTCTTGCATCGTGCCTAGTTTAATGTGTGTGTTCTGTTTCTCTCCCTCTCTTTCTCTTTCTCTTTCTCCCATGTCTCTCCATCTCTCTCTCTCCACCTAAGACTTATGACTTGCTGAAAGCATGTGTAAATGTATATATAGTGTGTGTGCTTTTACAGCATTTCAAGTATTTTTTTGAAAAGGCGGGGGGAAAAAATTCATTTCTTTAAAATGCAAAAGCAACTGAGCGGAAGCAGGTCATAAAATTGTTTGATCACATTGCCTTAAAGTAACAGCTGCGACACAGAGGGAGAGAGAGAGAGAGAGAGAAAGAGAGAGAGAGAGACTGGCAGGCAGAGAGAGACACACATGCAGAGAGAATGAGAGAGAGAATGAATTTGCATTTGCCTTAGAAGTGATGCGTCGAACGACAAAAACAATGAGATTTGTCTGGCGGAGCACTCTGAGGGGGGTTCACTGGCTCTGGGACGTAAGGGAGTGTCCTAGGAAGACAGAGGGTCCCTGGGAAGACAGAGGGTCCCTTTCTCTAGTTAGGATTCATGTTTAGGAGCTTTAAGTATCACTCACAACTGTTCAGAATAAGTGTTCAGGATTGAAATTAATTGGCAAAGCAGAGGCTAATAGGCTGTGCTCAGGAACAGTTCTAATCTCTGTCTAGAGCACAGTTACTGTATGTTTATGTCTGGTGTAACGCGGGAAGGATCAGAGCCGTTCTACATTGTGAATTTTAATAATTGATTTAAACAATGCTGGCAAATTATAGCTCTTGGTTAACGTGCATACAAATCAGCTGATCACATTTTACGGGCGAATCCTTAGTGCATGGAAAGCACTAAGAGGAAAAGCCCTTTGAATTATTTATTGGTCTTTCCCCATATATGCTCAATTTCAAGACAAATTTGCCTTCATGTTTGGCAAATAAGCAGTATTTGTATCTTTCTGAAATATTCATGTCACTGAGATAAATTTGTATCAGTAGTTCATTCTGCTCATAGCTTGTCCTGGGGAATTTGTAACCTTTTAGTTGATATATTGTTATAATAGGTCTATCTGTCTGTGCTTGTCTGTGTGTGTGTGTGTGAGAGTGTGTGTGTGTGTGTGTGAGTGTGTGTGCATGTGTGTGTGTGTGTGTGTGTGCGTGTCTGTGTGTGCGCACATATGTGTGAGCATGAGTACATGTGTTTCCACGGTTACTACTTACTCTTGAGAGTAGCTGCCCTACCTATATTAGCAAAAGAATACCAAAAGAAAATCTGTGTGTTTCCATGGTTACCCTTTCTTGACAGAAGCTACTGTATTCAGCAAGTTGTAGGGGGTTTCCAATATATATATATGTATATATATGTGGGTGTGTTTGTGTGTGATTGTGTGTGATTGTGTGTTTGTGTGTCTGTGTGTGTGATTGTGTGTTTGTGTGTGAGTGCATGTTTCTGTGTGCATGCGTGTGTGTGTGCATGCGTGTGTGTGTGTGTGTGAGTCAGTGTGTGTGTGTATATGTGTGTGAGTGTGTGTGTGTGTGTGTGTGTGTGTGTGTCTGTGTGTGTGTGTATATATATATGTGTGTGTGCATGAGTGTGTGAGTCAATATGTGTGTGTGTGTGTATATGTGTGTGAGCGTGTGTGTGTGTGTGAGTGTACACGCTTCTTCTTGGACATGAACACTTACCTTTACTGAGCTCTAACTCAAATCTGCAACTCTGCCTGTAAGGGATGACACAGTGCCCCCCCAGGCTCCACGCTCCAGCGGCCACACGCCTACATGGCTACTGAACAGGACTTTGGTAGCGCCTGAGAAGAGACACTCACTCTGCACAGTGGCCGTCCTGGTGCAGTTGTAGAGGATGGCCAGCTCGCCGAACACCTTGCCTGGTCCCATGGTGCACAGCTTCATACCCTCTTTGGTCACCTCCACTTTGCCATCTGAAAGCAAACCAGAAGACACGACGCTTGAGGCGGCTGTGGAGCTCCGGGCCGTGACAGCCAGCGCGACAGGCTGGGACCGGCTCCCTGCGGGGCGGGACACGCTGGGTTAATGCATCCAAACAAAAGTCTCCTCTCATTAGTCCAGCTGCCATCAGCACGGGCTGAGTGGGTGGGGGAGGGGCAGCCGGGATGAGTCTGAAGTGTGAAGGCACACACACTGGCACAGGTGAGCAGCAGACAGCCCAGTTGCACTATGAGGTCCTAAAACAGAAAGCAGATACGGCTTTTGTTTTTTAAACTGGAAGTGCAAGCTGATTGTTCGCCTTTAGGGTTTATGGACTCCAGTCACAAATCAATGATAATGTAAAAACTTAAAAATACTTTCCTCAGGCAGAGTTTAGATAATGGCAACATGTTTCTCACTAATCACCAGCTACAAAGCGCAGACAAAACACCGTCTCCCCCACTACACCGTCTCCCCTACTACACCGTCTCCCCAACTACACCATCAACCCCACTACAGCGTCTCCCCTACTACACCGTCTCCCCCACTACACTGTCTCCCCCACAACACCCTCAACCCCACTACACCGTCTCCCTGCTACACTGTCTCCCCCACTACACCAGATGCCCAACTACAGTATATTCCCACTACACCGTCTCCCCACTACACCGTCTCCCCCACTACACCATCTCCCCACTACACTGTCTCCCCACTACACCGTCTTTGCTGAAGCAGGCTCTTGGACACTGTAGGTCCTCTCAGCTGTCAGCCATCCAAAGATGAAACAGGAAACACTGTTGTCTTGACAATGCCACTCTAACCATCCACCTGCATCCTGTCCTCCCATCAACACCCAGCAGGTAAATACAATAAATGCTTCATCTTTAAACCACAAACAAAACATCGCTATACAAACTGTGGCGATAATGGAGCTCAGAGCAGCGTCATCCATCAAAATGTCGCTCCCCTATTTTTCCCCCACCTGCCAAACACTTTCAGTGCCAAACACATTTATTAGATTTCTGTCATCAGCTGAGGGCTGACAACTTTATCTCTGAAAGAGTTGACAGGACAATATGAGGTGCAGGACAGACCACAAAAGAAGCAGGTGTTTTCATCATGCAGATCTGGTTATCGGCCTGATGCCGTCAAGTCCAGTTCCTCTCGCTCCGACGCGTGTATTCAGACCACTGTGACATATGTCGTTTTGATTTTGTGCTTCTCCAAAAAGCCAGGAGGTGGTGCGTGCACAAACACGTGAACACATCAAGTTATTCTGCGGTTCAATATTCAGGAAGAGCAGCTGCCGGCTAACAGCGTAGTCACTATGGCACAAATTGTGTGTGCTCTGCGAGAGCCTGTTTTAAGAGTTCATCCATCTCATGCTTTTCTTCTGCCTAAAAAGAAATGGCAAAATGCTTCCTGAACAGCAGCAGGTTCCTATTTTTTAAAACAAGGCCAAAGTGAGAACTGTAGCTGAAAGGCACCATCTACCATCCACGATCCTACAGCAACCACCTTTCAGCCGGACACATGCGCTGGTGACACACGTGCTGCATGGGAGGTACGTGCAAGCCCGTGGTGTGAGGCGAGGCCGAAGTTGCCACGGCACCTCCTGCGTGTCCCATAGAGACCCCCATCACCCCCCACGATTCAGACGATTCAGAGCATCCCGCATAAGGTCAGGAGGAACGACTCTGGTAGTTGAAGCAGCCTCTCACATTCACCGCGTGAACTCAATTTCGGCTCCCCAGAGTATGAAGCAGGCACCATATGAACTCCCTTGCAAACACACGCACACAAACACCCATGCATGGATGCACAAAATTCGCACCAGCGAGCACCCTCCTAGTTCCTGTAAAAGTGTAGCAGTAGGGTGGCACCGCTTTGGGGAGAATGAAAAAGATATGAACCTGCCTGCGTGGAGAAGACGTGAACCTGCGTGGGTCAGTCATGGAACCATCATGCCAGGGACAGAGCTGTGGTCCTAGTCCAGGACACATCGCCTTTTCAGCATGAATACGAGAATAATCACTTGTAATCCCAAACACAGTCAAAGTCGTCCTCCTTTTCAAAACACCCTTTCACCACAAACATGAAGTCTGCAAGTTAATGTCGCACATTAGGAATGTTGCGTGGCGAAGGCTTTGTTGTGTCCCTGAAGTGGCTCAACATGTCTGGTTCAGACAGCGAAATGGAGAGCAGTCATGCAGACCCGTGTGGTATGAGCCTCTAACACCTCGTCTAATTCCAAATTGCTCTGAACTGAAGTTCACTGCATTTTTTGTGTAATGTTATTATTTCACTGCAAGGCAATTTAATGGGAAGAGAGCTTCTGATTTTTAGAGGAATGCATTGTACAGTTTACATATTGACCAACTGAATGTAATATCTGAATATCTTTCGAGGTGCCAGTGGGATTAAGTAATTTTGCATACTGCTTAATGGCAGAGATAACTGGATGTGCCCTGATTCAACTACTACAGGAGTCCCTGATCACAGCAGCATGATCAAATCACATCACTGGGTCAAGTCGTCAATTTGAGCATTGCTGTCAACCTGCACTGAACATGAATTCCAGTCTATTTTTTGTTTGCTGTAAACAAACCAATTAGAAACTATATACTATTAAATAGTTTAATGTAGTTTGGTTTTATCTCATTTTACATTTACATATTCACATTTGTAACCTTTGTTTTCAATTTAAGTCTTTAATATGCTTAATTGAGGGTTTTTGTGCTATTTAAAGTAAAATAACAATTTTTCAAATCTCATTTTGTATTTTGTATTTTTTGATATGTTGATAAAGTAAAAAAATTAAGTGAAAAAATAAACTGTCCACATCACCTTTCTATATCACTAATTTCTATTTGCCTTTGGGGTTTATCCTCACATGACAGTTCCTGCTCCACCACATGGGTTTCAACTGTCTGACTTACTCCTGGATCTTGGTTGTTTCATCCTGGATAACTGATGCTCACTAGTCCTCTTCATAATTCCCATTTGCCTGTGGGATTTCAAGGTGCTTTCAAGTGCTACCCTCAACATCTGTGATGTTACCTGTCAGTATGATCCCATCAGTTCTCCCAGTAACCATCCGATCACACTTATCCAGTCCGAACGATATTCCGATGTCGTTGCTATGTATCCTGGTGAGATGGATTAGTGAGTTGACATCTCATTCATCTTTTTTCTGGCATACAGCTTTAAGGCATCCACGTAGAGTAGGTGGCTGATGGTTTTTCCAATCCATAGCCAATATCTTTTAGTGATGCCACATTTAGTGATGTCACTTGTGGGTGTTCAGGCCTATGCAGACCAAAGGTTGAGACAGGGCATCTCGATGGTAAATCTCACAGATGATGGTGATTTGTGCTCTTGGTGAAATCTCTCTGAACAGGATCCAGTAGCCACACTAGCAGGCCTCCAAGAAAGAGACTCAAGGATGAAGAACTAGACAGCTGCAGACCATGACATGGTCCACACCTACAGCTCCAGACCGTGACATGGTCCACACCTACAGCTCCAGACCCTGACATGGTCCACACCTACAGCTCCAGACCCTGATATGGTCCACACCTACAGCTCCAGACCCTGACATGGTCCACACCTACAGCTCCAGACCCTGACATGGTCCACACCTACAGCTCCAGACCCTGACATGGTCCACATCTACAGCTCTAGTCCCTGATATGGTCCACACCTACAGCTCCAGACCGTGACATGGTCCATACCTACAGCTCCAGACCCTGACATGGTCCACACCTACAGCTCCAGACCGTGACATGGTCCACACCTACAGCTCCAGACCGTGACATGGTCCACACGTACAGCTCCAGACCCTGACATGGTCCACACCTATTGATTGAAGAAGCTAACTGCACTCCCTCAGCGCCTAACAGCACAAATGAACCAGCTGCTAATGGATGAAACCCACACACATGCACACTGAGTAATCTGCAATGGACACCAAACATCACATACAGCAGCTGCCCAGGGTCAAAAAGGGCTTATGCCTCTTGTTCCATCTGGTCAAGCTCAATTACTGAGATAGAGGCCATGTCCTCCCCAAAAACCCAGCCAGGAGATGCAGGTATATATGTGTGCCACTACCTCCCACTGGAGTCAGCTCCCCACTGGAGTCAGCTCCTCACTGGAGTCAGCTCCTCACTGGAGTCAGCCCACCATTGGAGTCAGCTCCTCACTGGAGTCAGCCCCCCACTGGAGTCAGCCCCCCACTGGAGTCAGCTCCTCACTGGAGTCAGCTCCTCACTGGAGTCAGCTCCCCACTGGAGTCAGCTCCCCACTGGAGTCAGCTCCTCACTGGAGTCAGCTCCCCACTGGAGTCAGCCCCCCACTGGAGTCAGATCCTCACTGGAGTCAGCCCCCCACTGGAGTCAGCTCCCCACTGGAGTCAGCTCCACACTGGAGCCAGCACCCTTTGACATGCTTTGCCTGCTTTCCTGACCTCTTGCCAGTCGTAACCCTGATGTCACCCTTGACATGGCAGCCATGTTCACCTTGAGCCAGCTTAGATGCTGGAACAAATCCGCTCATATGTGGAGGTGTCAATCAGACCTCCTATCAATCGGACCACCTATCCCTGGTCCTGTTTTCCTGGTGTATAGATATATCTGACACCACTTCTACCATCACTGTTGCCGCTGAGATTTAAGAGGCATTCTGCTTTATATATAAGAGAGATTTGAATGAGCATAATTTATGATGAAAAGTATAGCAAAGGGCATCATCTTCCACAGGGATCCTTCCTGCATGCTGTATTTCCAGCAGAGCATGTAATAGCTGTTTTTGCTAACATTACCCAAAAATCTGAGGCAGACAATAATGTTTACAACTTGCAATCATATCAGACAGATTCTGTTCTTCTTACCTGTACTCTAGTGACCTGTTCAGACGCTGATCTCCAAGGCATAGACAACATTCCATATAAAAGTAATTTTTATAAAACCATTTTGCATGATTTCAGCTTATATGAAAAAAACCTTATAGATTTGAAAATAGATCTACTTGAGCAATCCCATCCCCATTTTGACAATATTACAATTTACATGTCTTGTTGGTACTATTTGCTAAAGAAATGAATTCCGATTTGATAGATCTGATGTATGCCACTAGTGAAGAATTTCCTTAGATCTCTTACTAGAAAGACTCCTCAGTATAGAACACATACCATCAACATACCAACATACAATCAACTCTAGTGGAACATTAAGTGGTTGAGTAGATTTGGTTAGACATTCTAATGAAGGTGACAAAAATATGGTGCTTATGCTCAATATCATACAACTCTTCTTTACAGTCAGTTTCTGACTGCAAGAATGATGTGGAATTGCTGAGACTTTAGAAGCAGATCACTGTCAACTTTCATAGATGAGTTGGTCCATTTTGTCACGGTACAGCCCCTGACTCCTCCCCTCGTGTGATAACACTGTCACGGTACAGCCCCTGACTCCTCCCTTCTGGCGTGTCCGTTTGTTGTTGCATCTATACCTGTTCATATATGTACTCCTGTGTGTGTTCCGATGTGTGTGTGTGTGTGTGTGTGTGTGTGTGTGTGTGTTATTCGTGTTATCTGCCCCTTGTTGTCATCTTGGTATTTAAGTTTGTGTCTCGTCATCATCAGTTGTCAGTTGTCGGTCTGTTTTGACTTGTGTGTAACATGTGTGTTTAAGTGATAATGCGCTAATAAGCTAATAAATAAAGATGCTGCAAGCTGCTCTCGCCCCGGCATCCTGCTCATAACACATCTATGTTAAACATACAATGTAGTGATAGGTGGATGTTTCTTGGGGACTAACTAGGTGTACAAGCACTGGGAGGCTTCCAGCTGAAAACGACAAGCTTCAGTTCTTATGATCTTGGGTACACAGTGAAGACGTTAGCGTGATAAGATGGATGCCTGTCTCTTCCAGACACCCTCCAGCTCTTCCCTTCCGTTTCAACGTCTTGCGTTTATTAAGGCTTGTTGCCTGATTCGCACGGCGTGGCGTTTCAAGGTAATGAGAGGACACCGCACTTCCTCATAGACCCGGTGAGTTGAAGGATGGCCAGTCAGGCAAAGCCCCGCGGGGTCCATTTGCACATTATCTGATCTGCTAAGAAAGGAGCTGAAGCTGACCCACTGTGCCATTGTCTTGCATTGCTAATTCATTACCCAGACGCTGTGACACGCCCCCTTCTGCGCCTTTGACTATTCCGATGTGCGAAATGTGTGATCGAAATGATGGCCACACAGTTTGCAGCAGTCTTACCTCCCTCACATCATACCGTTAGGGCCCCGATTCCTGATATCATCATAGTGTTAAGATCATCTTAAATGAGAGAGAGGATGCTGTGTTGTACTTGCTCTACTACTGAAAGATGATCTTTGTTTTATGATGCTTTTGGGAAAACCAGCCCTGAACAGTCCACCACAGTTGGGCAGTGGAAAACGTATGCTGAACAGATGAAGCAGCTATTATATAGACAGATGAATTTAACAGAAACAGTAAATGCACACTGTAATATGCCTTTTTGTATGCTGTGGGTTTTTTTTCCATTTCAATGCCCAGGTAAGATATAAATTACAAACTGCATCTCTTTCAAGAAATGATAAATGACAAAATAAGGCGTAATAATTCTTCACAAAAACCCCAAACATGCTTCATCTTTCTGGTTCCTTTATATGAAACGGGATTCTTTCCCTGCCTGAATAAGGTTCTCCAGAGCATGTTGTGATGACAAAACAGTTATTACTTTGTTACCACAAAGCAATATGCATTGCATCTTACAAGAGGCCAAAACAATAGTGAATGCACATGAAAAGACAAAATGCAAAAGGGACGTGGCTCAGAACATCCATCTAAAGATAAAACATTACTTTGATGGGGCTCTCTATTCAGTAATCAAAACCTTTATTCATAATGCGTTGATGACACATAGGAAATGAATATTATCATGAGGCTCTTTTATCAATTTATCTGAAAGCTTAACTTAGCAATAGCATCAAGAGATTAATGTCAGTACTAAATTGCACAGCTGCAACAAATTATGAGTATAACTGGTTGTGACGAGCAGGAGGTGCGAACGAAAAGGAAGCGATCACGCCAAGTCTCAGAGAAAAAGAGGGGTTTAATAAATAAAGTGCGCTAACCAAAATCCCGTGCACTGATCCAAATTAAGGATACAATAACCAGCAGTCAACTGGTACACAGACAAGGCATATATAGACAGACAAACTACCGTCAGGTGAGGGAGCTAATAAGCCCCACCCACCTGAGGGAAGCACAGAACGCAACAACAACAGGACAACTGCCGCTGTACCGGAGGCGACCGGTAGGGGGAGCCTCCCTCACCGTGACAGACCCCCCCACCAAGCCGCACTACGGCCCGATGTGCGGTTCACAGCGGCAGAACAAAAGACGCAAGCCGAAGGGGCAGGAAGGCGGGGACAAGGCAGGGCAACACCTCCTGCGGTCCGGGAGCTGAAACACAAAACATATAACACAATTTAGCTCCCGCCTCCCTGGGCGGGACCCTGGACCGACTGGGCCGTCAACAATAGACAACCACGCCCCAGTCGGTCACAGAGCCCTCACGCCCCAAGGGCCCCACAAAGTGTGCGTGTGTGCAGGTTACCTCCCTACTGCACAGTTGAGCGTCTCCTGGACCAACCTCTCGGCTCGGGGCAGACCACTATCCAGGGCCGGAGTACCCCTGGCATTACCTAGCCCGGCCAGGGAGACCACCCCCTTTTGGAGGGGTGCGGACAGGGTAGACTCCTCCACCCTGCCGGAGGTTCCATTAGGAAAACACTCCCTCCCCATCATGGGCCGGCTAGCTCCAGGGTAAAACACTCATCAACCCGAGCACGAGGGCTGGTCCAGGGACACCTCAGTCAACCGGGGAGGAACCTGCACACAATATATACGCACAAATACACACACACAAAGACAACGAAAACGCGCACTTACCCTGACCGTTATAGTACCCCTAACACAGGGGGGAGAGGTCTCCATCTCAGAAGGAGGGGACACCCCTATACTTCGCCTCTTACTGGAGGGAGGGGGCCCCTACCGTCTCCGGAGACACTCTCACATCCCTGGTCAGGGCCTCCCATAGGAGTTGCGCCTTCCGTGCCACGGTCCATGGCACGGGACCCTCCATAGCCCCTCCCCAAACGCCCTTTGGAGGGGGAGCGCACGGGGAATTACATGAAACAATTCACAAGCACGCTAGGACAAACACAAACACGAGGTGGGCGACACAAACACATACGGCGCACTTACCCTTCTCACCGGCGGGCTTCACACCCTCTCTCAGCTCGCCCCAGACACTCTCTCTAAGAGGTCTGAGGGCTCCAGGGCAACCCCTCTCCAGAGGGAAGTTCTGCCCTTTCTCAGCTCACCCTAGGCCACCTGTCCAGTGGGCCTAGGGGCTCCAGGACAGTCCCCTCACACTCCCGGTAGGGCCTCCTTCCGGAGCTGCGCCCTCTGTGCCACAAACAGTGGCACAGGACCCCATATAGCTCCCCCCCCAAAACATTTTTTGGGAGCCCTTAGGGAATTACATAAAAACACACCAAGACCAACACAAACACACAGGACAAACAACGACATGCGCACACTGCACTCGCTAGCGCCAGTCCACCGTCACATATATATATATATAAACACAAACACATAACGACGATGGACTGGCTTAACGCGAGGCACGCGCAGACACACTGGAGGAGAGCACTGTTATGGTCACTAGCTCCGTTCACCGCCGTGCTACATAAAATACATAAACAAAACATTTAAGCACGGCGGGACGAGCAGTGAGTGACCAGGCTCTCCTCACACACAAAACAAAGTAACAAATAAAATGCAGACAAACACTTACCACGAGACATGACCACAAACGAAGGAGAAAGTAAAGGAGACTGGCGGCTTCGAAAGGTGGCTGGTTATTCTGTGACGAGCAGTGAGTGCGAACGAAAAAGGAAGCGATCACGCCAAGTCTCAGAGAAAAAGAGGGGTTTAATAAATAAAGTGCGCTAACCAAAATCCCGTGCACTGATCCAAATTAAGGATACAATAACCAGCAGTCAACTGGTACACAGACAAGGCATATATAGACAGACAAACTACCGTCAGGTGAGGGAGCTAATAAGCCCCACCCACCTGAGGGAAGCACAGAACGCAACAACAACAGGACAACTGCCGCTGTACCGGAGGCGACCGGTAGGGGGAGCCTCCCTCACCGTGACACTGGTGACATTAAATAGGCTTTGTTTTCATAATAATCAGTCTATCTTACTAAAATGTCTCCCTCCATGGTGGTGATATATTGCACTGGACACAAATCTATGATAAACAAGGCAATTCAATCTAATGCATTGCTGCAATGGCACGCCAAGGTCAGACATTTGCATGATTTTATTGATTTGTAGTGTGCTGAATGCCTGGGTCCTTTTCAACTACAGGCTGTTCGCTAACACCACCATCGTGTTGCTTCCAGATATAAATATATTATTGAAACAAGGCAGACATTGCAACAGCACACCTTCTTGCTGTATCTCACTAGTGAATGACAGCACTTGCATACAATCGAATGGCATACAACCAATACAAATAACCCATACACACAACCAATACATACAACCAATACAAATAACCCATACACACAACCAATACATACAACCAATACAAATAACCCATACACACAACCAATACATACAACCAATACAAATAACCAATACAAATAACCCATACACACAACCAATACATACAACCAATACAAATAACCCATACACACAACCAATACATACAACCAATACAAATAAATACACACAACCAATACATACAACCAATACAAATAACCCATACACACAACCAATACATACAACCAATACAAATAACCCATACACACAACCTATGCATACAATCAATACATACAACCAATACAGATAACCCATACATTAGGCACAGCAGTGCTGCAGGAGTTTTCATGGGTGCCAGGGTCCCCTATAGACTGATATGCCACCACAAGCTATCCAGACAATAGCAGTCCTCTGTGCACAAACTGACCAGTGAGTTGGAGGACGCCTAATACACATTGTATTGAATGATATAGCTGACAGAATGATATAGCACCTATGTCAGAACCTAAGGACACTTTACTATCATCACACCACACAACACTTTTTACATCCAGTGTGAAGCAACGGCCAGTTGTGCACAGTGCAGCCTCAACCAGGAACCACAGCCCCGTGGTGGACTGCCCCACACACAGGAACCACAGCCCCGTGGTGGACAGCCCCATGCACAGGAACCACAGCCCCGTGGTGGACAACCCCACGCACAGGAACCACAGCCCCGTGGTGGACAGCCCCATGCACAGGAACCACAGCCCCGTGGTGGACAACCCCACGCACAGGAACCACAGCCCCGTGGTGGACAGCCCCACACACAGGAAAGGGAGGGGGAACAGCAGCCACCACAGAGTGCAATGGGCCCTCATTCACACCAGAATATTGTTAGGGGAATGTTTTAGCTGGTCCACCTAACCTCCATGTTTTTGGATTGTGGGTGGAAACTAGAGATCCGGGAGGAAACCGTCACAAACAAAAGGTGCACATGAGAACTCCAGCAGGACCCTAGCGCTAACACACAGGCGTGCTAACCACCACGCCACCGTGTTGCCCAGCCCAGAAGATTGATGAGATCCCTACTCATTATTTAGTGAATAAATGACTTTATTAAAGTAGGCAGTGGTGGAAGATGATCATGGCTGCCCCCTGCGATTGTATTCTAACTCTAGTACAAAATATTTCATATGAATATCAGTGGGATCAGAGTGGACTTAGGAAAACAGCGACAGGGAATGATGGAGGAGTGCCTAGGGTTCTGGACCGTCCAGTCTGCTTCAGCCTTCTTCACTAAGCACTCGTTTGTTCCACTGCTACTTCAAAACAGTTCTTACCGACATCTTGGCTTGACAGCTTTACAGCTCCGGAAACCGGAAACATACAGGAATTCAGTGCTTCTTTAAAAACTTTCATAAGCATTTGGGTATTATTTGGGAATTACGATAAAGCCATGTTGAACATTAAACAAAAAACACCAGTGTTGAAGTAGCACCTAGTGAATAATGTAAAGCCACATTTGCATGCGTCCAGATAAACGCACATGAAAACTGTAAGGGCTAATTGAGACTTTAGTTGGGCAAGTGCACATCCGCATGCAAAAGCCTAATCTGGAGATTTTCACACATTTCATGTGTGAATGTAATATATAGCTTGGCTTCTCATTAGCCTCTTTTTGTAACTCCCTTAATTAAAGCTCCATATCAGATTTGTCTGACTGAGCTCATTATCATGTTATCTGAACCGAGACACTGTGTCCAGACGGAGTCATTTCGGAGTCCAAAGTCACATTTATGAAACTGTGGGCGCTTTTCTTTCGTAATGCTAGCTCACTGGGGCGACGCTCTGATTAGCAGCACACAGAGATGCGCCGCCATTGACCCGCGGACTTCCACAAGGCCATCGAGCTTCAATAGCCAAAGGCCAAGAGAACGAAAGAATTCAGTGGCACGATACACCTGCCTTCACCCACACTGAGTAACAGATCGTCAAGGCAATCCTGCTATAGGACAACGTCTCTGTATTACTTCAAAAAGACAAATATTGATATGATGGAAAGTGAAGACTTGTGCTGTTTTTTTGCTGAGGGAGTGGAAACAGCCTTGCTGGGCGTGAACTTTACTTTATCCCCTGACTGATCCAGCTTTCACATGGTCAGAAAAGCAGCTCTCTGTTCCAGACTGCATTCATGGAACAGCACAAAGTAGTAGCTTATAGAGGCTGTTTTTGAGCAGGCCAGTGTTTGTTTGCTTGTTTATTTGTTTTGTGAGGTTTGTTTGGGCAGACAGGCATAGTCACTGGCCCAGCTGTCCTCAGTCTAATGGTGCTTCTATTCTTCTTTTACCATGGACAAACCCTTATAGGATATATTAGTAGAACAAGAACAAGAGTTTTTGTGGCAGCTGTGTAATGACTGTGGCATGTAATTTGCATCATGCTAATTGCAGCCTGTTGGCTTTCACTTCTTGTTAGCAGTGTTAGCATTGTAACTGGAATAAACAGGGATGAGGCATTGAAGGACCTCTGAATATGTTTTGGTTGATCAGACACACCTAACATCAGATATAGTGTAGTGCACAAGCTTTCCCAAGATTTCGAAAAAAAGATCCTTCATCAGCTTCAGCTGTGCAAGCATAGATCAGTTCTACTCAGGAGATGAATCTTATGATTAAACATCTCCTTTTTCTAACATAAACTGGTGTCAATTCCTAGAACTTCAGAAGTGCCTTGCTTGCACAGTTGACAAAGGACCTCTGTCCAAAACATTCTGCTTCTCTGGAAACATGGATATATACACTCACAGGCCACTTTATTAGGTACACCTTGCTAGTACCGGGTTTTGAACCCCTTTTGCCTTCAGAACTGCCTTAATCCTTCGTGGCATAGATTCAACAAGGTACTGGAAACATTATTCAAAGTGTGTGGTCCATATTGACATTATAGCCTCACGCAGTTGCTGCAGATTTGTCGGCTGCACATCCATGATGCAATCTCCTGTCCCACCACGTCCCAAAGGTGTTCTATTGGATTGGGATCTGGTGAATGTGGAGGCCATTCGAGTACAGTGAACTCATTGTCGTGTTCAAGAAACCAGTCTGAGATGATCTGTGCTTTATGCACGTTATCCTGCTGGAAGTAGCCATCAGACGTTGGGTACACTGTGGTCATAAAGGGACGGACATGGTCAGCAACAATACTCAGGTAGGCTGTGGCGTTGACACGATGCTCAATTGGTATTAATGGGCCCAAAGTGTGCCAGGAAAATATCCCCCACACCATTGCACCACCACCACCAGCCTGAACCACCAGAAATCGATACTCATTAGACCAGGCAACATTTTTCCAATCTTCTTTTGTCCAATTTTGGTGAGCCTGTGCAAATTCTTAGCTGACAGGAGTGGCACTCGGTGTGGTCTTCTGCTGCTGTAGCCGATCTGCCTCAAGGTTGAACGTGTCATGTGTTCAGAGATGCTCTTCTGCAGACCTCGATTTGAGTTACTGTTGCCGTTCTATCAGCTCTGACCTCTGGCATCAACAAGGCATCTGCATCCACAGAACTGCCGCTCACTGGATATTTTCTCTTTTTCGGACCATTCTCTGTAAACCCTAGAGATGGTTGTGCGTGAAAATCCCAGTAGATCAGCAGTTTCTGAAATACTCAGACCTGCCCGTCTGGCACCAACAACCATGCCACGTTCAAAGTCACTTAAATCACCTTTCTTCCCCATTCTGATGCTCGGTTTAAACTGCAGCAGATTGTCTTGGCCATGTCTACATGCCTAAATGCATTGAGTCACTGTCATGTGATTGGCTGATTCGACATTTGCATTAATGAGCAGTTGGTCAGGTGTACTTAATAAAGTGGCCAGTGAGTGTATATATAAACTGCAGAACACATTTCCAGAAAAGCAGAACGTTTTGGTCAAAAGGTCCAAAGTTGCTTATATTAATGTAAAAATGATGACCCAGTGATAACAATAATGATCCAATGTATTTTTCTGAGGGGGGCGCTATTTATTAATCTGAATGTAAATAAGTTACCAAGGATGAGCATTCAGCAGGTTGCTATGCAACCATCAGCATGCAGAGACAGTTTGTGGCAGTTTGGCAAATGAGCTGTTTGAACTGTTACACTCTTCCAGAGCTCAGATCTAACGCATCTGTGCTTTTCCAAAAAGAAAATCCAACGACTCTCACACTGGCCTATTTAAAACTCTCACGCGGGTTAAACGTAGCCCAGTTTCATCATTAGAGCAGCAGATGGGGACATTGGGGGAGGATCTTTTCCTGTTTAGATCACACAATCTAAAAGCATGCAATAAAAGGATCCTCCTGTGATTGAGGTCTAACAGTATTTTGTCACCATTTTACCACATTATCTAATTCTGTCTCCAATCAGCAGTGGCAGTGGAAGCACTTAATTAGACAGGCACACAATGATCTCAGGATTGTACATTTTACACAATTCTTTTTCCCCCATACAATTTCAATCAATTGTGGGCAAACACAATTGTCAGTTCAACCGAATCAGTATTAAACCTGGCGCTGCTAACCTGTATGGTGCTGTCTGTTTTGTCAACAGCAATCTTCGAGTCACAGAAAAAACTGAATTCCTGTTTTTACAAAAAAGCCTGAGCAGCACCACCACAGATGTGGTTCAGACTGATGCCTGTCAGACCCCCTAGTTTCTCAGAACTTAATTAGAATGCGTGCAGAGCTGCCAACAATTTGGTGCAGGCGAAATGCCCTAATTGCATATCCAATAAGTCAAGCGAAAAAGCCAGAAAGGGGGACAGTGTGAGCAAAACAGGCTCACTCATTAGACAGTGTGCTCACTTTCCCGCACATACCCCTCTTACTCCCCCCAAACGCTCAAACTGAAGCCCCGTTAACACCACACATAAGAGCTGCTAGCGGCTACAGTCTGCTGCCTCCACCTGTCAAAGCCAGGGCACGACACAGAGGAAGGAGATGAATCAAACACAACAGGACAATGGCCCCTGTTATCGCCACGGAGATACAAAAAGCGTTTTCTGACAGGCAGGAAAACTAGCCTGGTGGGGCGGTGGGGGGGGGTATGTCTGACACAGTAATACAGGCCTGTCAAGTCCATAACACAGTACTGGCTGGGATGATAATCTTACAGGCATAAACAATAGATGGGGTGGGGAATAAGGAGCTGTGTGGAAAAGGGTTGGAGCAAGGATGCTAGCCCTGCGATGGAGGCAGGAGGAGTCTGGAGTCTGCCGCATCTCTCAGGCTCCTGCACACCAGCCCGGCACCCCGAGCTGGGACACCTCCTCCGCCACAGGGCCAGACGCGCCGCAGGGGCAGACGCTCCGCAGGGCCAGACGCGCCGCAGGGGCAGACGCGCCACAGGGGCAGAAGCGCCACAGAGGCAGACGCTACACAGGACGCTGAGACTCCGTCTCACTTGGCATTTCGTCACGCATCTCTTCGTACTGCCCTCTGAAGCTTCAGAGCTGTGTATATTTCAGAATGCCAGAGCAGTGTGGAGGGGGAGGGGGTGGATGCCTCAGTAAGAACCGTTTTCTGTCCTGTGCCAACTCAAGAGATACCTCCAGGTGACCCTATAGAGACCTCCAGGAAGCAGCAGTGGAGGACAGAGGACAGACCACACCGTCTGTGAAGTGCTACCCGAGCTTCAATTGTTTGGCTTGCTTGTGCGCAATCCATGACAGAGCAAAACCAGACAAGACTCTATGAAATCAGCACAGGGATCTGCTCCTGGTCTACTCTGAGCTCAGACCAACATCATGGAATACTAATAAGACAAAAACAAAAATAATATCCTGTTGATTATTTCTTGCATTTAAAAGACCTTTAGATTCCAGGCACGGCTGTGCATCTCAAGCATAAACTGCAATAATGTGAAACGCTAAGACTTGGCAAGCGCGTCGCGTGTGAGTGTGAGGGCCACACGGCCGGCACCTGCGGCACAGCGGACGCTCGTGGCGAATTTGAAGCTCTTTGCAGTCAAGCATTTGCGCACATCTGAAAGTCTTCCCAAACCTGCAGGGAAGTGCTCGCTATCAGCCCAGCTTATGCAGAACAAAAACAACCTGGAAAAGCTTTTTCGAAAAAAGGACAGCTTTTTTTTTCCACAGCCCACTCAAAATCCGATTGAAAAGCATGAAAAAGAAAACGTGAATGATATTTCTGCTGCAAACAGGAGCAACAGAAAATAGTTTGCTGTGTAATTGTGTCCAGGGTCACCATTCAGTAGTGGCATTCAAGCCTTGGCATCTGAAAATGCTGGGCTGAAAGCATCGTAAGACTGGGCACAGAAAGGTTTTATAAATAACATTCAGATATTATAAATCGGCAATGAAACATATTACTCAGCAATCAGTAGTATTACTGATTATTGATTAACCATGGTGGAAAGATTTCAACACCGAAATCAGTTCGTAAATGCCCATTACCTTAAAGTTCTCAGTGTCTATAATGCATGACAGATGTATGAGTACTGACTTCTGAAAACATGTAAGGTGATCACTGATATTCCCTTAGTAGTGGACCATGTCTGGCATTACCCTTAATTAACTTAGAATGTCAGTGGTGTAATTTCCAACAGCCATGACTGGGATTAATTCCTGCCAGGGACACCAGCCTTTAGTATTGCAAAACTAATAACTGGGGAATCAAAAAGGTCTTTGAAGGAAGTACTAATAATTTTGTTTCATTTTTTATTTATAAATCTGTGTTACAGTGCCTGCATGTAAACGTTTACCTTCCATGACGTAAACAAGAGATCCCACGTCCCCCTCTTTAATAATGCAGCTCTCCTTGTCATACTCCACAGGGTACATGCAGTCCACAATCTCCTGGATCTGAGAAAGCTCCAGGTTCTTCATGAAGTCATTGTCCAGAATAGCCTCCTTGATTAACTCCTTGGACCTGTAGATGAAACAGTCTTAAGTGCTGGAAACACACCAAGTACATATTATTGTTGTGGTTGTAGATGTTGATAACAACAATATTATTAATACATGAGAAATAAGGAATATAATAAATAATAGAAATACATACAAAGACAATAGTGTCCATTTATATAAAGGAAAAAAACAAATGCAGCCCTTATGGTGTTTAACAATGTCAGAACAGCACATATGGTCCCTCTGATGGTATTCAAGGCTTCTTCTCAGACAACCAGCAACACAGCTCATGGCACAGATCCTCACAAAGGAGGCTCTCGTTCAAAAGACACTAAAAGCGGCTCTGTGCAGCAGATTCAGACCGTAACCGTCTCAAGGCTGGGAGATGAGCAGACCAAAGTGCCCGTTGAAGGGAGAGCCATCACCTTAGACTGCGAATGCACTCAGAAAGGCCAGTGGCAAGACTGCATTGGCATAAGAGGCCTTCCCATTACCACTGCCGAACGCCGTTCAGAAGCACCAGTTAGGAAGCTGCTATTCCCGTCCATGCTGCGGCTGACTTTAATTATCGTATTACGCTGATAACGCGGGCGAGAGACATTCCCTCTCCTTGAGAGGAATCAAACTGCTCTCCTTCCACGGTAAGGACGGAGTAAACGTGTCACCCGGTGGCGGGTGTGTGGTGCGTGGGTAAGTCCTACATCTTTCACATTAGGATATTTCCACCCTCATACTGGGCATCAGTGCATGCTGAAGGGGGCAGATGAGAGGGGAAGGTTCCCGAGACACAAGATAAGTGCTCTTTTCTCTCTTTCTCTTTTTGTTTTATTTTTCAATTTTTAAATGAGCTCAAGCTAAACTTTACACCGTCAATGCAAAATTAGAAAAATCACCATGTGTTAACTGTCAACGCTCAACCACAGTTCTGGCACCACAGATCTAATGAGTAGACCAGTAATGAGTCTGCTCATGTCATTTCTCAGCCTGCAGTGCCAGTATGAAGCACAGTGTGATTTAATACATATTTATTATGAGATACTCATAATAAATATGTGATTAAGACAACATACAATTAAATAAAAAATGATAAGCGCACCTTTGTAGACCAATTGTGTTATGTTGAAATTATATTTTAAGCTCAGCAGTTCCTTTACTAACATAAGTAGGTGAATTTGAAATGTGAAATGTGTTACCCTCCAGTTGTTCTAGATAGAGATCACATTCAAACAACCTGGTGTTTCTACACAGACACGTGTAAACAGGGACAGGAGCCATGAAAAGAAGATCAAATCCAAAGGACAATGATTCATGTAGAGCTTCCTCTAGAACCCTATGGTGGGCCACTGTGTGACAAGAATTCAATCACATTTTCACTTTCATTGAGCCACTGCATTGGGGGCTATTACAGCATCTCTGGTGCTGGCATTATAACATCTCATCTACAGTTTCCAGCATGGATCTGAAAGGTTTTAAAGCAAATCAGTTTGAGTCACCTGTAACAGTTCTCACTAAGCAGCAAAGTAAGTTCTAGTAATAAATGTAGTAGCAATACATTAGTCTTTTGTGGATGTTGCGGACTGCTGTGACCTCCTGTTCATTAGTGAAATCAGAAAGGCCATCACTGAGGCCCAAAGTTCCTCTCTGAGGCGGCAACCACAGGTGACAGCTAGCATTTCACGACCAGCTCCCTCCGAGGGTGTCCAAACCACACACCGCTTTGAAGGGGGGTCACCATGGTGACAACAAATGAAATGCCACCTTTTGTCAGGCTTCACGATTTTAATCTCTGAGTCTCTGATATGAGGGACAAACAGGCTGGCAGGCTACTTAGAGGAATGTTGGTGTGATATTTAGCCAGATGGAACTTGGCTTTGTTAAACTTTGGTTAAGACAAGCTGAATTTTCTCAGACAATCTGGCATCTGGTGTGGGTCAGGACTCTTGTTGTAGTGCGTGCTGCGAGCGTCCTTGCCCAGGTCCTTACTTCTCTCCCAGTCCATGGTTTACAGTGTGTTTCTTAGCCCCCCCAACCTTCCCCCACCCCACACTCTTTTGTTTAAAAAGATTTATGTCTTCGAGGCCTTGGAGACCAACGCCGTGTAACTGCCATAAAAGGATAAAGTATGCTCATGCTGATGGATGCATTCCGGGAAAAAAGGAGCCTTCATGGGGGCCTTGCACAGAAGAATATGTGCAGTTAATAATCATTTGCAAAAACTCAATGTGAGCCATTCTGTTTGCTGCCGTTTGAATAGCGTGTTGCTGAAAGTCAGCAGAGGGACATTTAACAGTCCATTGGCAAACAGAAATGGAGGAAATATATGAAAAGTTCAGCATGTGACACAACACCCCGAGGTACTTTGAGAAGTCTGTCTGGGACAAGCAGTCATCTCTGAAATGCTTCACAGTTCTGCCCTGTGTGTAGCAATTGAATGCTCTGACATTAGCCAAAGAACATATTTTGACACCTTTCAACCCACATGGTTTTAAAAATAGTTTCAAAGACAGACCATGGCTGGACATGCAACAACCTGTATGAGCACCGCTATGATATACAGGGGAAGAGTAGAAGCCCAGTGACAACTGAACGTTACCAGTTACCATACAGACAATTAAAGCCCTCACTCTGGATACATGCATCTGCTAAATGCCAGTAATGTAAAAATGTAAATGTACGATAAAGTCATGCATACATGGGCATCCCCCAAACCTTCAGAATTACATGACATTAACCAATGAAATCTCTTAAGAGCAGAAGATCCAATACATTTCTGTAACAAAGTAGCCTCATCTTCTACCACATCATGACAGCACCAATTTTTGCACATTCAAGTCCTTACTCTAGTGTACCTGCTGTAGACTGAGAATTCCCTTCCTCTATGCAGTATCCTAGCTGTGTGGGTACATTGTAATAATACAGACTCTTGTCAACTTTTATCAAATTAACATGGTTAATATTTGCTTTCTTTTCACCACCCGTATTCACAATCAGGAGAATGAATTGAAACACAGAAGCTCGTGATGCACACACATGGAGGCAAAAAGTATAATTCTCCAGGCAACACACACACACAGAACAGGGAATGAGAAGGTGAGAGAGACAGACAGACACAGAGCCTGAGACAGAGATGGAGAGAACAAAGATGGTGGAATGAGGAAAGCACAGGTGGAAACCAGTAAAACTGTTCCAGGAAAACGGACACCGTTCCAGTGTAAAAACACTCTTTACATTTTATTCTGAATATATTCTAGGTAAAAGTTTCCAAGGGAAAAGAATTTCAATATTTACCAGGTTTATTGAAAAGGCTACTTTTCAATGAATCAGTGCTGTCAAAGAGTGGTTGGCTAGGATAGTGTTCCATGGACAGTTATCCATGATGATACAGTACCATAGAGAGTCTATGACATGAGGTGGCACTTAAGACCTGTGTTTAGCCATTCATTCTGGGTTGACTGTGCTACTTAGCTATGAGCAGAAGCAACAAGTGTGAGTAAGATAGGTGCTGGTATCAGTGCTTTAAGGGCTGCCCCATGCTTTGTCACGTTGCGTAAAGGTGTGCTATCCACGCTGGGTCACAATCACTAGTAATGACGCTGTCAAGTATGATGCTACTATCCAGTGACCAAGAGTGGAAAGACTACAGAATTAGTGATATGTAAAGGAATGTTTTGATTCTTTTGTACCATGCTAATCTCTCTAAACTCCTTCAGGCAGGTTAACAAGCCAACTAATTAAATCTCTGTAATATTTGTAAGAATGTTGCTGCTATAATAACTTTGCATTGCCATTTATTAAGTGTCACATTGGAGACCTATGTCGAAACTGCAAAATATAAATATACACATTTGGAAACCTACTGTGGGCTCTTTGGGTAGAAAGGAAGGGTAACTTGATTAAGATCCTGGATGTCTAGGGCTGTGGGCTCAGCTGAGATCGCCTGCCTCTTGGTCCGTTGATGCTCTTGAAGCACGCTTTGCGTGTGGACTTGTTGAGTTGCCGGTCTTATTACCGAACGGTATTTGTCCAACTCGTTCTGAAGCTTTTGGATCAGCTCGTCTTTTTGGTCCAGTTCTAACTCCAGCTCGTCGATAAGCGCGTCCCTCTGTCTTAATTCCTCAATCTTTTCTTGTAACGCATACTGAAGATCACGCAAAGTACCCATACCTCAGCGGAGACGGATCACAACGTCGCGACAAACTTACAGAACAATTAGTCATGAAATTAACAAAGATCGTTTTTGTCCCAATCCTCCTGATGGTGCGGGTAAACAAAGACGTAAAGCCTAACCCACTTATTGTCGGCAAAACAAGAAAATTATTAAAACAAATAAACCAAAAAAGCCTCAAGCGCATATGAATTTCCGACACATCGCAGCCAGAAAGCGAAGTTTTTACAAAGGATGCATTTTCTTCTCCAAATACGCCAGTCACCGCTAAGAGTCTGGCGCGCTTGTAGAATGCCAAACCACTTCGTATTCGCTGTGGGAGTAATAAGTTCGCGGCTCTCCTCTGCGCGGTAACCAGCCAATGGGAACGCATCAGCGCACACCTTGACATCGGTAAGCCACTGAGAGCGCTCAAGCAGTTTAACCTGCCAGGAAAACCTGTTAAAATGCATATCCTCTTTACATCTCTTCTCGCAGCAGTTGCTAAAGCTCCTGAAGTTGGCACTGTGCAGCAACTGGCTGTTATGAAGGAAGCCTATTAATTACAAAGACTATAGATTTGTTTTGTCTTGCTTTGTGTTTCTGAGTTTTTTTTCTGAATTCCATCATTATGCTATTCTAGGGCTTAAATTCTCTTGTATGAGTTTTACACTCTACCAGAACTAATATTAATGGCGAGGAATGCCAAATAATATTTTGCAAGCACTCTGACGATATAGATTGGGTTTGATATGTTGCTTATTGATTAGTGTTAATTAAAGTGTCATAATATGATGTAATGTGACCTACAGTTCAATGCGTTTACACTGCATATAGATAAAAAATGAGATTCCTTCCTAAGATTACTTCTTGCGATAAATCAGTGCTGTAAAAAGTACTAAGTTACCTCCTAGCGGACGATGCTAAATCAGGGCAAGCAATTCGAAAAAAGGACCAAATCCTCCCTCTTGTGGTCAGACTGCAGAATGACAGACCCAGCCTACTGAGATCATTAGTAGAGGGCAGTTAAATACTGTTTACATTCAAACCAACTAAACCGACAAATCCAATGTAGATTAATCTTGTTAAAATGTCCACAATAAAACAATTATTTTTTCCCGCGCCTCATTTTCACAAAAGGTGAATTTGAATTCGTTCTATTTATCCTTGCGAACAGATCCAATTAAGGGACCCTGCAGTCTTCGCCGAAGAGTTACAAGATACGGGGTAGCGGCTGCACATCAAAGGGTCTGAGTGAGCGCGAGGAGTAAGAGACGCGATGCTAATGCAGGGAGGGCCGACGTGTGAGCCAGTCAGGGGCACAGGGCACGGAGAACCAAGAGCCTTTTATCTGTCCGAGTAAGATAACACACTTTCCATGCTCAAGTGTTTTTCAAGGAGGTTGTTGATTATATAGTGAGTTCTAAATTAGACCAAGCAAGCCAGGTGTGGGAGGCTGAGTTTGTCAAAGCACAGGATTAGATTATTCATAGATATGCAAGCATGACTATATATATAGTATCCGCCAGTGTTTCCTTGTGAAGTTGTAATATTTATACCTAACGTTTATTACCAAAACCACAGTAAATGAAATAAGTGGATTTTTTGGCAATAGATCCATACAGTAGGTGCTACAGTATAAGCAGACATCTTTTTCGTATATCACACTTACATTACAGTAAATTCAACTATATTTAATAAACCGGATAATCGAAAAACTTGATGAAACATGTTAATCCGGTGTTAGACCCGTGTTAGATCAGTGGGAACAGTTTTCCTCTCAGCTGTAATAGCTGAACAAGAATACAAACCCAGGTTACATTTGAACTTTAATTAGGATGTCTTCTACTGGGGACGCCGCATTTAAAGAAAGCTAAGCTGTTCAATCTACAATGTAGATTTTCACAATCATGGTATTTTAGCGGCATCTAGTGGGAGAAATGTTAACGTTTATAAATTCATATATATATCTATATATATATATATATATATAGAGAGAGAGAGAGAGAGAGACAGAGAGGGGGGGGGGAAGGTGAAGGCAACAGTGGCATTTCGGGGCACAAACTGGGAGAAAACCCCCTATGTCTACATGCGCTAATCACCATTTAATGTATCATGTGCATTATTTTCATAAGTAAATAAATACGACGAGGCTCTTCAATACCATAGCCATGCTTTTGACAGACAGTAAAAGCTGTTTTTAAAACACAAAGTGACATGAGACAAGATTTTTATCACCTGAAAGTAAAACCTGGAAAATGGCATGTCGGCATGCACCATAAATGTCATTGTAAGTTCCTGTTAAATAAAATATTTTGTAATCGTTAAATATTCAACAAGGTTAGGATAGAGCGTTTCGGAGCAGTGAAGAAAGGGCAGGATTGGACACGTGCTATCTTATAAACAGGACTGTGTAAGGACAATTTATCAAGTTATACCGCTGTAAATATGCTCACTTGTCTAATTATATATCCAATTGACCTATTTACCTTATTCAGACTAAAAAAGAGGGGGAAATGGGAAAATCACCCCAAAGCACTGAAGTGTGAACGCAAAGTGACAGAAATCAGAGATAGATTAGAATTCTTCACCACGTTCATTCACTATTGCAAATGCTGGGTAACCACTACATCCCCACCCAAATTCCGGGGCTTAAATGGCTCTGACAATGAAAACAAACATGTCTGAATGTCTTATATCTTTCCGTTGTTGACAAATTCACCAACCGGCGCAGAAAGTAACAGCGCGAGAGAAACTGTAGCCTCCGCAACACACACATTATAAGACACTGTAAGATTTGCTAGGCTACAAATATCAAAAAGCTAGATGTGGACACGTATATAGAACATAATAAAACAGATTTTACTTGCCTGTCAGACTTGGTATGTTTCCGTAAAGCTTCACTTGTCAAGTCCTGGAAGGATCTGAACGTCTGAGGTTCTGCCGAGATGCCTTGAGCTCGTCTCGTCCTGGGTCCAATAATTTGCGCGCTCGGCAACACGGATTGGCATTTGTGCAGTTTTCTCTTAAGATCATCTATCTCGTCTTCCTTCTCGACAAGCCGCCTTTCCATTTCTTTTATCCTCTCCTCTTTTAGCAGAAGAATTTTTGCGAAATCTTCCTCTAAATCGTTCATTTTGCCACCCAAGAGAACTTTGACCTTGCTCTCGAGAAGTGATGCTGGTGAAGTTCTGAGTTGATAGTTCGAACACGATTCTCTGATTTCCGGTGTGTCCAGATTAATTTAACGGTAACTCAACAGGAAATGAAATTACTCAGAGGTAACCCTTCCAGGCTAATGGTTATATCTCATTCAGAAGGCAACTAGGCTAACCTCTCTTCCCTTAGAGGGACGTCGGCCACTCTGCTCCAGAGCAGCACGCGCAATGCGGAGCGTTCAGTCGTGAAACAATTGCCGAGTGGGGAAGGCTGAATGAACTGACCGGAGACGAAAACTACTTGAAAAGCAGACAGGACGCCTAAAATAGCGTCAGTTACCATATGATATGATTGGTGACGTAGTTTCATGTAACCTGACCCAGTGCTTCAAGACAATGCTTTACGTCTGATGGTATAGCCTCTTCATACGTATAACACAGTCAATGGAAGGTTTATCGCAGAGCGCTGATCCACCAAGCCAACCAGCACACGAATACAATCTGCAAAAAATCTACTGCCTCTTAGATACCATTGCAAACAAATTTTACTTATGGACAACTGTTACATAAATAAATACACATTAATTAATTTGAACCTAATTCAGTGGTGTTCTGTGTATTATGGAGCAGCCACTACATTTTTACAGTTTACATGATCTGTTAACCCACAATAACTTTTCCCGTTTACATTATCTGGTAGCCCACAATGATTTTGTGTTTCAAGAAACTGTCTTTGTTCAGCTAATTGAATGGTAATGTATCACATTTCATACAATGAATGCTCAGGGCTTATGAGAGTCATATGGCCATCCAACTCCAACTACAGTTAATCTTTAAAAAGCCACTGGCCTGGAATATGGAAAAACTTCCCTCTTCTCGTTCCATTTGAGCGCTCACTAACAGTCCAACATAAAACCTGAAGCTTGGGCTTGCAACACCCAGGACCTCAGCCATCAGATCCTCTACCCATCATGCCATTTGCATGTGGCTGCCTGTCATTGGAGGAATGACCTGATGTTGCCTGATGACTACATGTCCCATAGAGCAGGTCACCTTGACACCACCTGATGGGTTACCTCAAGATGATGCTGTGAGACAATGCAGTTCTCAAAATCCGTGTGGATTGTGTCTCGCATCCCAGTGATTGTATGTGTGTGTGTGTGTGTGCGCGCGTGTGTGTGTGTGCGCCATCCGGTGCTCTCCAGGGAGAGCTCAGCTTTCACTGGAGCCTTGGCAGACATTAGTCACCAGCCTTCCTGTAATGCACACAATTTCTCTCATCGAAACTGTAGAGGGCCTCTAATATGAAGACAGGATGTTGCAAAATCAATAATGTTTATCTCATATGCCTGCCCAGCAAAAAAAGCAGGAGGGGGAGGGGCCATTAGCTGGTCTGATGCAGCAGAGAGATTGATGGAGGGGTATTTTTTGAGTAAAGCTTTAGAGCTTTGGTTCAATACCATGAATGGAGTGGAAATACCTTACATGGTCATGGCCATACATTTGACAGGAAGAGAGGGAGAAACACGGATGTGTAGACATACGCACATATTTATTATTATTAATGATAATAAAAATATATAATCTGTATTTTATTTATATTCCTTTTGTAGAAACTGCTCTACTTTGTCAGGACATGACAGCTATTATGCGCATCGTACACCTTAGCTGGGTCTGTGTGGTAGACACGGACATTGCAGCCTTTCAAAGACAGGTGTTTATTTTTAAGGGACCTATCTCTCTCTCTCTCTCTCTCTCTCTCTCTCTCACTTTCTTACTCCCCTGGTGTAATAGATTACTTCTGCACTTGCTCTAATTACCATGGGAGCACCCTCCTGTTTTCCACGCCTCTTTCATTCATAACCTCCACATACTGGATTTCACACGTGCCTGACTGCTGCTCCCAGGAGCCTCCCAGTTAACGCCCTGAGATGGGGGGCTGCTGGCGTATCACCCGGGGAATGACACAGTGGCGTCTGTTTGGAGCCAAGCCATGTAAACACTCCACTCCGCTACTTGACGTGGGTGTTTCTGAAAAAAAAAATTGCCCAACAGAGCTGAAAAAGTATGTGCAAAACACAGACAGCACACCAGATGTCTCCAGTAACCCAAACTCCTCAAGGACTAGCTGTAACACAATGTAAACCAACCCATCAAACCTTTCTTCAGTGAATTATTTCTGTATAGACTTTGTAAAGAGTCTTAGAGTCTGACTCCTCCTGTATTGTTAAGTCTCTCTCTCTATTCACTCTCTCTCTCAGCTATCTGTTCTCTTTCTCACTCTCAGTTCTCTCTCTCTCTCTTTCTCTCTCTCTTTGTCTGTCTGCCCTCTCTCCCTTGCTCTGAATCTCCCTGTCTCTTGTTCGATTTCTCCTGTTTTACTCCCCTTTTCCTGTTGTCTGAGCTCATGTGGGGTCCTGGCACAAGCATGAAAGCTCAGAGCTCATGTCCTTCTCTTTTTAAACACTGCAGTATAAAAGTGTACAAAGCACTAATCTGTTACTCTGGGGCAGATGAGCCAGGCTGAGCCAGAAGGCAAAACCCTCATTACAGTTTGTATGATGGAATTTTGGGTGTCTGCATAAATTTCTCAGAGAGACAGAAACAGAATGGAATAATTGGAGCTGGTTTTTGATTTTACATAATATACCCTCAAGGATTATATTTTTACAAAATCTCATGACAAATTGAGGAGTGCATCCGAGTGAAGTCATCTATTGCTGATTCTTATTGATTTGTTCTTTAATCGTTGGCAGATATCATATGGCAGGAAATTGATTGGCTCTTTTGTTGGATGTTTGTCTTTTAGGAAATACTGTTTGTGTTTCTGAGGACAATGCTGGGTCTGGTCCTCCATGAGGTTGCCACAGTTCTCCAGGTAGATTTCTGAGCACACGTTAAAGGTATGATTAACAATGTTAAATGGTTGTTCAGACTGTCAAGACAGAAAGCTAGATTTGTAATCTTGTTGTCAGAGAACAGGCTTGCCACCTGAAAACCTTGGATTGAGGCTGGGAATAAGTCATATATAACAAAACATTTTTTAAAAATATACATAATATGTTTTTCAGATAGATTTGATTATTTACATGTGTTACAGTAGTCTAAAACACCATGAAACAAAAAATATCCTGATAACATCCTCTTGTAAAAATGTATGGTTTAAATAAATATATTTGTATCACTAATGTGAAGAATCCAAAGTCATGCCTGTTAAGATGAATTTATTGCATCTGAATTTCCTGTTGTGCTCTTGTCCCCAGGTTTTTCTAGAATTCAGTAGCTGCCACAGTTGAACCAAAGACAGAGGATGTGAAGCCCAGTGTAAGGATGTGAAGCCCACTGTAATGATGTGGAGCCCAGTGTAAGGAGTCGGAGAAGCCCAGTGTACGGATGTGGAGAAGCCCAGTGTACGGATGTGGAGCCCAGTGTAAGGATGTGGAGAAGCCCAGAGTACGGATGTGGAGAAGCCCAGTGTACGGATGTGGAGAAGCCCAGTGTACGGATGTGGAGAAGCTCAGTGTAATGACGTGGAGAAGCTCAGTGTAAGGATGTGGATAAGCCCAGTGTAAGGATATGAAGCCCAGTGTAAGGATGTGAAGAAGCCCAGTGTAAGGATGTGGAGAAGCCCAGTGTAAGGATGTGGAGAAGCCCAGTGTAAGGATATGGATTAGCTCAGTGTAAGGATATGGATTAGCTCAGTGTAAGGATATGTAGCCAAGTGTAAGGATGTGAAGCCCAGTGTAAGGACGTGGAGAAGCCCAATGTAAGGATGTGGAAGGTTAACACCAAGGTCACCCCAGTGTTGATGGGGCACTGGGACCCCTATGCTGGAGAAGTGGCTCCAACAAATCCCAGGGATGACAATGTACAGTCCAGTCCAGAAGGGCACAATTCCAGGAACCTCGCCAGACCCGCGAGCTCCCAGCCTCTGGTAGAAGGCCTGAGTCTGAGGAAATAGATATGACCACCCCTGGAAAGGTGAGACAGGACCTTGACCTTGACCTTCCAAAGTGACCTGTTCTTCCACACCAGCAGCCATACTGGTTTGTTGTGATTGACTATTTCTCTCCAAGAATTCATGTTGGTTAGAAACATTATTTACCATTGTTTTAAAAATACCACAAGATACATCATATGTACCAGAGCCACTTCCATATATGCTGTGCACTGTAAATATGTCACTGATCATTGTTTAAACATCAATATTAATTTTATGTATATAGCTGTGCACCGCCGATGAAGGACCTCTGTCTGAAACATCCTGTTGCTCTGGAAAATTTGTGTACTTCACTACAATTTTTAATATCTCCATGTATCTTTCTAAAGTGCACTGCAGCGACTCACCTGGAATCTTCTTTAGATGGATGGATGGAATCAAACCTGCAGTGAAATATACAATTGGAAATGAATTTGGATGCAATGGAAACTTTGTGTACTTTGTAAAGAATTTTTAATGTATCAAAACATCTCCCTACAAAACATCTCCCTACATATCTTTTTAAAGCTTACTCGCCATCCTGGTTTTTAAAGCTTACTCACCATCTTCTTTGTATGTCACCTTCCCCCCAGGCATCTGTTTGTAGTGGTGTGGTCCACCACGTGTGTTTGTTGTGTTTGTTATATGTTGCCACACCCCCTTGTTAGCCTGCCCTCTGTCAGTCTGTTTCACTGTCGCTAGTTATCCCTTGTTAATGTTCTGCCCTCCATTGTCAGTCATTGTATCTGTACACTGTCAGTTGTCATGGTGTCTGTGTATAGGTTACGTGTAATAAACGTCTGCTTGTGCACCGCTCTCTCTCTCTCTCTCTCCCTCCCTCCATCGCTCATGACACGCACCGCACATCACTTATATATTATATATTTATAGGAATAAAGTACCGTCGAATTGAACTGAACTGAACTGACAGAGAGACAGTAAAAGACAGAGAGAGAGAAAGTGGGGCAAAAAGTGGTTTTATCATCGAGTCACATCCACTCATCCAATCAATACACACAGCAAGAAGGACTTGTTTTTCCATTCTGATACATTAATATTCTTTGCTGCCTGACACTACAGCAGTACGGAGACATTGGTTATTGGAATTCCTTTTACAGCTACATTTTTTAGATCAGAAAGAATGTTTTTTCGGATTTGGCTTATTTTTCACAAAACAAGATTAAACAACATGATCTAAAATAAAAATTGCTTGTTTGCAAATATTTACATTTAGTATTAGCACTAATTAGCATTAGTTTGTGTTTGGTAACTCATTCTAAAACACACACTGAAGTACTGTAAATCACTCATTTCTCTCATTAAAGACTATGTACCAGATTTTCAGTGCAACAGATCCTGATTTAAGACCCATTGTATATAAAGTTTGCCTCAGGGTCAACTTATGCCACATGACACTGGTTACCTCAGAAAAACACACATCTGAATAAAAGACAATGGTGAATGTCTTCTCCATTACACAGCAGGGTAACACTGAAGGTCAGTTCTATTTGTGATCTCTGAATGACATGCAATATAAGTACAGGACCATATCTTATCAGTGGAGCCTCTTATGTAAGGAGCTTTCCTCTAGGAGACCACAGTGCTTGGTCAGATACCACCTTCAACAGGATGGAGACATTGTGGTGGTGACACACCAAATTTCCTCCTATGAAGATATTTTTAAAACCACTGTGAGAAAATTTTTTTAAAGCAGGCTTGAGCAGGCTGCATCTGACAGGTAGAAACCCATGCTGGCTCTAGGCTTGGGCCTAAGGCTTGGGCCTAAGGGCTGGGCCTAACCATCACCCACTGATCTGAGAATAAGAAATAGTAAACAGAGAAATGAGTGAACCTCTTCTTTGTTCTAATGTAAAATGATGGATGAATGGTATGAGTCTCTTGACAATGTTATCTGTAAAGAAACAGGTCACAAGATTCCCTTAAGTGCTCATATTTATAAATGTGTTAATTTAGATTTCAATCAAAAACACTGTCTAATAACATTAAATCTGATGTTGTATTTGTGCTTAGAGGTGGACTCTGCATAGTAATAAAGGTAATATAATCAAAACTGATTAACCCACTCCTTACATTCCCAAGCAAGAGACCTACTCACCAGCTGGGGGCGCTAGAATCCACAGCAAGTGCCCCATCCTTGTCAAGTCCACTTGAAGAGAATCACTACAGTCCATTAGCCTAAAATCCTAACTCTTCACCGACATCCCATTACAAACTGTACACAACCATTTCATCCGCAGGTCTCCCGGTACCCATTTATACTCTTTTAACAGACCCTTGGCATTGAGCTGCCATTTGTGGGGTAAGACAGTAGCTTTACAATGGTGGTATACCTGAATTTGCACAACAGGGCTTGCAGTGCAGAGATCAGTGGAGCTCAGGTACCCTCGGGCCATATCTAACGCAAACAACCGGGGGGGACAGCAGTGTTTGCCTGGTCAATAAAATGGCTAATGGCACAGGGTGGAAAATACAATGACATTATACCAAAAAATATCATATGCTGCAGGTTCATTTCTGTCGGCATGAAGAGGATGAAAAGGGGGGGGGGGGGGGTAGTAGAATTAAAGCTGCAACAATGCAGAATTTACCCTTGATATAATTATGGGAAAACATGCCTTTTTTCAACATTATCAGCATGACAGGATATTAACTCTTTCACCAACTCACAGGCACAGAGCTCATTTCACTTTATTGCTTGCAGGGAATCAGAACTCCAGTTCATAGGAAATGCAGCTATGAAGGCTGCAACCGAATGCATCAAGACCAAAGGAAGGCCCTTGGTTGATGTGGCTAAACACACACTATATCACGGCAAAATATGTGTAGGGAGATCTGTAATGCCTTTGGGGGCTTTTCTTCAAAGAGATTGGGCTGCTAGTTGGAGGCACCATGTTCGTGCTGTTCCTGGTCAAAGGGCTTCTGCCTGGAGAGAGAGAGAGAGAGAGAGAGAGAGGGAGAGAGAGAGAGGCAGGGAGATAGGGCTGGTTAACGATTAACCAACCCAGCTTGTAAAGCAGCTCCAGGACAGTGAACCTTTGGAGTTTGATATGATGTGATTATAGAATCACCCCCAGTGACACGTTGCCCAGTTTGCCAGAATGAAGGTCTGAGTCTTCCGGGTGGTGATCTCTGAAATTGCTCAGGTAAGTTCCCCTCTTTTTCACTCTCGGGCCGGAAGCCTCATGCTGAAGGGGCTGATGTGTGATCAGACATCACAGCCGCTGCTCCAGACATCACGCCGTTTATTTACATTTCCTCAACTGTGATGCTGGTCTGTTAAAAGCAATATGATACCGCAGACTCCATCAAGGCAGGACATCAGAAAAGAAGGCATTTTCATGACTCACATGCTTAATCACTTGAGTGACAATAACAGATGTGAAAGTTGAGAAAAAGAAATGAAAACTCTGCAGGAGAAATAAATGGTCTGCTTTCCACGCGATCTGATGCTGGTGAACACGTACTACTTTGCCTATTTGACTCGCTTCAGCTGATAAAGGAAAACTGAGCTACTCGTCACAAACTGCTGCTCGTCGGATTCTGAAATGTGTGTAGCTACCATATGTATGTTGTCACCATATGTTCTCAGAGACATCGGTTATTAGTGCTTATAGCTGTTGTTAGATGCAATATTGATGGGGTATGGCTGGCAACATATGGTGCACTTCACAACTGTGGGGCCAAGACGTCATTTCTGGCTCTGCCATATTCAGGCAATCATAACACGCCACAGGGGCTGTGTTTTACATCGAAAATCGATATTTGCAGGTAATAAATACACTGCAGAGTTGAGAAATGCATTTTTCCTTATGTCACTATGATTATCAACTGGAGGCGTTGCAGGCAGTCCAGGCCAGCAAGACGGCCTTCACTCCTGTGTGTGTTTAAGCTTCAGTCAACAAAGCCCCAAAAAGCAGGTACTGATCTGGGCCAGATAAGCTGCAGGCTAGTTATCTTGTTTATGCAAACGGTAACCAGGTCGGCCAGGAGTGTGCGTCCCAAGAGCCAGGAACTCACTAATGGACTTCCCCCCATTATGGATCTGCCTATACAGTATTACAGCAGTCTCCATAATGGACCTGCCTATACTGTATTACTGCAGTCTCCATAATGGACCTGCCTATACTGTAATGGACCTGCCTATACTGAATTAAAGCAGTCTCCATAATGGACCTGCCTATACTGTATTACTGCAGTCTCCATAATGGACCTGCATATACTGTATTAAAGCAGTCTCCATAATGGACCTGCCTATACTGTAATGGACCTGCCTATACTGTATTACAGCAGTCTCCATAATGGAAATTGCCTTTCTCCAAACATAATGACATGATGGCAACAGCTGTAGTTTTCTATCACTTCTTCTGGGACATTGAATAAATAAGATGATTGGGAGAGCTTCAACTAATGGATAATTTCTTTGTGAGTTATATCATAGTCAATCATTTTCTGATGTGAGACTTGGATGTCGTTGCCCTTTGTGGGCGAGTGCCCCGTGGTTGCAGAGGGCAGGGCAGTCAGCCGATTCATTGTTGGCAGGGTGAGATGTATGGCATTAAATATCAACATGAAATATGCTCTCTGTCCTGGGCTCTGTGCAGGCCCCTGAAAGGACACCTACTGTATGTGTGCTGAAAGGCCCCATCTCATGAGACTCGCCACTGTAAGCTAGTCACCCTGCCCCAGACAGCTTGGGGCTTCAGGAGGCTATACTGTTATGCTATACTGGGCCCATGTGAACCTCAATAAGGTGGCAGTGGCAAGATTCTCCACGGAGTGCCATGCAACCATTTTGGACGCTCACAGCAAAAAGACAATAGGCGTGAGATCCTCTGTTCCATTGTGACTGAAGATGGGGCTTAAGTCTGATTGAAGATGAACGGTAGTCTCGTCCCATTTGACCCCTGCTTTAAGAAGAGTGGCTCTGTTTTTATGTCCCCCCCTTTGATCAAGTGAAGTTTAAAAGAGACAAAGACAGATGCCCATTGATTATTTGAAGAGCCCAGGGCTTCTGGTCATCTATCCTTTTTTATTTTTTTACCAGTGATTAAATCAAGCTTGTTGCACAATAGCCTCATCATCTGCAGGATTGGTGGGTGAGGTTTGGACTTATTTGCTGAGTGAGCACTTCTGTCACTGATTTCAAGGCTGTTTTTGCAGCAGGGGGGTAGATGCACTTGTCTGATGTTGATTGGAGGGTCTGGGGGAATTGGGGTGTGCTTTTGCTCAAATTTAAGCAAATACAGTTGCCTGCCGCTTTGGATCCCTTCAGTTAATAATTACACAGTGGTCCTTGACCTGGAACTGAGAGAAATTACTTTTTCTTTCTCTGTCTGTCTCTCTCTCTCTTTCTGTGTGTATTCAAATTGACAACCCATTATAGGGAAAGAGGCACAAAACAGACAGGTTTTTGTCTATTTTCCAGGGAGAGAGGTGGCTTAAAGCAGATACCAAACAATGTCAATTCTGTTTGGCAAAGATGAGTTCAGAAAAGATGTTGACAACGTAATATCATTGGGATATACTTTGTAAGGTGATTCATCCATATGTGCTGAAAACATGAGACAGACAGAAAACACTGGTAGTGGAAACACTGGTGAAGATTTGTCTCCTAAGTGACCCAACCTGACAAGGCAAAGCAGAGAGCAGCCATGGCCTTTTAGAATGAATCAGCAACATGCCTTGTCATTCACGTGTGTTTGAACTTTGATTTAATTTCAGTGAGCACCCCTAATTTTGCTGATTTATTGCTGATAATCACTCACAATGGAAACCAATCAAAAATGCGGGGATGGACTGACTGGCACGCCGAAAGAGGCTCCACTGCGCGCGCTCATCCAGCGCACAGGATATCAGTTACACCAGGTAGGAGCCATCATCTACAGCAGACTACAATACCCAGCATTACCCAGCACCAACAGCAGACTACAATACCCATAATTACCCAACACCCACATCAGACTACATTACCCAGCATTACCCAGCACCAACAGCAGACTACAATACCCAGCATTACCCTACATCCATAGCAGACTACATTACCCAGCATTACCCAGCACCAACAGCAGACTACAATACCCAGCACCTACAGCAGACTACAATACCCAGCATTACCCTGCACCCACAGCAGACTACAATACCCAGCATTACCCAGCACCAACAGCAGACTACAATACCCAGCTTTACCCAGCACCTACAGCAGACTACAATACCCAGCATTACCCAGCACCCACAGCAGACTACAATACCCAGCATTGTTCTCCACTTTAGACAAAAGCCAAAAACATGGAGGGCACCAGCTGAGTTTGGGATAGACACAGACACATTTATTACCATAACCATAAAGAGGATTTGCATGTTAGTATACAGACTAATGTAGTTACAATACAGTACCACCATGTGGTAAAAATTGTGCACTGCTCTCTATTATCTCTCTAGAGCAGCTACGTTTGTGCAGTATGTGAGGGCCGTTAGCCAAGTCGTAATGCGCAGAGCATTTTGCATATGATTAGGAATTTGTTCAAATAACATCAAATGAAAACATATAAACGAACGCGGGTAGTTTTAGCAGTTTTATGTTTCCTTCATTTGTACAAAATGCAACAAAACTTTGCCTAAGTTTTGTTAATGATTAGGAGACTGTACAGACCTGTACTTTCAGTGCAGTAAGTAAAAGTCAAGCCTCATGACTCATGAAGTGAATGCACCCGAACGGTAGGACTGAACACCTCAGAGTTAAGGCATCCTCCATCACTCCATCCTTGCAATAAACTAATCGCTGCACTCCAGGGTCCTCATGTTGGTAGTTCATTGGCCATCTGATCACTGTGGCTGTTAGCTGACCTTTGCCACTGATCCTTGCTTTCATTACTGTCTGTCACCAGTTTTGTCCTATCCTGCAGGAGAATGGCCAGAGGAGATATGGTGGTCCACCTCCAGGCTGGGAGGGTCCGCCCCCTGAGAGAGGCAGTGAAATCTTTGTGGGCAAACTGCCTCGGGACCTGTTTGAGGATGAACTGGTGCCTCTCTGTGAAAAAGTAAAGAAAGTTTTGATCTGGCAAATCTGTACATCATTTTTTTATGTTTAATTACACATATTGGGATCTTTAAGTGTAAATACTTATTAAAGGACAAAAAACTATGATATGGTAGACATTTTAGCACCATTTAAAAAACATCCTAATAAGGTACAAAAAACAGGACATTATCTTATGTTACTAGTATTTTATAACTTTTCTCTGTCTACAGTTTGGCAAAATATATGAAGTACGAATGATGATGGATTTCAACGGCAACAATCGAGGTTACGCTTTTGTTACCTTCAGCACAAAACAAGATGCCAAGAATGCAATGAAGCAACTGAATAATTATGAGATCAGGTAAGCTGTTGCCATATGCATCACTGTAAGTGGTACCACATCTGTGAATCCAACAGAAGGCAATGCGTCTATTATTTCACTTCAGGAATGGCCGACTCTTGGGTGTTTGTGCGAGCGTGGACAACTGTCGCCTCTTTGTGGGGGGCATCCCCAAAACCAAGAGGAAAGAGGAGATCCTAGCCGAGATGAAGAAGGTGACGGACGGTGTGGTGGATGTGATCGTATACCCCAGCGCCGCAGACAAGAGCAAAAACCGCGGCTTCACCTTCGTAGAGTACGCGAGTCATCGAGCTGCTGCCATGGCCAGGAGGAAACTGCTTCCAGGTAAAAGGTCGTTCAGTGCCCCACCTGCTGTGAACTACACCTTTCAGGCCACTTACAGTACAGTATTGCTCCAGCATGCCAGATAGCAGATTCACACCTATGGCTCTTTTGATGCTCAACAGTGTGTTGGCATGATGAGGTGTGGTGTGGTTTATAGTCACACTCATGAAAGATGTACGTGTATGTGCAGGAAGGATCCAGCTGTGGGGTCACGCCATCGCCGTGGACTGGGCAGAGCCGGAAGTGGAGGTGGACGAGGACACCATGGCCACTGTGAAGATCCTCTATGTGAGGAACCTAATGCTGGCCACATCTGAGGAAACCATCGAGAAGGAGTTCAATGCCATAAAACCTGGTAATCCTAGGGATTACTGTCAGGCACATAATATACAGAATTTAAAATGTGCAGGAATGTACTATATCATTGGAAAAGGGTGGATTCTGAAACAAGCAACCATACTGAAATAAGTAAATGTTCCAGATGATCTGTCAGTCCACTCTAGATGTTATGCCAAGGTGCAAATATGTATCAAAGAAAGTTCTTGGTGCTCAAGTCAAATGAAAGGACAGCTGAGTAAGGGAACCTTAAACTAACGAGTGTTTGTTGATTTCTGGAATCTTAAAGTTATTCTGGAGTTTCCTGCCCGGCAAATATGTGTAACAAACTTTCAGGTGCAGTGGAGAGGGTGAAAAAGATCAGAGACTACGCTTTTGTGCATTTCTCCCAGAGAGAGGACGCAATCACGGCTATGAATGCACTAAATGGAAAGGTAAGAAAAACGATTTGTCTTGCACTAGCACAACTACCACGTTGCATGTTTGTAGAATTTGTGTTCTATGATGCAATAATGACTAGTGTTTATTTTAATAACAGGTTAATTGTTAATCAATTTGATTTTTCAGGTTGTCGATGGGTCTCCAATTGAAGTGACTCTAGCTAAGCCAGTGGATAAGGACAGTTATGTTCGCTATACTCGGGGCACAGGGGGGAGAGGTGGGACTTTACTGCAGGGTGAATACGCCTACACACTAGGCCAAATGTATGACCCCTCAGCTACCTACCTGGGTGCCCCTGTGTTTTATGCCCCCCATGCATACGCGGCCCTCCCTAGCCAGTTCCGTTTCCCTACTGCAAAAGGTCACGTGAGCACGAGGGGTTTGGTGCGCTCGCCTTCTGTTAGAGGTGCGTATTACGGCTGACGTTTCTGCTTTTTCTAACCATTCATTAATCTATAAAGATCAACAGGAAACCAAATTAGAGGAGTGAGAATTACAATCAAGTAAGCAAAAATAAATAATGAATCAAGCGTGCAATAAGGAGATTTCATCTTATCGAATTTAACACACATATATATCCTTAGCCTTGCTCCAAGAGTCTTTAGAGATAATATATGCAAAATGCGCCAGTCTACCATTTCATACTTGCTTGACAAAGTTTTAGGCACAAAACAAATTGTTACTAGTTCTGCAGCATTTGAAATCTGTCCTCCATGCCTGCATAATACAGCGATGTGATATCAATCAAACATTAATGGAAACTGAGCTATCGGCATTGCTCCAAAATCTATCAATTCAATGGCATAAAAATCTGAGCTACTTGAACCCTGGAAATCAGAAGGAACCTGTACTGTGCTGGCTTGGAGCACATCGACATGATCAGTTGTCTGTGAGACTTGATTGACACCTGGGTGATTTCTGGTGATTTGATTCGATTTAATCTTGCATTCCTAGAAATGTACATGAATGTGCCTGTAGGGGCGGCGGGTGTGCGAGGTCTGGGTGGCCGAGGATATCTCGCCTATGCTGGCGTGGGGCGTGGCTGCCCCACCTACCAGTTAAAGGCCGACAAACGCCCCGAGGACAAACTCTACGACCTGCTCCCTGGCATGGAGCTCACACCCATGAATCCCGTGACCCTAAAGCCCCAGGGCATCAAGCATTCTCCACAGGTACACTGTCATAAACACACAATATACCATAATCTTTATTGTGGGGGCAGGGGGTTGTTAAGCTACGTGTCAGGGATGTAAGCAACCTATGTCTGTGACTGCTATCTAACTAGGCTAATGTTGGTATTTTGGGCACACAGTGCGCATGTAGAATGTATGAACTGATGCCTTTCAACCATTCACATGAACTTCACCAGAATGTTTCTCCTTTCAGTGTAATGTCTTCCTGTACCTTGCCTAGATGAACAAGTGCTAGATCATTGATTTGATTCCCAAATGAGTACTGAACTAAAATTATGGATCTGAGCCTCTGATAAATACTGCATGTAGGTCTGCAAAGTGTTGTAAATTGGGTGGTCATGACTTAGAGTATAGTTTGTTTAAGCTTATAGGTTATGTAAGCATTCATGAATTCATGGTCAAATAGTCTGACACTGAGCAACCTTGACACTGTGACCCAAACCAAACTAGTGAGCTAACCTGTAAGATAACAACTTAAAATCAGCATCGGTACAGAAGTACATGCAGGCTTGATCTTGCATGTGCCATTGTGTAAGTGGTTAAAGTGGACTGTGCATCTTAAAGTAACACAATAATTAGGATATGTTTACTACACCCTCATGGTTCCTAGGTTTGATTAGCAATCAGAATTGATAAATCAGGTTTGATAAATGAGCAGTGCTTTCTTATATTTTACTTTTTATTCATTCAAAACTTGTTTTGTTTAGGCTTGAGTGTTATATTAAAATCATATCATTTTCATTATTTTACACATTCACTACTACACTTATACCACAAATTTAAGCACACCTCTACAGCATCCCTATAGTTTGCATAAAGGATACAATAATGCTTGTGATTGGCAGATCTTGGAGGATGTCTGTCAGAAGAATAACTGGGGACAACCAGTGTACCAACTCCACTCTGCCATTGGACCAGATCAGAGACAGCTGTTTCTTTACAAAGTCACTATCCCTGCACTCGCCAACCAGTATCCCAGCATGTGAGCTGATTTCATATCTATTTGTTTGTTTTATCCTGAAGGAATATTGCATCTGCATAGTATTGTAAGTCTAAAGCTGTAGAGTCAAATGCGATCTTGTCCAAGAATCCTTTCATAAGGGCGAAAAACAGGCTCCCCAGCAAAATGTAACTTTTAACCCTTAATGTTCCATATTTGTACTTGTACAGACACCCAACTAAGCTGTGTGCAGCAGTGGATGAAGCTAAAATCCATGCTGCAGAGCATGCACTGCAGACCCTGGGGCTGCAGACAGAGGGTGCCGATGTGTCTGCCGCTACTGCTGCAGCATTCCCAGGTATGTGAGGTCTGTAAGATACTTATTACAACTCTATTATGGATGGTTACATTATAGTCTGAAAGCACCTTAAGAAAATTTTCCAATGCAGAGTCTTACTGAGCGACTGAAAAGTAGTCTGCTATTATGTTCTCATACCAGAGCCGAAAGGACTTGTTGAAGCAGACACTATGATGCCTAGGATACACATGTTGACACTTCGGCCCACTCTAGTTTACCGCTAAGGGGCACTGGATGGGGGCAGTTTCCTTCTGAAACCACTAACCTTGTTTCTCAATAGAGAGAGTAATGAGAAAAGCCATGATTGGTAGGGTGACCTGACTGACGGTCTTTATCACAGGTAGATCTATCCTTAATATACCCTCCAGAGGCTCCAACAATGTCTCTACATCAGTAAAGAGGCATTGTAAGGCAAGGGGCAACTCTGTACCACTAATATTAGCATTATTAGTTCACATGGTTTAAAATTAAGCCGTCCTACTCTGATCTTGGTCAGGAGACAAGCAAAAAGAGACAGAACACTGCTAAGATCTGGACTAATGAACAATGACAGATGTAAGGCAAGCAGTTTAATGTAATGTTAGCTCAAAGAAATGTATGTCTACCAAGTTTAGGTTGCAGGAAATGCCACTGGTTTGGACAGTAGTGTTTAATGTCAAAAAGCTGCCCTGTGCAATAACTGAAAGAGATCACATTACTGAATCAAGAGCAAAAAAAATGGCCGCTAAAATGTGGTGTTCTTCAGCAACCCCGTGTCACCCTGTGTGACACAGTTAAAGGACCTGAGCTAAGACTAGAATAGACACTTTTCACATGTCAGGAATAGCAGCATGACCTGAAGGAGTGATGGCAAGCTTTTTTATTGTTGTGTTGGTGGTTTGCTTGATAGCTTTTGAAAAACGCCAGCCAGATTGTTATTGTGGGGGAATTTATTTATTTTGCCCTTGTGATGCAATATACCATTGTGATTGTGAAGTTGTATTAGCTGTAAGGCTGGCTAAGATTAGACAATAGCTTTACTAACTCTTCTTCTGCTTCAGTTTGTCCTTAGTTGTTTAACAGTCCAGACTAGCCATTATTCTATTTTTCTATGTACTACCATATATCTCCTGTCGTAAATGCAACCAATATAAAATACACTTTTAAAATTACACATGCTACCCAGCTGTCATATGTCTAGTAATGTTTGTTAGCTATCTTTCAGTTATCAGCAGCAAAGCAATGGATATTCAGCCAAAAAGACTAGCTTCCAAAAAGAATAGCTTCAAAGAACAGCAAATACGTTTGGTGTAACTTTCTACAGAACTCTTCACAATACCAATAACTGCAACCTAGATAAACAGACGCTGTTAAATTCACCAAGATGGAGGATTATCATTCCTGTGTTAGGGTTTCAACAGGGCTGTATGAATACATTTCATTAAGAATTAAGCAAAAATGAAGCAAAAAAGATCTGAAATAGTTGCTTCTGGTAGTGGGTTTGAACCTCTAAAAATGCACTTGGCATTTAAAAAGGAATTTTACAAGTTGCCTACAACAGATCATCTTGGTTTTTGTGGCACACCCACAACACTGCTAGCAGGAGGCCTCCGAGTTAGCCAAAACAAAACAAATAAACAGAACAGTAGGTAATTCAGCCTATAATATCCTACATGGAAACAAAAGCACTGAAGAACCTACACTCACCGGCCACTGTATTAGGTACACCTGTCCAACTGCTCATTAACGCAAATGTCGAATCAGCCAATCACATGGCAGCAACTCAATACATTTAGGCATGTAGACATGGCCAAGTCAATCTTCTGCAGTTCAAACTGAGCATCAGAAAGGGGGAAGAAAGGTGACTTAAGTGACTTTGAACGTGGCATGGTTGTTGGTGCCAGAAGGGCTGGTCAGAAACTGCTGATCTGGTGGGATTTTCACGAACAACCATCTCTAGGGTTTACAGACAATGGTCAGAAAATATCCAGTGAGCAGCAGTTCTGTGGATGCAAATGTTTTGTTGATGCTAGAGGTCAGAGGAGAATGGCCAGACTGGTTCGAGCTGATAGAACGGCAACAGTAGCTCAAATAACCAGCTGTTACAATCAAGATATGCAGAAGAGCATCTCTGAATGCACAACATGTCGAACCTTGAGGCGGATGGGCTACAGCAGCAGAAGACCACAACGGGTACCACTACTGTCAGCTAAGAACAGGAAACTGAGGCTACAATTCATACAGGCTCACCAAAATTGGACAATAGAAGATTGGAAAAACATTGCCTGGTCTAATGAGTATCGATTTCTGCTGCGACATTCGGATGGTAGGGACAGAATTTGGCATCAACAACATGAAAGCATGGATCCTTCCTGCCTTGTATCAACTGTTTAGGCTGGTGGTGGTGGTGCAATGGTGTGGGGGATATTTTCCTGGCACACTTTGGGCCCATTAGTACCAATTGAGCATCGTGTCAATACCACAGCCTATGTGAGTATTGTTGCTGACCATGTCCGTCCCTTAATGACCACAATTGTACCCATCTCCTGATGGCTACTTCCAGCAGGATAATGTGCCATGTCATAAAGCGTGAATCATCTCAGACTTGAACACCACAATGAGTTCACTGTACTCGAATGGCCTCCACAGTCACCAGATCTCAATCCAATAGAGCACCTTTGGGATGTGGTGGAACGTGAGATTCGCATCATGGATGTACAGCCGACAAATCTGCAGCAACTGCGTGATGCTATCATGTCAATAAGGACCAGACCCTCTGAGGAATGTTTCCAGTAGCTTTTTGAATCTATGCCACGAAGGATTAAGGCAGTTCTGAAGGCAAAAGGGGGTCCAACCCAGTACTAGCAAGATATACCTAATAAAGTGGCTGGTGAGTGTATAAAAAAATACATTTTTGAAAATGTAATCCAATCCTAATAAGGCTTAGGCTTTATCCTTCAAACACTGATAGACATATCCAGATGCTCCAAGTGTAACCTAAGGTTCAAAAACATTCTGTGGCCCTCAAGGAAGGAGACAGACAACACAGAGCTTTGTTCAGATGACGGACATGTTATTGAATGGATGGGTGAATGAATGAGAAATTATAAAACAAACTTCAGACAGCTCTGAAGCCCTGGTCAAAGATCTGCCCTGCACTGCTAATGTGCAGCCTTCAGTAGGCAGAAAGTAATGAGCATTCTCCTAACATGGGCTAACATGGTGTGGTGCCCATTGGTAATGAGAAAACTCAGAAATATGGTGCCAGACCTCAACCATATCAAATGGGTTTTGACACTTGGCCCTACAGAAGGCCATTCTACATTGGCAGAATCATTTCCAATTGGTCCAACCTCAAACACTGGGAACATGAAGAACACAAAAAGAAACATTGAGAACCATATATAGCCAAGTGCATACATAGCATGTTGGAGAACTCTTCAGATAAAGGGTTTGGCATTTAAATAATTGTAAGGGGCATTTAAGCAATACACTCAATCTATTCACTGCATGTCTAAGAGTTAACACCTCTACTCATGTTTCCCCATGGTGCTCCAGGTTATGCAATAGCCAACACCGCTGCCACTGTTGCTGCTTCCCAGCTCAAACAGACCATCTCTCTGGGTCAGGAGCTGGCAGCGTACACCACCTACGAGGGCTATCCAGCATTTGCTGTTGCCACCCGTGGAGATGGTTATGGCGTGTTCTAGACGACCCTCCAGTCACTACATCTCTACAGCCATTGGATTCGACATCACCAACTTCTGTATGATACAGTGTTCCTATACCTTAGCCTGCAGAAGCCTGCTCCACTTAGTGGAGATGGATGTTAACTTTAGCATACAGCTGACTGCCTTCATTGTTTAGCTTACCTTCCAAAAATGTGTCTTTTTTTTCTATGTAACTCAGGAATATGGCATTCTAAGGGCTATTAACAGCATTTCAGCCCCATCACTAAAAGGAAGTCCTCACCCTAACTCTAACCCTCATTGTCCATAAGATAATGTTCTTATGACTTTGATATATGAGATAATGATGAGAAACCTATCTATATTGTTTTACTGGGTATGAATACATTGGTAAAGTTAATGGTAATGTCATTATATTATTTGCCAAAGACACCCTGTAAGAGTGAGTTCTGTTTTTTACATATCCTCAGAGATCAAGATTACATTTGGCCCTTTTCTAAATAAGAGATTATGACTATCAAAATATCCTCAAAAACCAAACACTACCCCCAATAAGTAGTTATAGCGAGGTCATTTTATTGTCAAAAAGAGTGTTCATACTTTTTGGTATTTTAAAGTAAATGCGAGTTTTGTTTCAGTATTTAATAAGTAAGAGATTGGGAGTGTTTAATATAAGAAAACAAGCATAAATAAGCTTTCATATTTAGCTGTTCATATTGTCTTTTTTTTAATATATGTAACACTTGTAGTCATTTAGTTCCTAAGTCTTTTTCCTTATAACATTACTTTTATCATAATAGTTTCATGCTTTCTACCTATGAAAAACCTTGAATGTCCCATTTCATTGTTTGATGGGCAATGTGAAACTGTTCTCGTAACATCATGACACATTTCGTCAAATACAGGAATGCTTAAGCAGTGACAGTATTAAAGTGTGTGTAGCACTTAGAAACCTATTTTTATACCAGAATTCCAACATTTGTATTAAGGTGTTTTAAAATACTATAAATCATCTATCTCAGTGATTGGTATTAGAATCAGAAGGTAAATCATAAGAGGGTGATAGGGGGGGGGGGTAGCTCAGTTTAGACCATCATTGTGCTACAAACACAAAAGAGAGATGGGATAATTCATATCTGTCATTTTGCCATCAATAAATTCAGTTCAATTCTGAGTCTGTTGTTTGTTTTATTAAAATGGTGCATACAACACATCCAAATTCTACAAAAACCTCATTCACAAGCATCTTATAGTGTCTAATCATTAACTCACATAAGCACCGAAAAACATTCAAGTACTACCGTACCGTAGTATGCTGTGTCTCTAATACTTGGAAGGTGCTTACAACAGCTTCTTTCTTGTCTCATTCAGAGGGGTACAGCTCCTTCAGAAGAATAGAATTTTGTGACTCTGAACACATCGGACGTGCCATCATAAGCAGTTATCACAGGCCTGGTGGCATTGAAGTGTTTGGTGTGACCGAAGTGTCGGATCCTGTAGGTGCCAGATGGCGCTGACAGAGGGATGTGCCACTCCACTGTAGCATTGCTCTGGCCACCAGAGCCTTTAATCCAGTGAAATCTGGATAGACACACACATACACACACACAGTTCTGATAGGTCTACTTCAAGATGGAGAAGTAGACTGTGTATAATCAGTAATATCAGTAATGACTAGTTGTGTAACCATTCCAGATAAAGAACCAACGATGAATTAAACCTCTAATCAGATGTTTTGTGGACTTTGGAATTCTTCTACAGAATGTTCCTGAATTTGAACCTCTGTCGCCAAGTGTACAGATGGAAGCTCAACATCTGATTTTGTGTTATCTATATCCATGTAATATCCAACAGATGTTCATTATTGTTAATGGATATTATTAGGAAGCTACTGTAGAAATGTCCATCAACACGCTCACTTCTGGTTACTGAAGGTCAGTGATGATGAACTAGGCAAGTATTACATTACGGAAAATGCTAGGATTGCCATTCTGTAACAAAAAGGAGCCTGTTGGGAACGTTCCCGGTGGAATCAGTTTTCAATAGCATTAGCATTAGTTATTAGCATAATAGCATTAGTTTCTTATGCCAGCTGTACTCTAACTTCAGAAACACTATACATGTGATCACAACGCTTTACTGACTGCATGCAATGTCATATTACCAGGTTACAAATTACAGAAGAACTTTAGGTTAAGATTCCTGCTTAAGGATGGCATAAAATATTCATAACGCATGCATAATGTATAAGTCATATATAGACATCTGTGAATGGTTAACTGCAAGGAGTTGACTGCAGACATATAAAACTGACACTGGCATTCATAAATATTCAAATAGCAGTTAAGGTTGTGATATGCACATATTATCAGTGGTTCAACATGACAAGAGTAATCTGTGGACATTACTTCAGATGGCCATGGCAGTTAAACTTAAACCTTCTCAGTTGAATTGGTGGTGAAATGATAAAACATGATAAAGTCCTTAGTCAGCTTATGCATTATCAGTAGATACAGATAAGTCAGTCTGAGAGAGTGCAGAACAATCACTCTGTATGTGGCCATAGAAGTTAAACTGAGCCACAGCAATACAGATGTGCATAAGAATAATGATGATTAGAGGCATACCTCGTCTCCCACGATGCATCTGTATGGACCACCACCCATTTGTCCGTGTTGTTTTGAAACCTCTCCACTGTGACAAAGGTCTTGTTTCTCTAATAGCAGAACCATAAAAGATTAGGAGACTCAAGGAAGCAGATTAATAGCCCTATAGCAAAATCTATTTCAAATTATATTTGTATAATACAGGTTAATTGCAATTTAATCTCCATTGCATGGTGCCTGGCTCTTTCATCTTTGTACTCTAAATAAGTAATCAAAGCATATATAACTTTGATATATGCATATGTGCATAATGTTCAAGTGTATATGTGTATGCTACTGTTGTTTATTCCATCTGCCAGAAGGAAAATGTCTGAGCTGACTGTAATGCTCTGATAGTGTTTCCCAAATGGGGTATTGTGGGTATGCATCGTTCAGGTTTTGGATGTCTGCCGTCCATAATAATGCATACTGGTAAAGAACTCAACCTTCTACAGCTACTGCAATGTTTATGCTGTACAACAGACAAAAATCTTCTCCATAGCCTCTGCAAACTCAATTTTCTCAAACAATTCAATGTAAGCATATTTATGACACAAATGGGAAATATATTGATATAATTATCAATATTCAAAATATAATGAATATTGAGATTTTATGAGACTATTATAATTAACTTAGATCATTAAACTTAAATGCTAAATATGAAAGAATCTCTTGTCAATAAGGTTTTTTTTTTTCCTTTTCCAAGTTTGCAGAGAAAGGTAAACATTTTTGTGTGTCTGTGGTGATATTTGCCACACTTGTGATAAATAGAGATTAAGTTACAGTCATCCTGCTGTAGCTCTTTAACTACAGTGGCTCACCATGTCGCCAGAGTTCCTGGGGTTTCCAGCAACGAAAGTGACGGATGCAACCTGTCCCTGCACAATGGGGTCAAATCAATTAACATTAGATAAGTAACTAAGCCAGTGTTCTGAATAATTAAAATAACAACATTAAAACACACTCACCACTTTATAGCGAGGAAGCACCTGTTCCAGGACCTGTCCGAAGGTGGTGTTAGCTGGCCGCTTATCCACAGGAACGCCGGGCAGCAGAGAGAAGAGCTGGTTGTCGTTGAAGAATGGAGGCTCAGAACCTTTGGGTAGTTCCCCAACCTTACCCTGGATCCCATAACATGCATTCCAGTCAGTGAAGTGAAGAACAGGCACTAAAACACGAAATATCTGATCAGGATCATGTTCACCTCCACAATGGCTTTGGCCAGGCCTCTGAAGTGCTGGATATAGGCGGAGAGGGTGTGAGGACCATAGATGGTGGAGGCACCTTCATACCGCTGGACCTGTGAACGCACAATACAAACAAGATGGCCTCATGGTCCAGATGACATTCAGTGTGATATTCAGGGCGCGTGGTGTCTTGTGAACTCCAAACAGTAACCCCTGTAAATTGCCAACTGTAGACCAGCTTTACCTAGTACATCAGATACATTTGAGCAACAAATCTAAAACTGGATCCACTGAAAAGCAGAATATGATCATCTTCAAAGTCTCATAAAAGATGACCATGATTAAGAATAAAGATGGTTATAGTTACTTACCTGGTACTCTTCATAGGTAGTAATGTAGTGTGTGTAGATATTGCAGAGACCAGCAATGACAACTTCTGTGTTGGTGAAAGTGTTTTGCATCTCCAGCTCCTAAATTAGTCAATGCAAAACATCACCATAATAAGCACTCTGCACGTGCCCTACCATAACCAGCTTGTTATTACCTCATTAATAAATGGACACTATGAGAGAAGCTCATAATTGGACTGATTGAATGACCTTCCCTACATTCCAATGTGTTTGTGTAGATCCTCTCACCTGTTTTACAGCCTCTCTGATCCTTCTACCTGACATAGTTCTAGGAAAAAATGGATCATACCTTTTGATTCTCATCAAACTGGACTGATTGCTGCTTTAACACAAAACGAAGCAAAATTAAGGTAGGCGTGTCTAATTCCAAACACTTACGTCACCTCCCCTGGGACGGCCACCACAGCCACAGAGCCGATGGTGATGATCTGAACATCCACTACATCTGGGTGCCATGGGAGGGGTTTGTTCATCTACAGGTACAACAACAATACTGCACATCTCAGCCAACAATCTGAAGATCTCAGCCAACAATCAGAAACGTAAGAGTCCTTAGAATGATCTGTAACTTGCTCTCACCTCTCCAGTGCTGAAGAGAATGGGTTTTGGTTCGTGACAATCCTGAATGTCTTTGGAGGGGGGATTCAACAAAACATCCCTAATACTATCCCAGAATGGATCCCCTTCAACTGCCCCTGTGCATTCAGGTGATATTGACACAGTTATAGACATATAAATCATGTTTAGCATCTTCATAACGTTGCCCATTATTATTGGTAATATTGTTGTTACCAAGAATGAAAAATAAGCAATCACGCTGCTAACAGGGTGAGACTGCTACTTTTCTCTATGACTGTAATTGGTTTTTTGAATGTGGTTACATTAGCCCGCTAGATCAATAGTCTCCCTATGCTTCTTCATGTAATTGCAGTTTTTAATTTAATGCTCCACTCCTCCACTTCACCTCCAGAAGCAACACAGTAATGAGCTGCAACCACAAAACTTTAATAGGACTCCAATGCCCTGCAAAAGAAATGTGTACTGCTGGAATGGGCTGGACTCAGCAGGCTTCTGTTGGACTAACCACGACCACCAAGCTGCAGATTCATTCAGCTTATTCCCTACCAGAGACACCTACAGGTCCCCCTACAGCTCCCTCTTCACCTTTGCAATATCTGTTAAGCTCTGGGGTCTTGAGAACCACATCGAAGCCATGAGACTTGCAATGGGTTTTTGTTTACTTGTTGCCATGGCTTTCCAAAACGTAAAAAGGTGCATGTAAAAAGAAAAGCAGTTTGTAAATAATTGGCAAGGTGTTCCTCCTGGTGCTGGGTGAACTGCTGTGAAAAGCCAAATGGTTTTAGCAGTTTGTGAATTCACCCTGGCAGTCCTCACATCAGTTTTCACCCAGGCACACCTACTTTGCTTAGTGGATGAATGAAGACCATGAGAAGATGACCAGAAGAAGTTAATCACAACCCGGTCAAAGTCAGGGCTTTGAGTTGCATTATCTGAAAAACCACTTGATGTTTTAGAACCCCTCCCCCACCCCAGCCTCACCATCTACTTAACATACATTTCTTGTTATTTCAAGATTAAAAGTGGTTAATTGTGATTATTTTAGAAAGAAAGAATGTGAGCTTACTTTCCACCCAGATATTCATTTAGCACATTTTAAAAAAATGCCCTCTAAAAACTGCTCTAAGATGAGCTTGCTCAGAAAACAGAGGCTAAGTTACCTTGAGTGAAGTTAAGGTCTCCCCCTCCATCTATTGTACCTGCTGCAAAGCTGTGGCCAAGTGCAGGTTTACATGTCTTAACCTGATAACATGATCAATCAAATTAGCATTACTGTACAAACTTGCCTCATCACTACATTTGATCACTACATTTGTTTTAGGGGTTTATAGTGATATTGGAGAATTAAACGCAGATAGCATCCCCCAATTTATACTTAGAGTCAGAGTATTAAGGTCAGTGTCCAGTCCTTTATGTAGCTTCATGGTTTCTTTGCATGTGCTTGTGTAGCTGCCATCATCTCCTGCATCGTCCCCATGTCTCCTCTGAGCGTGCTGATTTGCTGAGCATACTCACACTGTGGGTGGAGTTAAAGTGGACGGTGACATCCGTCATATTGACCCACTGATGAGCAGTATGGACACGTCCACGCACCTCCTGCTCTGCAGTCCCATAAAGCTCCTGTCCAGCAGATCACAGTGTCAGGGAGGCTGGAGGACAAACCTGAAGGCTACTCAGAGCATCAGCATGTGGTACCTTTGCCTTTCTGTAGATGTTCTGGCCAATAATTTTGGTGCTTTCAAACATGTCATTACCCGGTCCAAAAGCAACACACATTTTCGTCTGTGAACACATTCAAGAAGAAAACTGAGACTTGGAAAACATAAAAAAATCCTTTGAACATAATGATTTATTAGCCTGAAATAAATCTAATTCAAAGGCAAGCAGTTTTTGAGAAAATTATTTTCCTGACCCGATTTATGAATCATGAATATTTTAATGATTAGCAATTAAGCAATTAATGTGTACATGTATTCCCTTTGGCAAAACACAGTACTCAGCATCTACCCTTAAAACCACTTCAGCCAGTTACGAAAACCTTAACATGATTTGCAAGCCTTTAATAAATGGCTCTGTGGACACAGCACTTTCCAAACTCCTATCCTACACAGCAAAATCTCTACTGTGGAATTTACGCCTACAGTGTTGAGTTAAGTCATGCTGCGTTTATTTGCACACTGGAGGGTTTTCTGTGGACTCTGCCAAGTTAGCATTCTCCCCAACTCACCTCCTTCAACTAAACAATCATAAGCTGAATCAGATACGTTAGGACAGGGTCAACTGTGCAGGCCACAGACTGGGAAACTCCAGTCACTGAGGGACCCTGTAAAAGACTCCATATAACTCACCCCACCAATGGGACAGGAGCTGTTGAGGTAGTCACACTTCTCTCCTGTGTTCACACAATATGGTCCACGAGTGTTGGGAGACGCATCTCCGCTGTTACTGGTGCAAAATGCTGCTACAAACGGTCCCTGCATGAGACAAGAAAAGGTTACCATGGAAATCTCTGTGCTTTTTATTATTAACATCTCAGACCGCAAACTTTGCAAGTAAGACTGCTCCAGAAAGAGAACAATAAAGAGACAGAAGAGACTGCATTAATAAGACATCTCACCTCACCAGGTAAGGAGCTAGGGTTCTTCTCTTGTTCAAACTGAGAGGAGGCATAGCCCAGGTTGTCTGAGCTCACCATGCGATTGGTGTAATTCATGCTGACTGCATGAACAGCAAACCAGCTGAAAGGAAGCTGGGCATGTTCAACAATACCGTTCTTCAATTGTGAAAATGGGCTGTCATTGCCATTTTAAATCATGACTGTTTATTTAAAGTTATGTAATTCTGTGTAAAATATAAAACATTTTCTATTCTATCAAAAGCATCCTGGGAGGACCCGAGGGTTAGTTTGCATACTGGTTTAAAGCTGGCATACCTGAACATTCCTATTCCATTCCCATTCAGATCTGTGAATTTCAGGCTCACAATCTGCTCATCTGTATTGGATTTGTACCTGGATGAGAAAAACTTTATCTTTTTAGTTTAACGCTGTCATGTTTTAAAGCATTAATAAATGTAGTATGAGGCACCTATTTAAAAATCAATCAGAACTGAAGCAATCAAATCATTCATTCTCAGTAAATATGATCAATACTGAATATAAGCTTAATTTTTAACATATATAAATATTCACCTGTTTCGTTCCTGCTCAGGGTTGTTCATGTATGAATGTGGACTCCTGTTAAGATTACTGCCAACAATCTCTCCTTTGTTTATAAAGATTCTACCAGGCTTCATGGATTTATGTGCTATATCAATGCTCTAAAAAAGCACATTATGGACATTACAATCAGTGCATGGCATTCCGCTATATTACAGATAATTAAACTATATTTAATACCAATGGGGTAATTTGATGCCATTATTAATAATGCTGGGGTGATTTAGATTATTCTTAATAGTAGAATATGAGAACCAGGGAATGTGGGTGGCTTCACTGATTAGAGTAAAATACATCATATCTAACGTATACACACATTAACGATCCCACTGACGATGGCTCGAGTGGCTGGTTTGATGTAGCCTTTACTGGTGATCATGAAGAGGGTGTACTGGAAGAAGCCTGCCAGGCCGGAGTGAGTGTGTGTGCCACTCAGCACCACGTTGTCCTGCCGATACAGATCTCCATACTTCAGCTGGAGCTCCTTCAGCACCTACAACAGGCAGGTCAGCGTGAAGTACGAGGTAAACGCTCCTCAGCATCACTAGAGGGCGGATGGAATACAGCCTCCGTTACCTCCAGCCTCAGTCTCTGAGACATCATGCCTATTTCCGCACTCACAAACACCACTCTCTGACCACCGTCGTCCACGATGAAGGCCCTGCTGAACAAACGGGTGTGGATCCCTGCTGCAGTCTGCTTCAGGTTGGCATAGCCCATCTTATGCAAAACAAACACAACACAATCCTTGGAGCTCTGATAGCATTTTGATCAGAAGTCCATATCACATCAGATCACCATTGATCATAAATACCATCGCTGTGTACTGATAAAGTTTATATAGTTTCAGATAGCCTCACCCATAGTCAAGACATTTTATACCAGAGCTGAAATTTGGCTCGTATATAACCTGGAGAATATTTTGGTCAAAAATGCAGAAATAGCACAGAATCCAACCACAAACTGGGCCAGTCACTCACAAGGGGCATGTGTCTGCCGCTCACCAGGGGTATGTGTCTGCCGCTCACCAGGGGTATGTCTGCCACCCCCACTCACCAGGGGTATGTCTGCCACCCCCACTCACCAGGGGTATGTCTGCCACCCCCACTCACCAGGGGTATGTCTGCCACCCCCACTCACCAGGGGTATGTCTGCCACCCCCACTCACCAGGGGTATGTCTGCCACCCCAACTCACCATGGGTATGTCTGCCACTCACCAGGGGTATATCTGCCACTGGGCCAGTGCAGTCGGCTCTGCCCACTCCAATCAGATAGGGCTTCTCTGGAGGCTTCACAGTAGGAAAGACCTCTTCTACTTCTTCTGCATAACAGGTTCACAGTTGTATCGAACAGTTACATGCTACATCAAAAAAAGGAATATCTCTCTATAAATTCATTGATTTCCAAAAGCTAGCAAATGTGGCATGTTTTCTTATGTATTCATAAGCTACTTCTCCTTGAACTAGAAAAGCTGTGTCAGATATGCCAAAAATATCAGAACACAAATATTATTGTTAAATGGTAAAGGGAGTGTCCCACAGAACACTCTCTCTCTCTTATTTAAGATATTATCCATGATGATTTTGGGAATCCCTGATCTACAGTGTTGCACATACATCTACACCAGGAAAAGCAACCGCTGATAACATGAGTGATTACGTGTAGGGGAGTTCATGTTGACGGTTATGACGGTGATGAGCCCCACTGACACTCCAGTCATCAGCAGGAACAGAACCATGAGCAGCACCTCCAGACTGCTGAGGCCACAGCACACAGCCTTACGAGCCATGATCCTGCCACACACACACAACCTCCTCAGGACGCTGAGCAGACACTACAACACTAAGGGATTAAAGGGTCTACAAGAGTACACATGTCTAACTAAGGGATGGTTCGATCAAATTGTTTACTACTCTAAACTACAGTGAGCAAATATCTAGTAACTATAAAAAACACAAATCATAGTAAATACACAATAAAAAGAACATTTCAGCTTGATTTCTGATTGGATACTGATACTTCAGTGAGGGGCTGTGCATTGAAAGGTAATGTTACATACATACATAAACCTAAGCAACGAGACCCTAAACAGATGCAACATCAGTTAAACATACAATCAAAAAGTACAGGCTGAACACCTGTAGATGACTTACATTTAAGACAGGCTCCGTGACAACGTCAAAACCTCTGATGAGTTTCAAATCCTGCCTTAACAGATCAAGGCACTTATAGTGTCCAGGGTCAAAGGTAGCTAGGAGACTCACTGTTTTACAGCCACTGTTCAATGCCATCTAAATGTAAAAGCATGCCTACTTTGCTTGCTTGCTGTATGCACTGCTGCAAACTGTAAAGACATTATATCACCATTTTCACTCAAATATAAAGAAGTTGTAAATTTAAAATGTTTTCCTGTGAAAGAGAGAAGCCTTTTTCAGTTTTACAGGCATAGAGGCATTAAGGTTGGCAGTGGTGAAGAATTCACATAACATAGATGTTATTCCTAAATTTGCCCATTTGAGTGTTTATACTCTCATTGCTCTGTATGTGGCAGAGAGGCTGCATTCCCAGCAGCTGTACCAAGAGTTGCCTATAGAGGGCAGTAATGCTCAACTACTTAATCACAGCTGCTTTGTGCAGATCCACCCCTCACCCTCATGCCTAGACCCAGTACACAGCTGACAGGGGTCAGGAATGCAGGACACAGAGCGAGCTGTGCACACATCTAACCCATGTTATGTGGAGTGCGCTGGTGTTCAGTGTTAAGGGATGTGAGGTGCAGTCTAATTCGTGTCTGCACTGTGCGTCTTAATTTAAGACACATTAAGGGAAAACAGGTAGAGAGCACTAACAAATAGGAGGTATCCAATAAAGCAGTGGCACTAAGATCTGAACCCTGAATATAAATCCAGTCCTGATTTTTGCAATCAGCTGTAGTGGATTAGATTATTAACTTTGTCATCATGCCAACAAAGGTAAAGGGAGGACGAAAATCTGCAGGACCTGGACCTTGAGGGCTGTGATTCGCTATTATGAATTCAGCATACATGAAGTGGCAGAGAAGATATTTTCCCTTCCAAAGTGTCAGTTCAAAAAGGAGGGCAGATGTTTACGATCGTGTGTATCTGCGTGTGCTACAGCTGGAGTACAGGCTGTGATTCAGCAGAGTGGACTGTGAGATGCAGCCGATCACGTTTTTGTTGCAGGTCTTTTGAAGAGTTCAGGAAGTGGTTCCAGTGATGTACTGAGGAGCCTTCACTCCAAGGAGGGGGATGAGGTTCTGTGTTATGTTTATGTTGGACCTTAAAAAGGCATTTCATACCACAGATCATCGTACTTTGTATGATAAATGAAAAGGGTTCACATGAATGAGACTCTGATGAGAAACAAACTGCACATGGCGTACCCCAGGGTAAGCATTCGTGGCCTTTATTTTTGTTCTATATCAAAGATTTTGATTTGATCATGCAGTCTTTTTCTTTATGCTGACAGTGCTATGATGTTAGTAGAAGTTAAAGATGAGGTACAGAACAGATGAAATTTGAATTATAAATTCAAAAGGTTTCAGTTTGCTTGTCTGATAAGTTGTTCCTTCATCTAGGAAGAAAACTATTTTGGCCATTGCTTGGTTCTCAAGGGGACTAAAATCATTGGATTTTTAAGTGAAGATAGGTCAGGTGTCTATTTCTAGTCAATCAACACTAAATTATTTAGTTAGTGTTTTAGATAATCGATTATCAGGGGAGGCAATGGCCCATAAATCATTAATTAAATTGGATTTTTTAGCTAGTTTTTAGCTAGTAAATCTGCATTAGCAGATATGACATCTTTAAAACTTTGCCATCTTAAAAACTTTTGATGCACTAATTCAATGACATTTTGATTATACATCACCCCTCAGTCTATTAAGAACAGGCTTTAGATGGCTCAAAACAAGTTTAGGGTTGTACTTAAAATACTGTCCATATGTGAAGGCAGAAATTAGAGTAAATTAAATTGTTAAGATTTACCCACAAAACTCTAGACAAACTAGGCCAAAACTACCCAAGTAATTCAGTAAAATCTTCACAACTCTACAATTATGGAACTAGAGGGAGTACAACTAACCTTTTCCTATTTAGATTTAGAAGTTTAATGAGCAAAAACACATTTTTCAATACTGTGGTAGCTATGTGGCCTATCTACCTAAGGTCGCACTTTTACTGATATGTCTGTTAACCTCAGGTTCCTTATTAAAGAAGAAAAACACGTGTGGATTCATTCCTGATATATAATCGCATAGGTTCATATTGGGTTCAGATTCAGTTCATACTGATTTAAGCTTTTGTGACATCTGAGAAGCATTCAAGAGTTCATGGCTCCAACCGTCCAGCATGAGAAGCCCTTCTGCAATGAAGCAGTTGGGAACATCATATTGGGTCAAATGTACTGCAACACTGAAATGTTATTGCTATATTCTCAGCATCTATAAACATTACTGTAGATGCTCCATTACTTTGAGTTGATTACACTAACAAAGGTCTACTAGGCCAAATGTAAATCACAGCTAGATTCACTCTCATCATAAGAGTTTTTAGATCCTTTTAATGAATCAACTCTGAGCGAAAGCGAGTGGCAGTTTTGAAAATCTGGTGAGGAATATTTGGACTATTAGGAGGTTGTTGGACTGTGCAGCTGGTCTTGACTTCATCTTTCTTTTAGATATAAATAGTCAAATGATGAAGTGAAATAAGTTCAAAGGAAAGAAAAACAGGAACTTTACAATAAATGGTGGATCACTATGAAATTCCACTAAAGAAACAAATAAACAAATGAAAACACACACATCTACACACACACATGCACACACGCACACACACAGAGCTAGTGTGCAGTAGTTACCACATAGGATGTATGTACGTAAGTATTAAAAATCATAGTAAATATTTGGGTGGTTGGAACAATTTCTTCCTTTCTTTCAAACAAAAGTGCGGGGTTAGAACATTCATCAGTATCATCATTGATGAATTACTGAATACTGTAACGATAGAGCCCCACAATGGCTACAGAGCTGCTTCAGAAGGAATAGAGTGTTTTCGTGACTCTGAACACATCGGACGTGCCATCATAAGCAGTTATCACAGGCCTGGTGGCATTGAAGCGTTTGGTGTGACCGAAGTGTCGTATCCTGTAGGTGCCAGATGGCGCTGACAGAGGGATGTGCCACTCCACTGTAGCATTGCTCTGGCCACCAGAGCCTTTAATCCAGTGAAATCTGGATAGACACAGACACACACAGGCACAGAATGTTCATTCACAGTTTTACATTTTCTAGAATATCACTTCATCGCTTAGATTTTATTAATACTGCAATATAGTATGTATATAACAATGTGCCAAAAAAACTTCAAGCGCTGTGCCTCCTGCTGAACTTAAGTGAACTTTGCAAAGAAGTAAGATCTGCCCTGCACTAACACCTTTCCCACTAACTCACCCTTAAATGTTACTTCACTACTAATACACTCTGCTGAGATCAAATGGAATGTTACTGGAATGTTGGAATATTGGAACTATTCAGAAGGTGGATTCAACCAGCCAGGTCTGGTTGGAGACTTTGTGTTCAATTGCTGGTGAAATGATAACACAACCTGACTCAGCTTTATTCTGAGTTATCAGTGAATACACCTCGATGGATCACTCGGCCTCAGAGTGCCACATAAGCACTCTGTATCTGGCCGTGAAAGTGTTTTACACAGAGCCATGGCTATACCATAAATATACACAGACAGGCTGCTAAAACTTATTACCTCGTCTCCCATGATGCATCTGTATGAATGACCTCCCAAGTGCTGGTGCTGTTGTGAAACATCTCCACAGCAATGAAGGTCTTGTCTCTCTGATATGAGAAGATTGACAGATTAGGAGGAACTGTACGCTTCCAAAGCAAGTGTGGTATGAACTATCAAAAGAGCCTCACCATGTCTCCAGAGTTTCGTGGATTTCCTGCAACGAAAGTGACAGAAACGACCTCTCCCTATACAAAACATCAAAAAGTGCTTAGAAACAGAAATGTGTTCACAGAACAAAACAGGAACAACAGCTCCATGATTCATCCTGTTATAACTAGATTAGAATCCGTTTGGCGCACCACTTTATAGCGAGGAAGCACCTGCTCCAGGACCTGTCCGAAGGTGGTGTTAGCTGGCCGCTTATCCACAGGAACGCCGGGCAGCAGAGAGAAGAGCTGGTTGTCATTGAAGAATGGAGGCTCAGGACCTTTGGGTAGTTCCCCAACCTTACCCTGGATCCCATAACATGCATTCCAGTCAGTGAAGTGAAGAACAGGCACTAGAACACGACATATCTGATCAGGATCATGTTCACCTCCACAATGGCTTTGGCCAGGCCTCTGAAGTGCTGGATATAGGCGGAGAGGGTGTGAGGACCATAGATGGTGGAGGCACCTTCATACCGCTGGACCTGTGAACGCACAATACAAACAAGATGGCCTCATGGTCCAGATGACATTCAGTGTGATATTCAGGGCTCGTGGTGTCTTGTGAACTCCAAACAGTAACCCCTGTAAATTGCCAACTGTAGACCAGCTTTACCTAGTACATCAGATACATTTGAGCAACAAATCTAAAACTGGATCCACTGAAAAGCAGAATATGATCATCTTCAAAGTCTCATAAAAGATGACCATGATTAAGAATAAAGATGGTTATAGTTACTTACCTGGTACTCTTCATAGGTAGTAATGTAGTGTGTGTAGATATTGCAGAGACCAGCAATGACAACTTCTGTGTTGGTGAAAGTGTTTTGCATCTCCAGCTCCTAAATTAGTCAATGCAAAACATCACCATAATAAGCACTCTGCACGTGCCCTACCATAACCAGCTTGTTATTACCTCATTAATAAATGGACACTATGAGAGAAGCTCATAATTGGACTGATTGAATGACCTTCCCTACATTCCAATGTGTTTGTGTAGATCCTCTCACCTGTTTTACAGCCTCTCTGATCCTTCTACCTGACATAGTTCTAGGAAAAAATGGATCATACCTTTTGATTCTCATCAAACTGGACTGATTGCTGCTTTAACACAAAATGAAGCAAAATTAAGGTAGGCGTGTCTAATTCCAAACACTTACGTCACCTCCCCTGGGACGGCCACTACAGCCACAAAGCCGATGGTGATGATCTGAACATCCACTACATCTGGGTGCCATGGGAGGGGCTTGTTCATCTACAGGTACATCAACAATACTGCACATCTCAGCCAGCAATAGGACAAGAAGTGGACGATTAATAGTCTTTGAATACATGAAGATCTGTCCCTACCTCCCCAGTGTTGAAGAGGATGGGTTTGGGGGCGTGGCAGTCCTGAGTCTCTCTGGATGGTGCACCCACAAGGGCGTCCCTAATGCCATCCCAGAACGGGTCCCCCTCAACTGAACCTGTACGTGCAGGTTTTAAATAAACACTGCTAGAGTAAGATACAACTATAAAGCTATATACTAAAAATGTACTGCAGTTCGCTAAATGATGCATTTATAAGCTCAGATTTTAGAATACCAATCAGAAAATGAAAGTTAGTGTGCTGTCGCACTAAGATGTTTCTTTCACTCTCTATTATCTTTTTCCATTGAAAAGCAAAGAAGTGAAGAGTAGTGAAAAGCATAGAGGAGTGGTGTACAGAACCTTTGGTGTTTCACGTTAACATCTGCCATAAGCTCTTGAGTGTTCATGCTTGCCTTGTGTAAAGTTGAGAGCTCCACCCCCGTCTGTAGTTCCCGCTGCAAAGCTGTGACCAAGTGCAGGTTTGCACGTCTTAACCTGTCGGTGGCATAAATCAAGACAGCGTAACATACCACTGTACACAGACACATATGATATACTGACATACTGAGGGAACTGTCTATATAAACATAAACGATTCAATAATCTGGACATTGCCATGTTGATAAATTGGTAAGAAAGAGAAACATGATTTAATTCTACGATGTTCTTGGTATGGCCATTGTGTGTCTCTGAAGCTCACTCACACTCTGGGTGGAGTTAAGGTGGACGGTGACGTCTGTCATGTTGACCCACTGATGAGCAGTATGGACACGTCCACGCACCTCCTGCTTTGCAGTCCCATAAAGCTCCTGTCCACCAGATCAGAGTGTCAGGGAGGCTGGAGGACAAACCTGAAGACTACACAGAGCATCTGAGAACGCAGCACACCTTCAGTTTTCTGTAAATATTCTCACCAATGATTCTGGTGCTTTCAAACATGTCTTTTCCTGGACCAAACGCGAGGCACATTTCATTCTGTGAACCCACAGTTGGGAAAACCGTTTCTTCTACATTATAGCTTGTACAGAAATAGATATGGACAAAGATGTATTGTTTCTGTGTAGAAAGGTCACCTACCCCACCAATGGGACAGGAGCTGTTGAGGTGGTCACATTTCTCCCCTGTATTAATACAGTACGGTCCACGAGTGTTTGGAGACACGTCTCCGCTGTTGCCAGAGGCCAGTGCTGCTACAAATGGACCCTGAGGGACACAGCAGTTAGGTGGAAATTACTCAAGATGTAAACACCACAACATGGTTTCAAGTGGGGAGGTGGATTTACAGCTTTCTAAAGAATGAACAAAAGAGGAATGAGAAATCTCACCTTGCCAGGTAAGGAGCCGATGTTTTTGTCCTGCTCAAACAGATAAGCAGCATACCCAAGGTTGTCCGCGCTCACCATTTGATTGGTCTCGTGCATACTGACTGAATGAACAGCAAACCAGCTGAAAAGAGGGTTTGCATGGAAGTGGATGTACGTCCATAAATACACAAAAACAGTTTATACAGCATATGCTACTTATGGAAAATCACACGTAAAAACTGCATACAAACCGAATAACTCAAAACACTGTTAGAATCTAAAGACAAAGAAAAACATGAAATCAAGAATACCTCAGCATTCCTATTCCATCCCCACTGAGATCTGTGAACTTCAGGGTCACAACCTGCTTGTCTGTTTCATATTTGTATCTAGAAAAAAATCACTTAATCAGATTAAATCTAATCTGGAATTCAGAACTCAAGGCAATCAGTAAAAAAACTGGTTTGTTACCCCAGAAGGGCAACTAGTTTACAGCACTCATGCACTCCATGGATTCACTCCATGGATTCAGTCAACCAGTAATTCATTACTGAGTTATGAACATCAACAATGGCCTAGTTGATAAGCTGTTTCCAAAGAAGGAGAAGATAAATAATATCTCTATCGATAAACCTCACAACATTGCTGTAATCAGTAGTGTTTAAAGGGACTGGGAGTGAAAGACTGGGGTGTTTTTGTGACAGTGGAGACGTTTTCTACACTGAACTGAAACTGCTCAGCAGCTGCACCTCATCATTACTGCCCCAAATAATAAACAAACAAACAAAAACTAAAACAGCTTCTGTTGGACAAAGAAAAATATCTTAATCATTAAACCTCACAACATTGCTGTAATCAATACAACCATTACAGGAATATAGACCCATGAACACCAGTTTCAACAGCAGTGTCACGCATTGCTTCTTCAGTTTCCATGCGTTTTGTGCATGTATTCACTGTTCATTTCGATGTCTGCGAAAACCGCTCCTTCATCATATTTCAACCGACCACACACTGACTGGTCTGGCTAAATAAAAACCAGAGAAATGACTTATTGCTGGGTTGATGCCAGACTGAATATGTTGTATAGTATCTCAGGGTTTGGGGTGATATGTCTCCAAGTTAGGTGCCTCATACCTTCTTCGCTCCTCCTCTGGATTGTTCATGTATGAATGAGGACTCCTATTACGTGTATTATCTACAAGATCTCCTTTGTTTATGAAGATTCTGCCAGGCGTCAGGCTCCTGTGTGCCAGATCAATGCTCTGATGGAGAAACAAGGTTCAAGAACAAGAATTAAGTTCAAACAAAAAGCAAGAACATTGTAGAAACAAAACAAACCTTGGCTGCTCGTACAGTTCACATGCCCTGATCAGGAACATCTGCATGCTGCTACATGTGGTGTTTCTCATGGTTCCATGATCTGGTGGGAAGACTTGCTCTTGAAAAATCATGCTTTGTGCTACAAGTTCTCTGCTGTTTCAGGAGGAGTTTAATGAAGCTCACGATCAGGTCTCCAAACTTGACCTCCTGACCTCTCACTTTTTCTTCCTCTTCCTTCCAAGTTGGCCTGAACCGAGCTGATATTATGTAGACACACCAGATACATTATGACCCGTGGAAGTGGAGAAAAGAGCGATCAAGGATGCCATGAAATAGCACTCAAACCATGTCAGTTCTTCCATACAGCACATGCCTTCATAATATTAAATCACACTGACTGTGAGTTTATTTCTGGGAGATTATTAGATATTCTGTGTTAAGGGATTAGCAAGGGACAGGCTCTCCGGAGCAAGGAGGGGACGTTGTCCAGGTTAATGTATCCCACAGTTCCTCCTCCTCCACTTTCTCCTTGAGACAGAGCTGGAATGGACATGATCTCGGTCCCTCGAGACCCAAACATCAGGCATACAAGTTGAGGACTCAGCGAAAAGTTATTTTTGCATATTTCCCTTCAGAGAACAAGTCTGCACTCCAGGTTCCCATGGATGTTTAAGGGACTGGAAAGAGTGACGTGTTTTCTGCTCAGCAGCTGTTTTGTGCCCCTCTTGGACTAGAGCCTCATCAATACTGCCCCAAACAAACATACAGATAAACAGATAAACAGCTGCGGATCTTCTGACTGCACAGTCCTGTGGGTGTGACACAGGTTGATACTGGTGACTAAGTGAAGTTTTTAACGAATCGGGGACAAATCTTTTTACCTAAATAAGATTAACTGATTTTATGTGATGTAAGAACAAAAACGAAACCCATCCCATTGAGTTTCGTCTCAGCTGGCCCACACTGTTGGATCTTGGAGTGTAAATATTTTTTGCATATTTCCTCATTCATTCTTTTAATGCATTGAGAACAAATGTTGAACCTACATGATAAGGCAATTTATATTGTTCTAAAACAGGAACTATGACGTGCTGTGAGTAAAAAACAAACAAACTGATACGTACCTGTACAATCCCACTGACGATGGCTCGAGCGGCTGGTTTGATGTAGCCTTTACTGGTGATCATGAAGAGGGTATACTGGAAGAAGCCTGCCAGGCCGGAGTGAGTGTGTGTGCCACTCAGCACCACGTTGTCCTGCCGATACAGATCTCCATACTTCAGCTGGAGCTCCTTCAGCACCTACAACAGGCAGGTCAGCGTGAAGTACGAGGTAAACGCTCCTCGGCATCACTAGAGGGCAGATGGAATACAGCCTCCGTTACCTCCAGCCTCAGTCTCTGAGACATCATGCCTATTTCCGCACTCACAAACACCACTCTCTGACCACCGTCGTCCACGATGAAGGCCCTGCTGAACAAACGGGTGTGGATCCCTGCTGCAGTCTGCTTCAGGTTGGCATAGCCCATCTTATGCAAAACAAACAACAGCATGAACTTTAAGGGCCTTAATGTAGTTTCTGTATTATCTATTATATACATAAATTACATATGTGAGTGCAGAGTTTAATATAATCAGAATTTCATGCAGTCTCAAGAGCAAAATATGAAATGTTGTGAAAGATTTATTAACATTTTTTGCCAAAAATATATAAATATAGCTTTCCTGGGAAGGCAAAGTCCCCACTCATCAGGGGTATATCATTCACTCTCCAGGGGTATATCAGTCACTCACCAGGGGTATGTCTGCCACTGGGCCAGTACAGTCAGCTCTGCCCACTCCAATCAGATAGGGCTTCTCTGGAGGCTTCACAGTAGGAGTGACCTCTTCTGCCTCTTAAGGTATATGAAATTCCCATGCATATGGAAGCGCAGATCAAAAGGATAGTCAGTTAAAAAATATACTGTTTAACTGTCATGTCAATGCATAGTACAAGAAATCTGGGTTGGGTCCCCCAAAAGAACTTGAACAAAAATAATCATTAAATGGTAAAGGGAGTGTCCCACAGAACACTCTCTCTCTCTTATTTAAGATATTATCCATGATGATTTTGGGAATCCCTGATCTACAGTGTTGCACATACATCTACACCAGGAAAAGCAACCGCTGATAACATGAGTGATTACGTGTAGGGGAGTTCATGTTGACGTTTATGACAGTGATGAGCCCCACTGACACTCCAGTCATCAGCAGGAACAGAACCATGAGCAGCACCTCCAGACTGCTGAGGCCACAGCACACAGCCTTACGAGCCATGATCCTGCCACACACACACACACACACACACAACCTCCTCAGGAGGGTGCAACCCGAGCACAAGAGCCCAGCTAAAGCTGGATTGCTGAAAGCAATCGGCAGACCAATACCGAGACATTATAAACAGCAAAGGACTTTCTCAATAAATCTGAAGAGTTCATAGTTGCATTCAAATGTTCCTCATTTAAGTGATAAGGTCAAATACCAATGACCAAAAACGACAAATGACCTTTGCCACATGCTGCAAAATAATATATTGTAGACACTCATCCACACTACTTACATTTAAAGCACAAGCGCCACACCAAAATCAGTAGCTTCTGCCCAAGAACACAAATGGGGCTGGACCAGCTGAACGTTCTATGATCCAAGCACAGACTGTTCTGATATGCAGCTGGGTTTCCTTTGCTTATCAGAGACAGATTAGTTAACTACGCAGCTGATTGATAAAGGAAGAAACTAAACACATTTAAGGGGACCATAAAGCATAACCAATGGGCTTTGTGATCACTACAGGAATGCATGTTAGCTTGTTAGCACCCTGGTCTCATTGGCCTTCATGAAAGTTTAAAGTACAGCATCTTCCATAAAACTCCCTCCATGATCTGCTATTTTGCTTAGAGATTAAAAGATTATCAGTTATAAGCAACTGTGTGTCATTTTAAAGTGACATCCGTTTTTGCATTCATCGTCCAGTTTTAGCTCTGTACAGTGAATTTTAACAGCCAAGACGTGTCAAGCTACCTTGAAGCTAAACACAGTAAGGCAATGTATTCCTATTGGTTTTATCATTCACTATTGCTATCATCATCACTATTACTGTATCACTATTGCTATTACCACTATTACTGCATCATTCACTATTGACATTATCACTATTACTGTATCACTGTTGCTATTATAACTATTATTGTATCATTCACCATTATTACTGTATCATCCACTATTGCTATTATCACTATTACTGTATCATCCACTATTGCTATTATTACCACTTTTACTGTATCACTCACTATTGATATCAACACTTTTACTGTATCACTCACAATTGATATCTCCACTATTACTGTATCACTCACTATTGCTTGCCTTCCTACTGACTGGAGAGACAGTGTGAATGAGTGAGAAAGACTATACATGGAACAGCAAAATAAAGACAGAACAGCACAATTATTAGACTGTCCAAGCTCTCCAAGTAAAAGTAAAACCCTGCATTTCACACACAATTTCCCTTGTATTACATGTTTATACCCCTACTGCAGAAATGCAGCACAACTCATAACACACAGGACAATCTGTGTCTGGAGAAGGAAAAAGAAAGCCAATAAAAAAATAATTTCAAACCGTTCTGTGCTAATGGCTTATTTATTGGCAAAAGGACAAATTATTAAAGTGTTAGCAGCTTTTTCATTGGGTGGTTTACAGAAAGGGCCTAGGGAGAGAGTCTTATTCTGCTTTTTGACCACATAGGCCTTGGCAACATGGTTAAACAAAACCATCACACAACCACACACAGACGCTGAAAACTGTTGCCCAGGTTTAGAGTTAAGGCTGAACCAACAGAATGGGCTGTTTGTCAGACAAAACAACATCACAGTCTTGTTCCCATATTCCCTTCCAAAGAAACATTATAATGAATAAATTAAACACACAACATGAAATGGCTATGGATGCTTGACCTAGCTTCCTGCCTGGCCTGAAAGGACACATTTGGTAACTCTTCCTTTAATAGCTCATTTTACAGAGGTTTAGGTATTAACTAGGACAAATATAAGGAAATAACTGTTGCTGGTTTAAAAAAAAGATGGCAGGTACAAAGACGGTATATCAAATATTCCACATAACTGCCTGTTTTGTTCACACAATTCAAACTTCAATTGGTGTTGTTCAGGAATGCCCAACTCTGCTCCTGTATGTCTAGTGCCCTGCAGAGTTCAGCTTAAACCTTAACACAGCACACAAGATCCTGTTAAACAAAGCTTCCAGTAGCACACTGGAGCCAGGTGTGTTGAACTCTTCATGGCAGTACATTTGTCCAGGGCAGGTGTCGTGTAGCCCTAGTCTAGAATCTAAGAGGCACAACCCTTCAACAACCCAAGATCTGTGTTCAGGTAAGGACAGAGATCACAACATAATTAATAAGTAATAGGATTAATATACAAGTTTAGTAAGTCTTTGTACTTATCATCCTTCCAATGAGCAATACTTAGTCAGGTTTCTTTTCAAGAAAATAGTTTGGCACATACCTTATACCTGAAATGCTATACAAGGAAGAGGTGGTACCAAAGAATCTAACATTAGGATGAAAGTCTTTGTAGTGCCAAATCGTGTACGATCCATCCTGTCCTACTGCAAGGATGCACATGGATACACCAACGTACCCCTGACACTGAAATGCAAAGTAAAAATCAAAAGGGAGGGAACAGAAACAGACGACCACAGACCACGTAATGGCTGTACAATCACGGCGAGAAAGGCACTGAGGAACTTTATATCACCAAAACAGTATTTTGTCTCTTTTTGCTCTCTGTAACAAAAAAATAAAATAAAACAAATCAGTTTTAAAAATAATTTTTTTTTGTCATAGAAACTGCTTTTGCAAATCTGCAAGAGTATAGCTACAAAATAACTTCAGCCCCATGTCTCGCTCCCACTGCAGACCTCACTGCAGAATTACAGTTAAAGGGACGCATGGGGAACTCTGGTCAAGCTGGGCAGCATGGAAACACTTTATCCACCGAGCTGTGCAAGTGGTTCAATTCTTCTTTGTCCGGTCAGTCAAAACCCAAAATCCGGTCAGAAATCCTACACTGACCACAACAAGCCCATCTACTTCAGTCTGCAGACTCAATTATTGGATCTAGGTAAATCCTAGCAACAACACAGAGGGCAGCACTGTGGAGAGACATCGCTCGCCGAGTGATTGGGTTTTTTTTTTTGGCATGCCGCAAACAAACCCAGGTGTTTCATCTGGATCTCAGCATGTACTACACACTATAGCTAGAATTTCATAACACATCAAATCTGAAATAAAAGAGGAATGAAACACTTTGGACGGGTTCAGTTCACAGTGCCAGTCAGGTGGCACCACGTGATGCAGCCGAGCACGGAATGGGCCGGATGAAGTTCATTCAGAGGTTGTCGGGAGGCTGGATTGTGGCACTTGGGGCGAGTCTTCCGAGGGTCTTGCTCCCCGGACCGGAGGCGGAGCAACCCGGTGGTCAGTCCGACTCGAACCTGCTGTACTTCACGTGGCCCCATGACATGGGCCGCCAAGTCAAGGGGTTCTGGTAGCTCCGGGGTACTACCCCTTGAACATTATGCTCCAGGTACTGGAAGAACCTGAACCACCACGCACGGGACAGGAGGTTGCTGGAGGATGCGTTCTTGAGATCCTGCATGGTGAGCAGACAAGACACACAGATCCATTAACATCAGACTCGGCCGGGCGCTTGTGGAGCAACTGTGAACCTCACGAGGTCACTCACTGTCACGAGGTTACTTACTGGCTGGTTGGCCATCGTGTGGTACCACCAGAAGATGCGAGTGGTGATGAAGTAGGCAACAATGACATCGATGGTGTAGTGGTCATGTGCGAGCAGGATGCAGAACACGCCCACAGCACACAGCACACCACAGCCCCAGTGGTACCACCAGAACCGCCTGGGGGAATCTTTAGGACACACAAACACAAAATGTCAAAATGGAACAAAATGTCTGTCTTTTCGGTTTCCATTTCTCCACTGCAGCTATACTGGTACAGATATGAGGACAAGGTGTACACAAACACATTATTTTATTGTCACCGTTATTTCTTCTACACATGTCATATTGTATTGTGTTTTCTACATTTGTGTTTTATTAAGGCCAAAACAAACAAGAGCAATCCCAGAGCTGCTTACACCCTTTCAAAATGCACAGACTGTATATTTAAAGTGTACCACAAGGTGGCAATGTTGTTCAGCTTGAGTTACAAAGTATGGCAGAAGAGTAATGATTACTTACACTCTTTTATGAAGAGATAGGTGAGGGTCAGCATGACGGTGTGGCCACTGTACAGGTAGTCTCCACACATGTTGTGAGAGCCTGTGATGGTCAACCCACCTCCAGCAATCATCTTCATCACCCGCCGCATCTGGGACTCCCAGTCGCCATAGAGCTGCAATAAGTGGACATGGGAGTTGGCTGTCTGCTCAGGCCAGTCTCAACACGGCCTCGAAAAGGCCTACACACGACCTCTATAGTCTCTACACGGTTTCTACGTGGCCTCTACACTCATTCACGTATATTTCTGTACTGTTTTCATGGGTCTGTCCATCAGCTGTTTTCTTTTTTTATAATAATAGATAAAAACAATTGCATGCCTTGTAATCAAACACACACACACATACACCATGCATTCTCTATTTCTCTCTCTCTCCGTTAGCTATACTGGACAGGAAGGAAGATCTGACATGTGAAGAGGGCGTGTGGCCAGGCGTGGCTTGTGATGAATGGATCCCCGTGGGCCTGGCGGTGAGGATTTCCTGCCCTGAGCAGTGTGTATGCGGGTGTGCTTGCACACCCCACCCCAGTGACTCACTCTCTCACACACACACACATGGAAGAGTGAATGCGCTTGCCATGAGACTGCACCATGGAAACGTGTTCACACTCAGACCACTTCTGTCTTTTTTACTCATTCTTCTTCTTTCTCTACGCTTTACTAATCTAATGGTGTGTGCTATACGTGTAAATACAGATCTGTACCACCCATTATAGCCACACGTTATCCGTAGACATAATATCACAAATATTCAGTATTGGCTATTGGAATTTGAAATACCAGAGCCTGTAAAGGGATTTCAAAATTTGGGAGTGGAGCAACCGAAAAACACATACCAGTGCTAGTTTGCACAAAAAGTGCACATACTAGTGCTAGTTTGCACAAAAATGTCAACTTGAATGCATTCCAAATGCATGGGGCCTCTTTTCAACTTTAGCTTCATTTTTTTTTATCATATAGTTAAGATAAAATCTCATTTAAATTTTCTTTGTGTCATGGTCATACTTGGTCATAATAATGGCTGAACTAGGCTGAAATCTGTACTAAAAACTGGATCAATCTTGGGCTTTTAAGAATTTATATTACATCAAGCAAATGAAAATCAGCATTCATTAGAAAATGTATATATGAAACCCTTATATGTTTGAACATCAGTAAAGCTGACACACAAGCTATTGATTGTCCTATTACAAGTGTCACGAAGTGCAGATTTTTTACCACGTGCTCTCGTGTTTTTCTTCAAAACACACACGTGAGTTCCTACCTTAGGTGAGCACTTAAAGTGAACGCCTGGAACAGGCAGAGTAGTGATGTACATGGTGATACATCGGTACAGGTACAGCGTCCCTACAATAAACAGGAACCGCCGGCCAACAATGGACCTGTCAACAGAAACGTTTCATGGAACCGTTACTACCAATAGCTACTGAATCATCGCGAATTCAAAAGTGTACACAAAAGATACTAAAAGAATTCAAATGTGTACACAAAAGCTGTCCACTCACTTATGTTTTAAGAGAGTCCACTGTATGATCCACAAGATCACCAGGACCATACCATTAATCTCACATATGGAGAAGGCCCACTCCACTCGGTTGAAAAAGTCAAAGAATTTGTCTGGTAACGGAGGTGTCACCTCCTTAGGAGGTACGCGCTCATGGACTATGGAGATCATGATGGTGGTGAAGACGAAGCAGGAGATGGCGTACAGGAAGGCCACAGCGGTCTTCCCCCACTCGGCCGGGAAGAGCGGGCCGCTCGGCTCAGGTACGCGGATTTGCACCAGCTCCTTGTGGTAGCCGTTGGCAAAGCCGTTTCGCTTGGCCTCACTGCGGACGCCTGCGTCCCCGTCGCGCGCCAGAACGGCGTGGCCGTTGGCGTGGCCATTCTTGTGCGCGTCGATGTGGTGCTCGATGCTGAGGGTCTTGATCCTGTCGAGGAGCTGCTTCCCATCGTCCGGCGCGAGGCGGGACAGCGGGGGCTTCTGGAGGTCCACCCAGGAGAGCTGGAGCAAGGCGCGCCCGTCCACGTGGCGCAGAGCTTCGGCGTACTCCTGCAGGTTTTCCTCGCTCAGCCAGACGGCGACCTCTTCCTCGGACCACTGGGCCACTCTCTTCATGTCCGTCCCTCAGCTCGCAGAGGCAACGAGCAGATTCGTGAGGAGACAGTGGCAAAGCGGGTCAGAACGATGCACGCCTGCTACTGGACACACAGCTTCCCTCCATTCGCGACCATCGTGAGGCAGGACAGCGGCCCGAAGTGGTACGAATGATAAATTAGCTCCAAGCTTCACAATGGTTCATCGAAGCAGGTTTCATTTCCTGTGTCGCTGTCCTGCCTGAAGACAACAAACACTGGTTGAGACTGACAAATGATAAGGCATCGGATGCAATGCAGCGATATGTGGATGCGTAAATCTTCTGTTTCTGTCATGTAACACGTGATGTATGTGTAATTATGAAGCATGAGTCTTCTGTTGTCAGTGTCAGCTGGATGTGCGTTCATATTTTAGGCTGAGGTGGTCATAACAGCCTTTAATTGGCATAATAAAATGTAATACTATATAAAATCTTTAGAGTATGATTTACTGAAACATGCAGGTTATACATAATGTCTCTGCCTTTGAAAAACAATGATTAAACAGAGTTAGCATTCAACTGAAATCATATACACCAGTCATGCTTCCTGAGAAACTGTATCGAGACATTATAACATACATAAACTATATCACAACATTTTCTCTGAGAAGATCCCCATAGCAAACACAGAAGTGCAACAACACAAAAAACCTGAAGTGAAATCAAACAATTAAGGATTTTATAGACTTAGTGTGTTAAAAGGCAACAGCTTGCAAAAGTCTGACCCAACACCTAATCCTTATAACAAAATGAATAGGTTAACTATGAAGTTACTGAGCGGTCCATAAGTATGACTGTACTGTAGTGACTACAGTTTAGACAACATGAGAAATGTTCAACATTAAATCAGGTCCATTTTTTAAAAAGCTCATTAAAAAAAGAAGAAAATGAAAGCAACAACTACAACAGCAATATGTACATTTGTTTCTTAAAAACTACAGTCCTGCTTCTGAAGCACAGGAGAAGACTGCTCACCAACTACAGCACATGTACTGCTTTCACTTCAAGAATTCAAAGAACTCATGAGTATGATTGTCGGGGTGTGGCACGTATGTTTACAAGTTCTCGGAGCAGGGGGAAGGGATATCTTCCCACCACACATCTGCCTTGGATTATAGAAGGGACCTTACGGCACCACAGATTCATTACTGGCTGCAAAATCTACAAGGAGGTGGTGTTAACGTCTTGAGACAGATACACCGATAAGTTTTCAGTTAGGTTTTAAAGAATGAGAAATGCTGCAGTGTTGCTAAGATACGCTTTTGCAACCGTGACTTCCTGCATGGCCCTAAAAGTGTCAAATCGAACCCAGTCTCTATAAGCCTTTCCTGTGAGACTTCAACACCTAACAAACCTTCAGATTAAGAACTCATACTGTCCATTTTCTTTTCCAAAATTTAAAACTTCTGGTTTCTAAAAACTTCTAAAAAACTTCCGACAGTTACCATTGATGCCACATTCAGCCACACTCCAAACCATTAAAAGACTACAGAGAAGCAGTTAAGTGAAGCTTAACCTAATCTGAAGCCTGGGTAAACAGGACATACCTGCACATGTTCTAAACATGGGATGGGCTAAACTTAGCAGTAAGTGGTTAGATGTGGACCACTAGTCATGGGTATACTATACACTCTCATACATACACAAACAATATATCACTTCCAGCTAAAAGCACATAACTAGCCTAGATATACTAGATTTGCTTCCATAAGTTTTCAGCTTCACACTGTCAGCTAACAGTTATCTACAAAACCTACAACACCTATGAAAAGCGTGCGTTTGTTTAAACGTACCTCAGTGCTGTTCATAAGCAGCTCTTAGCGTGACTACAGCTTCCTTCATCTGTGTGCCCACCCCCCCCCCACCCAAAACGTTGCTCTCTCCTGAAGTTTTCGGTTTTCAGAGCCCTCCCACCCTCAGACTGACTCCGCCCACACAGACATCCTCCCCTCCCACGCGACACATCGACTCCCTCTGTAAAAATGCTACACGTTGTGGTGTTAGGCTCCTCTAAGTAGTTGCCTAGCAACACAAAAGAAATAAGAGAAAACATAAGTAACCAAGCGCAAAATAAGCAACTTAATATTTATTCACTTCAGCGGTTGCCATGACTGCGGTTTGGTTTTTACTATGGAAATGTCCCAGGGCCGGTTGAGCATGGATGTCTTTAGAGTAAGAGAACACTGGCTGTTCTATACATGAGCACCCCTACCTGAAACTTTAACCACTCTGTTCGTGAGTTGCACACCATGAGGGTCCTGTATCGCTGCACCTGCCTCTATGTCTGAGCCCGAGGGTCCTGTTTGGCTGTACCTGCCTCTATGTCTGAGCCCTAGGGTCCTGTTTGGCGGTACCTGCTTCTATGTCTGAGCCCTAGGGTCCTGTTTGGCGGTACCTGCTTCTATGTCTGAGCCCTAGGGTCCTGTTTGGCTGTACCTGCCTCTATGTCTGAGACCTAGGGTCCAGTTTGGCTGTACCTGCCTCTATGTCTGAGCCCTAGGGTCCTGTTTGGCTGTACCTGCCTCTATGTCTGAGCAATAGGGTCCTGTTTGGCTGTACCTGGGAGTGTCTATAAACAAAGGAACCAGCAGAAGCAACAGAGCATCAGAGGCACGGTGAGTGTGTCAGGTTCCGTTCCCATTCTGTCGTGGCCCTATTCCACAGAGGATGCCTGTCTTCACCAGAGTGCCATTCAATTACACAACCACCTTCATTTGGCTTGGCAAACAAAGGGGTGAAATCCAGAACCACAAGAGACATCCCCCCATCTCCCTCCATCCCTCTCCTAGATTAGATTTCACACAAACTACATTCACTGCCACGTTAGTGAAGAGCCGAAAATACAAGCGTCAGCGGTATAAAATGTCCTGACTCATGGATTTTTTTTTTTTTTTGATGAAACATGGAACAGACCTAAACTGGGTAATCCAGGATGCAGTATAGAATGGCAGCCATTCTTACACAACCACTGACTTCATAAGGATTAAAGAATAATATTACACTTTTTATTAGCAGTGGGGAATGAGAGAGCAGGTACTAGGGAGCATCTTGTGAACCCAAGAGGAAGAAATGGAAGAAATCAAGCACCTGAAATAATGAGTGCATAGCAGAGCGCTGGAGATGCCTGAGGGCCCTCACGTTTGGCCCTCAATGAGGCAACACATTCAATTTCAAGGCAGCTTTGACAAATTAATCATTACACAGAAGTGCTTTATTTGAATACCAGAGAAAGGACAAACCACAGACGTACATGCAGTCTAGCCTATATTCCAGCAAATTCACTTCCATTCAAAATGCACAACTGAGACACAACCTGCACAACCAAAATGCACAACCTAACCCTAACCCTAGACAAATAAACACGGTTTAGGCTAATCAATTCTTTTCGTTAGAAGCACTGTCATTAAGCGGTCAAGGACATTGTAAAAGTTGACTGTTTTCAGAACACTACGGTGCGATTACACCAAACCATGAAGAGGAGGTTGAGGGACCATCAACGGCTGTTTACCTACTGAGCTGCTACTACTGAGAGAGCAGTAAAGCCCTAACCCAACTCTTCCCTTTCAGCCCTGCACTGGCTAGTGGGCAACTTGATGCAATTAGGCTAGCAAGACCATCAGAGAGTTAAGAGAGAAGGGATTAAAAAGTGTTTATAGAACTGTCTCTGGGCCACATAATTAATTGGCCTATTTCTTTGCCTTTCTTCCACTCGAAGAGGAGCTAATTCCCCACTGACCAACAAGCTCACGGTGCTGGCTCTATTTAAAAGCTCCATTAAAGACAAACCAGCTAAGCGCAAACACAAGCAAGAAGCAAGCCTACAACTCTGGTGGAAAGTACCTTCTAAAAACAAAGGCCAGGTGATATTTGCAATGACCAGCTGGAATTAGGTGGAATCCTTTATGTCTACAACAGCTTTAAACCAAGTCCCTTAAAGCCTCTGCCGTATTATTGCACAGTGCATGCTAATGTTTCTTAATTCGTGCAGTACTAACCTTGAAATACTGGCATAACAGAAGAGCACCACAGGGAAATGAGAATGCTAACTGAATACATTTTACTTGTGTGCTGTTACCTTAAATGATACAAAATTCCCCAACAAACAAAGGCCAGTACAGAACCATGTGACGTTCACCATTGCATTCTGCTTTTACAACAAATAGTAATATATTTGCAATACTGACTTGTATTTTTCCACATAGTGCAAATGCACACTAATCTTTTTTTAAAAGCCTCTATAATTCATAGGCTTCAAAAGCTGTTTTTTTAAGGAATGGGATACTAGGCAAGAAGCAACTGGAAGTTGTACAAGGTCAATAAGAGATTGATGACCCCGTCACTGTCAGGCAGAGGGCAGGCCACAACAGTCCCATTCACAGACTGAATCACTCTCTGTTCTCCAAGAATTCCTTAACACACACATTCCATAAGCCTGAATCCAATTACCATAGCTATACCCAAGTTCAAGTGACAAACACAGCCTGGGTGTCTTGAAATGTTGACCCCATCGCCCCAAAGCGCTTTGTTTCATCAGGACTAATAACACATAAGGATAAACAAAGGCTGCTTTCCAAGGCCTTTCTCCTAGTCATTTTACACCAACCAGGTCTGCTTTAAAAAAACATAACATCAAGAAGCAGAGCCGTTCACAAAGGTCACGAACATGAGCATCACTTTAGCTTGATTGCAGTTACATATTCTAGCAAAGGAATGAAGGCTAATACAGGCCACATTTGAAAAGATGCAAAGGAAAATAAATGCAATGTAGGCCACCGGGGCAACAAAGGTTCCGTGCCTCACCCAAATCCCTGTGAACTGAACACCAAACCTTCCTTTGCTGAGCTCCCTAGTTCTGGATGTTTTCTTGAAGTCTCATGCATGGAAAGATGATGATGTGTGATATGTTCAACATCCTTTAGCAAGACACCAATATCCTTTTAGCAAGTAGCACATAAATCTCCAGGAGCACATAGATTCAAGTATTACACAGACCTCAATAAGCAACATGCTAATTGCATCTCTCAGCAACAAAAAAAAAATTAAAGCGCTTACTCTGTAAGCTAATAAAGCCGTGTTTACTCGTCTCCACAACCTTTTTCTTTCTAATAGTGTTTATTGCACGATTTTCACTTAATTTCATTGCTGCTGCTACCCAAACCAGGACCTGAGTTCTTCATTTTGTTCCCTTTCATGTACACATGTTCTGAAATGACATGACATGTTCTTGGAAAAAAAAAATAAAAAATTCAATGCATCATGCATTGTGGACGGATACTTCTGCCAGAGTGTCTGTGGATGGGTGGGTGGATGGGCGAGGTGCATGTCCATGTATCCGTCACACATCAGTCAGGTATCCATCTCAAGTGCTGCTGCAGGCCATCACACATGTTCTTATACAACACTCCTCTTTCCCATCTTCTTAATTCAATCTAATTCAAGAGCAAATTCTAACGAGGGAAAACATTATTCATGAGTTTCAACTGTAAGGGGCTCAACAACCCTATAAAACATAAAATGCCAATAAACGTACTACACAAAACCTTACAGCCTCAGGTCAAAAATTAAAGAGGGGATGGCTAGGTCAGACTCCTCATTTCTGGGCAAATCAAGAAGTGCAGCAATTCTGCTGCCAATATTTGCTCCCTTTGTACACTCAAATGTTGTTTCTGATCCTAATGGAAAATTAATTGTAGTTATTAGTAATTCTTGAGTGGTTTTGGCTAATGTTTACACTTCTAATAGGGATGATAGCTTTTTTAAACATCTTCACACTAATTAATATTAGTAGTAGGCATTAACTGCTGGCTTGATCCTTATTTAGATCATTCTTCCTCCAATGCACATACGCTTTCCAAGTCTGCCAAGGCAATCTAGTTCTTCATGAAGGAGTTTGCTGTTTCTGATGCCTGGCACTTTAGTACTCCATTTATTCTCAATTTCATTGCACTTTTACCAGTATCGATATTTTTTTTTGGTTGATAGACTACCTCTGTCTGTGCCTGCATGTAAATATGATGGCACCTAATTATGCTCCAATTTCTTTGAACATCCATTTTAAACAATCCTTATGTTAAGTAGCCGAGGGTAATAAGCAGGCGCAGAGGTTAGTAGGCTGCATCCCTCCCCCCATATGTCCTTGGGTATAGGTAAGGGAAACATTTAAACATCTTAAACAACTTATATGAGTGAGGTGTACGCATGACAGTTCTTATATCATCACAAAAGGTGATCACCCCATTGCCACTGTAATGATTTTAAAAGTACCCTCCCCCCGGGGTCTCCATCAAGTACTCTCCTTACTTTGTGCCTATAACTAAGGATGTGTTGATGGGGTGAGCTCTTATCTCATCACACCTTACTAGTGCATGTTCACTATGGCATCTTAATACAAACTTACTTTCAAGTGAGGATTTTGCTGACTTTGTTAACCGGAACAAAGTTTTTTTTGTTAAGTCATCCGATGTGTCCATATAGGCCATTGAGGTATATATGGGGGGCGGGGGTAATCTCCTATATCAGATATGAGAAAAACAGATGCATAATGCATATGCCGCAATGCATATCTCAATTTGATATCGCATATACTACCTCCCAGTCCTCAGAAATACATAAACATCTCTCCTTACAGGCAGACGCTGGTGTTCTTATGATACAGTGTACTACTGAGCTTCTGCTTCAAACAAGATCCAGGTTTAGTGAATATGGTGACAAGGACAGCAAGCTAATGACCTCATCAAATTCCCTAGATAAAAACCAGTCCAGATAAAACTACTTGAATGTGTCTGATGAGATTAAGAATTTGTAGTTTTGGGACTCTTTTTAATGTTTTGCTTTAATACAGGCAAAATCACAGCACACAGGATTCAAATCCTGAACACTGGCAACAACAAGGGGCAAGAAGTACAGTCTTACATCCCTTTGTGCAGAACCTATCAGTGCTTTCCTAGCCATGCTGAGAAAACCTCGCTGAGTTTATAAGCATCCTGTGCCGATCCATAATCTTGTGAAAATGCAATTGGAACAGTTACTGTCTGTACTGCTTGGCCCCAATGTGGAAAAGGCTTTAGTATCATCATTAGAAAACCTTGGAAAAATCAAAATACCCTGATCTTGATATTATTCTTTTTGCCCCTTCACTCATCTCTGACAACAAACCTTCAGAATGCCCAGCCATATCACCTTAAATCAAACTGTCATGTAAATGCAGTTAAGCTTACTTTTTTGTATCTGTGAGACCAGTACAACATAGATCTTAATACTAAAGGATAAAAGTCTAACTTTAATACAGCTGGTTTTCTTCTCTTAAGAGAACAAATTTTAGCATACACGTAGAGTTACAGAGCCATATTCTCAAGGTACAACATGTGACAAAGGATGTTTAAGCCAACATTAACTTTACAGAAACAAAACGCTACTCCTCACCATTCAAACGAATTCTAAGCACTTTTTAACTAAGCTTTATTTCCACAGGCAGAAAGGAAATCACATTACTGATTCTCAATGACAAAGACATTCTGACATAATTATATTTAAAACAATGTTAGGCTCTATATTTAAAGACCATGTGACTTCTTTACTCACTACACTCTCACAGTATCTAATCATGACATGCTTAAATGAAGGAAGGAGAAAAAAATTCATACCCCTCCCCCACCCCCAAAAAATAGGAACCATGATACACAGGAAACATTACATAATGCTGGCCACATTAGACACTTCAGACAATTACACAAAATAAAAAAACCTTACAAATCCAAAGTGTCTTTCAGTCCGAAAAGGAATCTGTTAGCATGTGAGAAGACTAAACTGAAAGTCTATCACTGGTCTGTTCTCTACTGTCAGATGCTAGCCTATATTAGGACCATGTGCCCCTCATGAGTGCATGTCTCACATTTTCCATAGCCAGCTCAGAGAAACTGATGTGTAAATGTAATCGGAAAAAAAGGGACAACAAAACACAGACCACACATGAGCGAACATTTATGAGAGAAGTGACTCGATTAAACAGTTCTGCAGGATTAAACACATTGACACAACAACAGATCCCAAACTGTGGCAGCGGTAAATAAGGTGGGCAGTAGTTAAACGTGCAATTACCAGAGGCTGTTACTGTGGTATAGTTAAGATTTAAGATAGATGTCAATGTCAAGTCTCAAATACTGATATTAGCATGTTTAACATGTTTAACATTAGCATATTAACATGTTTGCACAATATAGGCTATCATTAGTTTTTAATCATGATTACTGATAATATTGGCGCTATATGCTATATGTAAATAAGACCTCCAACAAATATTGTATTGCATGTTGTGATGGAAAGTTGCCACAGAGATGCATCCCATCAAAAAGGGCTGGAAACAGTTTCTGTGTTTCACCTCACATCCTGGAAGGACTCTGCCCATGTTAGATAAAACCTAGATATGCTCCGAGCAGTGTCTTCTGAATTGTAGAATATATATATATATATATATATATATATATATATATATACATACACATATATACACATACACACACACACACACACACAAAATATTACTTTTCAGAGCCTGGTTAAACACACTGGATAGAGAGTCCAGCTGCTCACCATGGTGCTCCCTGGATGTCAACAATAACAGGCTGGTTAATGAAAGATATTTCAGTAGTAAATAGAAATACCTGAGTGGTTGCTTCATGAAAGAGATTTCGGCAATAAATAGAAATACATGAGAAAGTCAAACCTAGCACAGGCTTCCCACTATCAAATGAATGCCCTCATTTACAAAACCATTAGAGTAATAGAGCTTACGTCTCAAACCAAAAATATGAGTAGGGAAACACAGGTAAACAACTACAGCTGCTGGGAACAGTCGGTAGTAACTTAAGTGGAAAGAGCTACACACACACTGATGTTGTTAAAGATAAATGATTTGTAGCTGACATGCCAGCTTTTTCAATAGCTTACAAATAAAGCCGTTAGTCGTTATCTACAATACCTTTCTGTAGATTTTCCTTAATTAAGTCTGCTGTCTATCTAACTACTAAAACTCCGTTCCGTTTTAAAATTAGCTCCTAGCTAGCTAGCTTTGATACAGCCATATATAGCAAGCTAACACTAGCTATACAACAATAATAGGGGAATACTAATAAATAGCCTTCATGTAATAACTTTTTCTGATTGCATTAAGCTAGGTTAGCGATCTAAGGCTATTTTTGATGTATATACAGAGGTGGTCTAAGCTCTATTATGTAACTTAAGCAACATGTTACAAACGTACAAATGATGCTCGGTTCAGAAAATAAACGTTAACGTTAATAACCCTTAACTACTACAGCTTTGCCAACCACACGTGTTTAATGCTTCCTTCACACAGGTAAAATTGTAAAAATGTCGCGGGGTACGAGATAGATAGAAATAACATCATCTAGTCGCATGTAGCTAACAGGCTAACTAGTGTACCTGCATTTCAATATAAGGAGTTGAGGAGCCCACAGAAGATCTCCGACGGGCAGGATCTCCTGTCTGGACGCGACACTAGCCACTTCGTGTTTTGCTTGGTCTTAAAAGACGCATTCAAACAAATTTAAGCGTTGAATTTACATTATGTAGCTAGCTACATTTCTGGTGAAAAAAGTTGTACCGTTAATGATCAACAGATGAAGAGTGTGAGGTAACCGTTATAGCTAGCTAGATGAGGTTAACGAATTTACTAGCTAGATGGATACTGATTTCCCCTTAAACCTGCTGGTTGTGTATCAGAAACTACCTAATTGTGTTAACCCTTCAAACACACCATAAAATACTGACCAGCGGGGAACCTACCTGCAAATAAATCTTCTTTGTAGTTTTGTTAAATATTATAAACATATAGGACAGGATCCTTTTCTTTAACTTGCTGGAGCGCAATTGAAGTTGCGTAGAGGTCCTTGCTCAGATCTACATGACGGACCCAAAAGGTGACTGAAGAGGACCAGTTATTTGAATTCGCAGTATGTGCACGTTCATCGCTCTCTAGTCTACGAGCACGAACCTCCTCCCCCCACACCCTAAGATTTGGGATCCGGAGGAGGCGAAGAATCAGGCAGGGTGGGGGTGATCTAACAGTTCACAGCTCCTTCTGCAACAGGACCACCTCTTCGTGAAGGGAGCCTCGCCGTTTGCGAGTTCACGAAAGTGTAAGCTACGATAATGCTGCGCTACAGCACTATTCCCTTCACGGTGACATTTACTGCACGGAAAAAATAATTGTAGCCTTCTTTCTAATCCATGGATGGTAAATTACCGTGTTGTTTCACCCCCCATCCCTAGTTCGTTCATGATAGCAATCACTTACTTTAATTGTAATGTGATAAAGACAAATAAATAAAGCACAGATTGCTAATTTAAACAGACAAATAAATGCAAAGTATTTGACACTGTAATGCTTTTTTAAATTAAAATGATCTTAAGAGCACAGATAACAATAAGAGCATGGCCTATATACATCCAGATAAGAGAAAGAATTGTTGCCACATTGAATTCAAGCATGACATAAGGTTTCACATGTAATTTAGTGTGAAACAGAATCCCACATTTAATACCCATGTAAAATTAAATACCTCTATTTCTATTACAGACCTTCTGCAGTTAAGACGCTTTGGCCCGAGTCTACACTGCATGAAATTATGAGATTATCTACAGATCTGATCTCTTTCTGTAGGCTTAGTTAAACACCATTAACATTTGAGAAGAATTCACTGGAACTTCTACGATGATTCTACTATGACAATTCAACGCAGCACCACATGACCAAGGGGAGGGGAAATCAGTATTATTATCCTGCTCAACAGTAAAGAACATAAGTGTAACTACACATGAATGTGCAGGGAAGATTTTTCTGTCTTGTAGGATTAGACAAGCACAAATAAACATATTTATTAATATTTGTAATAGTAAAAAAATGAGAAAGGAAATATTCGTGAAGGACACAAATTAAGGTATGACACATGAAACCTACAAGTAAATTATTTATTATTTAAACAAAATAAGTATTTAAACAACTGGATTACAAAATGTATTAAAAATACTAATGTGTTGAATTTGCATGATCCAGATTGCACTGCTCAAATCCTCCATAAGTAACAGGGGGGAAATGTCACAGAAAAAGACTGTAAAAAATAACCAAGACAGGAAATAATTTACATATGTTACATATGGTTAAATAATATTTAGTAAAGTTTAAAGGATAGTTCAGTTCAAAAAGTAATATGAAGCCTGCTCCGGAGGCTACCGGAGACTTTTATTTTGGAAGTCCTGCAGCTCGTTGACATTTTTAGTTTCCCTTGTGCTTGTAATAATGGCTTTCCAGTGTCAGAGGGATAGTTATATGAAAGAAGTATGTCAATATCTGTTGTATGTGTTATGCATGAAAGTGGGATTAAATATATCAGGTCTTGATTTCCGCCTGTTGTAACTAAATTAACCGCGTGACAGTACCCAACAGATTCCGGCTATCTAGCTAGCGAGTTAACCTACTTACATCTTACGTACATCTCTGTAGTTACCTCACTAACCCTACTTAGTTAACCAAGCCTGCAGGTCTAAATGTGTTTGTATGGAAGACTACACTTTTTTCATCCTTTTCAACCTCTGCTTTTCGTGTCTATGATGTTCAGTTTATCGCGTCGGTGGTGTCCTGCGCTCCTGCCGAACTTAAATTAGAGAGCAACGGGAAGAAAGAAAAGGTGAAAGGATTCAGTGTGGTTCTAAATGATACCATTCTGTTCCCCGAAGGAGGAGGGCAGGTGAGTTTCTCCTCCATCGTAGGTTGGTTTTACAAAAATAGTAATAAAACAAAGGAATATAATAAAGCCTGTTTATGTTGTTGGTTTCTGGAATGAAGCTAACCTGAATAATAATAACACGTTACCATTTGTTTTACAAGCGGTGTAAAATTAAGATATGAACATGATATGAGTCATGCCGTGACATTATTTTGGTATCTCGTTGTTCGGACAGAACATGCCACTTTTGAATAATAAGCTCATCCCAGTTTTTTTTTAATATGACTTATTTGCAGCCCGATGACCATGGAACAATTGAAAGCTCGCTGGTTCTACGAGTTACGAGGCAAGGGCCTGAGGCACTGCACTTTATCACCTCTGCTTTAGAGCAAGGGCAGGAGGTGCGGCTGAAGTTGGACTGGGATCGGAGGTTTGATCATATGCAGCAGCATTCAGGTGGGCATCGATTGGATGGGTGTGTTTTTGAATACTCATGAGTAATTATGACTTTCAAAGGTTTATTCTTCTTTATAATTTTTTTTAAACAGGGCAACATCTGATCACTGCCTTGGCAGACGCAATGTTTGGTTACAGAACTACTTCATGGTAAGACCCTTCATTCTTATCTTCTGAATATAATAAATACTGTGTGTAAAATCTGTGTGTTCTGAATGTCTTGTGTTGTAGGGAGTTAGGCAGACAGCGCAGCAGTATTGAGCTGGACACAGCCACTGTAAAACCGGGAGAGATGGAGGCCCTGGAGACTGCAGTCAACGAAAAGATCTGTGCGCACATCCCAGTCACTGTGCAGCTTCTGTCTAAAGATGATCCTGCCGTGGAGAAGGTAGGTGTGTGTGAGTGTGGGTGTGTGTGTACATGTGTGTGTGTGTGAGGTCTCCAGAACTGATGGGAGAGGACGGGTATTCCAAATATGCAAAATAAAAGTGTGTGTGGATGGCTGCAAGTTCATAGATTGTTAATAGATTGCTACAAATGTTTATTGCTTGGCTAGTTTTCGTAGCCTTTATTATGCATTGACCGAATGTGCATGTGGGTAAACAGGTAAGAAGCCGAGGACTCCCAGATGACCATGCAGGCCCCATCAGGATCATTGACATTGAGGGCGTAGATGCCAACATGTGCTGTGGAACCCATGTGTCCAATCTGAGTGATCTGCAGGTGAGACATGTATGCTGAACCAGTTTAGGCTGATCTCAGTGCCACTGCTCAAGATCACTTCTGCTATGTCTGACACTGATACTCCTGTGCAACTTGCAAAGCTGAAACACTGTGCCAAGGCTCACAGTTCTAAACACATGACTTGTGGCTTGTATGAACGACAACACGTCTAAAACCATATTATTTGTGGGTTTTAATAGCAGGTGATGTGTGTTGGTATTGTTGTGGAATAAAGGCACTCTGCCTTGAGACATGCTGCTGTTTACCTGCTCTACTACATGATCACATACGATGGTGTTAACCGTGTCCAGTTTATTTTGACGGCATCTTATTGCTTTATATAATCAAAAGGTGATTAAGATTCTGGGGACAGAGAAGGGGAAGAAGAATAAGACCAACTTAATTTTCATAGCTGGGAACAGAGTTTTGAAGTATGTTGAGAGGAGCTACTCCACTGAGAAATCCTTGACGGCCTTACTGAAGTGAGTTGGCCAAGAAGTGAGAAATTCCAGTAGCTGGTTGTGATTCCCGTGCTCTGCACACACACTCATTCTGATGGCTGTGATCCCTCAGAACGATGCCAGAGGAGCATGTGGATGCAGTGGACAAACTACAGAAAACTGCCAAGCGTCTTCAGAAGGTGAAACAAAGTCCCATGTACACTGTCCCATGTTACTGTTTACAGTGTAATTTCACTCTGTCACACAGTCAACAGCCAGTTTGACACATTTTCACATAAGCACACATTTTCTTTGCAGAGTAACCTCAGTATCCTCCGCGACATGGCTGTTCTGATAGCACAGGACTTCAAAAGCCGCCCGGACAGAGGCATCTTCTTCAGCTTTCATTAGTGCGTTTGTGCTTGAAATGGCCCTTAATCCTAAGAAATAACCTAAATCAATTACAAAGATGAATACTTTAACTGTATATTGATCTTTTCTACAGTAAAGATGGTGACAATGAGTTCATGAACATCATTGCCAATGAAATTGGCTTTAAGGTGCTTTTTTCTTATTATTTATATAGAATGTATATATTTATGTATATATTGTATATCTGTGTGTGTCTGTATGTAATTCAAGCTCCAAAGAGAACCATCCAGTGGTATGGTCTAGGTTTGCAGTGTCAGACAGTTTTGAACTGTTGTATGATCTACAGGACACAGTCATTTTTCTGACAGTGGGAGAAGAGAAGGGAGCAGGACTCTTCCTGCTAGCAGGACCTGAGGACATCATAACCCAGTTTGGGCCGCGGTAAGGAACATGGCTGTCGATCTTCATTAAGTCACACTTAGTCAAATGAGACTTTACTAGGACCTCATAATGCACACATTTCCCCTGACACATTACCCTGTGACTACTTCAGAGCATTCTAAATAATGATAATGAGTTCAGTAAAAGTCGTAAACGTTTGCAATACATGGTTTCCTCCACTAGGTGTCACGTGTGAAATAAAGACACATTTTTGCCTCCCAAGAGTGCAAATTTAGGGATAACAAGTGGGATTTCTCAACTAGCTGCCTGAACCAAAGGGTCAAGCTGGATTACACGCCATTGTTGCGCTTTGGCGTGAGCTGTCTGGCTAGCGGAGGAAGTAACTCGTGTGCACATGTGTCTGCGTGTTGGTGCGCAGGGTGGCGGAGCTGCTGCAGGGAAAAGGCTCGGGAAAGAGCGGCCGATTCCAAGGAAAAGCCAACAGCTTGGCTAAGCGAGCAGAAGCCGAAGCCCTGGTCCAGGAGCAAAGCCGCAGATGCAGTGCAGGAGAAGAGTGAGTGGGTGGGGCTCACATCTGGCTCCCGCCCACACTCCCCCACTTTCCTCAGGCTTTGGTCAGAGAGAAAATTAAGTTTTTGGCCCCAACAAACACTTTAGCTGGCTGCCTTTGGCAGCAAAACTTGTTCCACTGACCAGAAATACTCATTGTAATCAAAATCTGACGGTGTTTTGGTGGATTTCAAATGTTTAGATAGGATTCTATAATTAAGGTTTAATTACCTTTTGCAGGGTTTTACATCTGTGTATCAATTAAAAAATCACACAAGAAATGAGAAGTTAATTTTCATGTTTTATGAGAAGGAATTGTGTATATTATTTAAAAATGTTTTGTGTTGTACAGCCTGAAGATGAATTTTGTGTACTGGTTTAATTTGTAATAGACAGAAGGCACTGTAATAGTAGCAGTTTCAATAATGAGGAATGCTCCATTGTTGCATATGTTTCTCTTGCTTCTAATAATTAAATGGAAGAAGAAAAGAAAAATACTTTAAATATTTTATTAAAAATGAAAGAATGTCAAAAATAGATTTTTACAGAAAATACGTAGCACTCAGAACCATACATACACAGACAAAAATACATACTCTCTTGGATTCTAAGAAAATGCAAAGTTTCACCTCACACAACATCTCAGTTCTCAAAAATGAACCTCACCTCAAACAAAACCTTTTGTATGCTTGGTTTAGTGGCCAAGCCTATTCTCTATACACCTAATGATGCTAAGACATAAGTTATGAGATTAAATAAGACTAATCTTAAAAAACCACCATCATCATAGGCTGTGTCATTTTCCAATGCTTAACTAAGCTTCTGGAAGGATAACAAAGCTTGTACATATACACGTTGCAGCTGTATCAAACTGTAATGCATGTACAAACTAGTATGTGCAGTTGGCCAATGGACAATGAAGCACCTTGAAATATTGCTTATAGTTTATGTTAGCCTTGTCAGTCTCATTCTTCTTTTAAATTCGGTCTGGTCTTACAGCTGTTTCTTGCTCGGTAAGGTCAGGGCTCCAGACACGCAGTAGGGAATGATGCTGACGGTGGCCAGTGGAACTGTGGCACTCTTGCAGAAGGAGAGCAGGTAGAACAGGGCGGCCGTGTGGGTCGGTGGCTTGATGGAGTCAAAGAGGTGCAGAAGAAGAAGAGAACTGACAATGCAGCCGATCCTGAAGGAGGTGTTGCTGCTCCTCTTGTTCTCGGTGTAGAGTGGCGAGTGCAGCCCCAGGCCCAGACCAAACAGCGTACCCATGTTGCGCAGCAGGCTGGCGAAGGGCGTGGAGTCCATGTGGACCCAGGCTGGGTTCTCACACCATTTCTGGGCTTTCTCTAGAGTCCAGAGCAGATCCACCCCCACTGCCTTCAGGAGCACGTAGAAGCCCACAGCAAGGGACAGGAGTAACAGAGTGATGCTGAAGTACTTCTGTAAGTTGGCGTGGTAGATCCACTGCTGTCTGTTGAAGGCTTCAGCCACAATCATGCCTGCGACGTAAATCGGATTGGGTTTTTATACATCCAGACCACGAACTCACTTTGCTTATAAGCTGTACGTTCCTGCTATGACTCTTTTTAAGTTACAATAACTGACCTGTTATAACACCAGCGATGACTTGGTGAGGGAAGTGAGCAGCAATGAAGACCCTGGAGAGACAGACGCAGATCTGCACCGTCCAGAAGAGGGTCCAGAGGAAGCCTCTCAAGAACCTGATGTGGTGGAGGGAGGGCAACAAAAACAAAGTCTTCAAGACTGATCCAAATGTGAAATAATTATTGACACGGTTACTGATATTTGCTGAAGCAGGACTCACATTGCCCTCGTGGATGAGGTCGTCTTTTTACTCAGCATGATGGTGAGGATTGATGTGATCATGGCGTAGTAGACCCCAGCAGCACCCATCGCATGACCGGATGGGCTACCTGCATTCACACAACACGCGACCTCAGCCTGACTTCGCTATGTCTCATTCTATGTGTGTTCCATATGGGATACGACCTTAGATAAGACCTGTTTGTGGTGCACTGTGTGAGTTAAGAGGAAAGGGACAGGGACATGCAAGTGATATGGACGCACCTGGTCCCGTCTCACAGGTCATGGGGAACTGTTCAATGTCCGGTACAGACATGTTGCCATAGTAGGGTGTCTCATGAACCCACCAGTATGGACGCTCTCCAAACAGGATCCTTTGGCAAAATAAAAATTAGAAAAGTGTTTTTACATTTTGAATTTCATGCTACGCAAATAATATTTGTTTTCTAATAAGAGCATGAAATAATATCAATAAAGGCGTCTGACATACCATTTGAAGACCAAGTTGAGCCAATCTCCTACTACTGCCACCCAGATGAGCTTGATGCCTACAGATTCCCTCAGATGGAACCAGATGGGGAAAAATACAAAAAAGGTGTTGCGTAGGTCTGCAGCAAAAGAGATGAAGAGGAACCATCCCTGGGCATCCCTGTAGTGGGTCTGCAGATACTGGGTGGTGCTCACCCCATAACCATGCATGGCATCCATGAGCGTATTCATCCTCCAGGATCTTCTCTTAGGAGAAAGCTGTCTGTTGATTAGTGAGACTAAACTGATTATCTGAAGCCCATTGGCTCTGGTTTTTATACGGACAAGCCCACCACCCGGACGCATGGACAACACTGATCTTTGGACCTTGCACATGTGTAATAAAACACAAAGGGAGGGGGGAGACAGAGAAAAAAAAGTTAACAGCATGTTTGTGGAAAGGAGATGGAACACAAACAAGCTTAGAGAAGCAAGGGTGATGGTGGCAGGGTTCAAACTCACGTTGAACTCAAAAACAAGGACAGTGAATGTTTTTATTAGTTACTATTTTAACTAGATACATGTGAAAGGGAACGCTTACTCCCCTCCAGAATTAAATATGAGACGCTGCTCTGCAATTTACGTGAGTGACATGTAGTAATGATAATATTATATATAATATTATTGCTGTTATTTTTTATGCAATCGGCAGACATGCAGATTAATGGAAGAAGAGAGTTTTATAGTTTCAGTATCTCCATTCCACCTGAATAACTGAAATTTAATAAAACTGTGAATTTTTGTCAGTGTTCACAATTTTGCACAGACCTAACAATGATAAAAAAAAAACAAAAAAAAAACAAGTATGGTTCTTTGAAAATCCGTTTCCATTGATTTCCATTCTGTTTTGTTTGGGGCAGGGGGGTGGGGAGGAGTGTCATTTCAATCAAATTGAACTATACGTCAACACACTGTGGAGTTCGCTAGAGCAATAGATTTTGCAAACAATACAGAAACAATACTATTTAGTATTGTAAAATACTGACCCTTTAAAACTGAAGCATTATCATACACAGTAAAATTCTACATACTGTTTATGGAGTAGTCTAATATACTCACTACAGCAGCACTGTGGTCTTCCCATGTAGCTTCACTACCCCATTCAGTTCACGGCTTCCTGTAACTGCTCATATCAGATTTAATATTCCGATGCTGGCCTGTGAGGCCAAAAATGGACCTGCTCCCTCCTACTTAATCGCAACGGTCCAAACCCGATACGTACCTTGAATCCTTCACGCTTCAAGTACAGCCGGCCTTCACCCACCATCCTTCGTGATTTGTGGGAGTCAAGCATCAAGATCTATCACAGCAGCCAGTGGGTGGAATGAATTTCCACTGCCTGTCCAAACAGCCCCAGGCTGTCTCCAGACATCGGCAGAAGACTCATCACTTTGGAAAGCTCTTTAATGAACCCTAATCAAGCACTTGTAGGATGTTATATTTGCATTGGACCTGTCATGCTTAGTAATTGTTCTGGAACAGTCTATTCTAAGGCATTGCAGTGCATTCTAATTCTAGGTTTAAGGACTGACGCTTCTGGCATTGTGTTGGTTAAGGGTATTTTTGAACTCTAACATAATTTTGCTAAGTTAGAATATTGTAACTAAGTAATTAAAGCAGCATTGTAAGTAGTGCTGAATAAGAGTGCCTGTTAAATGCTGTAAATGTAAATATAATGCTATCATCATTATTTAAAAATAAACTCACTCAGATTTAAACCTGTTTACTATAGCCATTTACTATGCCTGCATTGATGACATCATCCTCTGTGTGTTTAAGCTCACAACCAATCACTGTGTTCCCTGATTTGCTATCAGCATTGGCCCCATCGGCGTCACGAGAAGCAAAAGGTCGCGGGCCCCAAACATCCCTGCTGAACATCCGCAGGAGTGCAGCAAACAAGAACGCCCAGCGTTGAATAAAGTCCGCCGGAGGGGACGTTGAGATCTGAGCAAGAGGCAAAGCCACGCATAGCTGCCAAAGTGCCCACAGTCTGCCCCCTCAGAGCCTGCCACCCTACGGTGGGGCCACCGCTGCACCTGCAACCCGTGTTGGGCTCTCGTTATGGATCTGCTCCACAGTTGGGGAGTGAGCCTGGCTATCCGCTTGCAGACAGAGTACAGCGCCTATGAGAGCTGGTTTCAGCTGGCCTCTTCTGTGGCCGACCTCCATACCACTTTCTTCGTCTTCTTCCCCATCTGGTTCCACCTGAAAAGGGACGTGAGCGTTAAGCTGATCTGGGTGGCCGTGGTGGGGGACTGGTTTAACCTGGTGCTAAAATGGTAAAATGGCTTTATGCGTTATTGCTTCTGTTGGCCCACACTATCTTTTTATCTGATCTTAATTTAAGTGGCTTACATTCTAGCAAGTGCAGGAGTTCTTCAGTATGTGTTACTGATGAAGTTGTTCTTAAACTGTGCCGTGGTTAAAATAACATGCATGAAGACAAAAGGTCACTTTTGGTTTTCGTGTTGTAGGATTTTATTTGGAGAAAGGCCTTACTGGTGGGTTCATGAGACCAACTTTTATGGCACTGAAGGAGTCCCTGTACTCAGACAAGTTCCTATCACATGTGAAACTGGACCAGGTATAACCTTTATGAATTATAGTATTTATTTATACTGATTCGTACTATATGTGCAGTTGAGTTCCCAAGTTAATTAATGTTAACTTGGATTAATGTTCTAAATCAAGGGCTACATTTGTAATTAAGCCACTAAGGGATTGATAAGAAGCAATTCTCAACCTGAATTAAACCACTGTGAGCTCAACACCAACCTTTGCCCTTTACTATTGATTTCTTTATGCTTAATCTAATCCTAATAGATGGTAGTATGAGGCATTTGTTGTTATATTGTTTACTTGATTCTTACCTAAATCTGAGAACTAACTGATTAATAATCTATTTTCTCAAAACCACTTTTACATTCTGATTTGTATGTCTAAATTATGATGAAAAGACACTGACTAACCATTTGAATATAATTTTTTTATTTAGAAATTAGCCTGTGGCTAATTTGAAAAACACTGCGATTGCTTTCCTGTCTTCAGGAAGTCCCTCAGGTCATGCGATGGGATCTGCTGGGGTTGGATTTGTGATGGTCACAGCTCTACTGTCTACTGCTGCTCAAAGAAAACCTCCCACTCTACTCTTTTGGTGAGTTTCCAGTTAAGCCAGGAGATACCAACCTAATATAATCGAATAACTGAATTTGGTACTAAAAATTGGTTTTCCATAAACACAGATAATCATTCTGGAGACCTGATACTACAAAAGCATTGCACCGAATGCTGGACACATCTAACATATTGCTTTGTATCGCATGTTGTACTCCTCTGACTTGTTGTGTCCAACCAGGTGTTTACAGTTGGTGCTGTGGGTCCTGTTTGGTCTGGTGGAGTTACTGATCTGTATGTCCCGTGTTTATGTTGCTGCCCACTTTCCACACCAGGTTATTAGTGGAGTCATCTCAGGTGGGTTGGTCTCCATTGAACGACGCTATTGTTTTTAAAGTATTTGGGGTTTTGCGTGAGTGTATCTACTTTATACACTAGTGTATTATGTGTATCACTAAACAGATGTTTTAACTTCAACCTAATCTTGGTTCTGATGATAGGGATAATCGTAGCTGCGATATTCTCAAGACAGCAGTGGATCTACCATGCCAGTCTGCAGAAGTACTTCAACATCACTCTGTTCCTGTTAGTTTTTGCTGTGGGCTTCTACATGCTCCTGAAGGCAGTGGGGGTGGATCTGCTCTGGACTCTAGAGAAAGCCCAGAAATGGTGTGAGAACCCAGCCTGGGTCCACATGGACTCCACGCCCTTTGCCAGCCTGCTGCGCAACATGGGTACGCTGTTCGGTCTGGGCCTGGGGCTGCACTCGCCACTCTACACCGAGAACAAGAGGAGCAGCAACACCTCCTTCAGGATCGGCTGCATTGGTCTATCTGTGTTTATTTTGCAGCTCCTGGACTCTTTGACCTTTTCTTCTAATAACCAAGTATTTTTCTATCTTCTCTCATTCGCTAAGAGTACTGTAGCCCTGCTGGTTCCCACTACACTTGTTCCAGGTGGCATTTCCTGGTTTCTACTGGGAAGGAATGACAAAAAGAACATATAGCTAGTGTTTTTTTATATTGCAATGGTGTAACAAGTGTTAAGTATTAAATCTTAAAATCTGACCTGTATCACCACTATTGTTTTTAGGTCTTTAAGTCTTGTTTTTAAGAGTATTGGCTTATTTCAGGTAATTTCTCAGATGCCACATGCAGGAAGAAATTGGGAGAGTGACTCAAAAATCACTCCTCCTTCTCTGACAAACCATTGGAGCTGGTTGAGGCTGAAGACTACAACAGTGATACATATAAGATACATATTTGATCTTTGTCTTGGTTTTTGACAAACACACGCCATTAGTGTTCCACTGCTTTCACTGCGGCCATTTTACTTCAAGATCGCTTCATTTCATGCCTTCATCTTGCCATTGGAGAAATGTCCTGTTAATGGAGCTCCTCCTCTATGTTGCTCTCAGTAGTTCTGAATGAGACTGGTCCATTCACTAAAACATGACTCTGTCATTCAGAAAACATGGCCAAAGGTCCTTCTATCAGCTCTTGGACTCTGTACAACATGATGTTCCATACTGTACTCAACTGTTGAGTTACTGATTGTTGCCAAGACCATGAGTGTCCATATGTTACAGCTCCATTCACTGCTAGATTTTATACAACGCTCAGGGTTACTCATAAATAAATATTTTGTTCACCTTTTTTTAAAAAGATCCAACTTGTGGTAAATTCATGTGGAATCCTGAAAAAACAGTTTACATTTCTAAGTCTCACTGTGTCACCAGGGGTTAACAGGTGAAAGATTATTTTAAATGGTTTAAAAACACAAAGAGGAATTTTATGTTAGATATTGTTTAATAACAGTAAACATCCTAGCCATTTTCAATGTTATATTGCAACGTTTTTTCGTTAATAGCAATGCCTATTGAACAGAACATGAAACTGCCAGGAAAACTATTACTTTTAGGGCCACTGAATGAAGGATGGTCATACAGATTTGTGCAGTTTCTTCCTGCAAATACATATATATGTATGTCTGCAAAATCCTATGTACTAATGGACTGGTTTGATGTTTGGTTTACAATTTTGTACTCTAAAGTAAAATTTAAAAATGTAATACACAACATAGTCAAGCACTGTTATTCATTCTGATTCTGAATATGTTTATCTATGTATGCCCTAAATAGAAGCAACGGCAGACTCATATGCCTCTATGTAAAAATCGCAAACTTGTAAAAAAAAATACAGAAATAAGAAGGAAAAGCAAATCAGACAAGTATGTAGATCAGTATTCACTGATGAATATGCACACCTATATGAATATGAATATGCACACCTATATCAACATTTAGATAGGAAAAATTCATTTAGTCTTTTGTGCATATCAGCTATATCTTTGACTGGGAAAACATGCTGCTTAGAATCCATACATGTTTTAGCTCTCTTGTAAACCCTCTGTGCTCATTCTAATGTTGAGCACAATTAAATATTAACCAACGTCTTATCCTGTTCTACCCATTTACCCCCACCTTCACTGTGTTCTACTCTAGCTACCCCATGGGGGCGCAAGTGAGTAGTGGGGTGAGGGTTGTCTTGGGGTCAGGGCTTATCAGACCAAAGGGCAGGACATTTTGTTTGTCCCACTGGGGGCCTCGAGTACCTGTCCCCATGCCAAGTACTCTGCAACGTCATGAAGTGAGCAAACAAGCTTATCAGTGTTTTTCCCTTCTACATGAAGGTTACATGGCTAGCGTGAATTGTCCAAAATCCACTGCTTTCGCTTCAGACATACAAAAATGATTATTGGGTTAGTGACAAAAAGATAAGGCATGTCAACGAACATGTTGTGGTTAGAGGTACCAATAGCACTACAGTAGAATTCACCCCTTCAACAGAGTTCCCGATCATTAGTTCCAGTAGGTGTAATAAGGGGATGTTTTAGACAGGTCACATGATTCTTAGGCATGTATTACCTGTCCACCGACATGTACACCCTCCACATTACCTCCGTATGATTTAAATATCGCTGTTGCCTTTGCAGGTATTTTCTCTTTGTGCACCTTATTACCATATTGCTCTCTGATCAATGGACTCTACCCTGTGGAGTGATACAGGGCACCTTCTTCCCCTCAGTTGCATTAGCAGTGTAAATTTGCACTTGATCCACATTAGCATCCGCTGGCCCTCGTCAGGGCACAGGGAGGTGGCTCACCCTCATGTGCTGACGTATTTGGAAGCATGACGGCACAATCTAAGATACAGAAGGGCAGTTGAGCAATACGGGCCATATGCCAGACTGCTGGATGCTGAGCAAGGCAGACTTCCAACATGGACAGATGTTAGGATAAACTTTGTATTACAACAAAGGTAGGTGTTTACTTTCATATTTTTTATGGTAAAACACAATACATATATACATACATTAAATTATGTTACTTTACAAATCCTGGGATATTTTCCTCTTTAGGTTGGAAGTTAGTAGGTACACTTAAACAGCTATTTCACATCAGTTTCATTACACAAACCAAATTTCCTTACAAAACTGGCATACAACACATACTTAACAAGTGATCAGATATGCATAACAGTGACAACAAAACAAATTATACATGGACTTTTATTATGTATTTTCCACACCAATCTGACCTTTTGGGAAGGAACAAAAAAGATTCATAAGATACATGTTCCCAATTAAACCAAAGAAATAATGAATAACACACACTGTTTTAAGGTTATGCTGCGGTTAAAGATTTACCTTGGAAAATGTAGTTTCTCAATCACTCTGTGAAGAAAACCACGCATTAGTAATCAACGCATTAAATAATTCATAGGAAGCTCTAGAAATATGATTGGTGTGTAAAGTCATCATCTGATATACTTACAAGGTCATCAAGGTCATCCATGCTGGGAGGCTCACCTTTTGTTTTCATTTCAGAAAGCATCTACATTTCAAAGAGAGAAATCCTGAAATTATTGATTTCGTTATAGTGAAATGGTGTCTTTTTGTTACTATTTCCTGTTGGTGGATTTTTAATACAAGTACAGATTACAGATTATCCATGCTATACCATGTTTGGGTCATCCTGTGGCCACTCGTGAAGTATAGGAGGAATGCAAATACGAATGATTCAAGACAAAAGGCCACACTAACTGTACACACTGAATAATAAGTGGGCGTTGGGTGTAGTTGGTTAGAAAGTACTCACATCCATATACTGCTCATACTCAGCCATGCCATCTTCCTCTTCATGTTCCCAGTCTCTCCAGTTATCAAAGTCTACGCATAACCAGGCTGGCTGTAGGGACACGGAGAGGAGAGTAGGGTGAGGGAGGAGGGTGAGAAGAGGTGGGTGAGGAGAGGAGGGTGAGGGAGGAGGGTGAGAAGAGGTGGGTGAGGAGAGTAGGGTGAGGGAGGTGGGTGAGAAGAGGTGGGTGAGGAGAGGAGGGTGAGGGAGGAGGGTGAGAAGAGGTGGGTGAGGAGAGGAGGGTGAGGGAGGAGGGTGAGAAGAGGTGGGTGAGGAGAGTAGGGTGAGGGAGGTGGGTGAGAAGAGGTGGGTGAGGAGAGGAGGGTGAGGGAGGAGGGTGAGGAGAGGAGGGTGAGGAGAGGAAGGTGAGGAGAGGAGGGTGAGGAGAGGAAGGTGAGGAGAGGAAGGTGAGGGAGGAGGGTGAGGAGAGGAGGGTGAGGAGAGGAAGGTGAGGAGAGGAGGGTGAGGAGAGGAAGGTGAGGAGAGGAAGGTGAGGAGAGGAGGGTGAGGAGAGGAAGGTGAGGAGAGGAAGGTGAGGAGAGGAGGGTGAGGAGAGGAAGGTGAGGAGAGGAAGGTGAGGAGAGGAGGGTGAGGAGAGGAAGGTGAGGAGAGGAGGGTGAGGAGAGGAGGGTGAGGAGAGGAGGGTGAGGAGAGGAAGGTGAGGAGAGGAGGGTGAGGAGAGGAAGGTGAGGAGAGGAAGGTGAGGAGAGGAGGGTGAGGAGAGGAAGGTGAAGGAGAGGAGGGTGAGGAGAGGAAGGTGAGGAGAGGAGGGTGAGGAGAGGAAGGTGAGGAGAGGAGGGTGAGGAGAGGAAGGTGAGGAGAGGAAGGTGAGGAAATGGCTCCATGACTGCTGCATATGAAGAGTCTTTTTCTGTATTTTAATCAGCTTGTTTGCAAGAAGATAATACATCTGGATTATTCTGATTATGTTTTCACTGGTTATAATGCACATATATTCAAGTATTCATATTCAACTAACTGCAAAGTATTCTTTCTTGTAGTGTGAACCAATGAGATGTTGAAAAGAAAAAACAATTTATCAAAGCTCTATATAGATAGAAAGACCACATGCACACTAGCATTTGTGATGATCAAACGCTGTAGGAGACTCAGGCTACCTTAGCCGTGTCTTTGGTGAGACGGGGCCATGCTACGTTGTCCTTCCATTTCCGGATCAAAACATTAATAGTGCGATCGAGGACCTTCTCCCTGGAATCCTACAGACAGGAACACTGAAGGCTGTTTACCTCAGCTGTGTAATAGCAAAGCACTGCGGCTGACCTGAACAAATGCCAGACGTTCTGAGAGCCAAATCTAACCCGCCTATCTACCTGAAGAAGACAAGCAGCTCACACATGACTAACAATTACATTGCTTTGTGTGAAACTTGCTGACAAGTAGTTGACATGGAAGTAGCATTACCAAAGTAAAAATGAAAGTTAGGCTATTTCTGGAGAGAGTTTGTGCACAACCAATATCGTTTAAGAAACAGACTAAACAGCATAACAAAAGCTCCCTTGTAGCACTTAGCATTTAGCATCACTTACAGAATTAAGTTACATGAAGTGTGGTCAGATTCCACAGAGCTGTCAAGCACAGCAGTGGCAACTTACGTTTTTGTGCACTCGATCATAAAACTCGATCTCATTATAGATGTTGTTGTCATCAACATCTTTACAGCTGCAAAACAAAGAAGCAGGCGATTAAATTAATAAAAGCATCACAAATGGAACTGTGATTTTACAAACTACAAGCTATGATGTTCTTTAAGCTTCAACAAAAGGTAATAGTGAAAGTAACACAAGTTTCTCACCTTAAGATCATTTTGGTGTCCTGAATGTCAACTTGAACATCCTTTGCATTCTGAACCATGAAGTTCACAGTAACATACTTTTTGCGGTCAAACCATAGTGTTCTGGCTGGTTGACTTTTGAAAAAAAAAAAGTCAAAACCATGTATACTTGAATACATTCAAGGAACCAATCACAACAGTGTGCTTTCAGTTCACATGCAATGTGATGTCATAATATTTGTAAATTAATTACTCTAATCAGTTACACTTCTTGTGGGGAAAGCACATGATAATCTGTGAGCATGCAGTGTCCTCCCTTTCAAACAAGCTGCACGATCACCTACCACTCATCAGGTCTGACTATCTTTGGCATCTCGGTTCTTCAGAATGGAAGCTTTTGGAGTATATGTTCTTGTTCTTGGTCTCTTTGTTGTGTGATTCAGTTTTCAGGACTTGCTGTAAAGTGGGTGCTGGAACAGTGGGTGCTCGCTGGCAAGTGAAGGAGTGCTCAGGGTCTGCATGTGTGTGTGTGTGTGTGTGTGTGTGTGAGTGTGTGTGTATGTGTGTGGGGAAGCTCAGTGACTATTTTTAGAGTGGATGGTATTAGCTGCTGGGGAGGAATGCCTTCCTCACCCCACCACCCTATGTTAAGGCTGCCAGTGGAACACTCGGGAAAATCACAGCTTTTTCCTCCTGCTGTTAGACCACCTCACCCCCCTCACCCACCCCACCAGCTGGAATGATGAGTGGGGGATGGAGATTCTTCCTGAAGAAACCACCACTCAAAACACAGCCCACTCACATCACAAAATGTACCACAAACACAAAAAGATGTGTGTGTGTGTGTGTATATATATATATATATATATATATATATATATATATATATATATATATATATACACACACACACATCTTTTTGTGTATATATATACACACACATATATACATAAACACATAGATCTCTATATATCTCTGATGACTGGTATATACTGGTGACTGGTGTATATATCTTTGCTAATAGTCCTTTGATAACAAGTAGATTTGTATACACACACACACACACATTTCTTTACGAGCATCTAAACCATCGGGAGATGGGTCTGAGTACTGCTCTGTAAAAAGTGAACAGCCCCATCTGCTGGTGCATTTATTAGTGCCTTTTCTAGCGAAGAAAACGTCACTTCCTGGCTTGGTTACGATCGGAAAAATGTGGCGCGCGAGAGAGACCATTGTTGTTCAAACTAGCTAGCTTGGCTAGCTGACTTTGGAAGCAGTGTCTACGTATTTAGACAGCTTATACATTTTAAAAACAAATCGATTTAATTTATAAATAGTGGAGTACACATATTTTGTTACTGGGCTCGATTGGGATTTACTTCAGAGAAGTATGCCCCGTAGAAAGGTAAGAAAAAGATCCTAGAAAGGGGTAGAGGTTAGCGACCACCTAACACAGCAGTGAAGTCGGTGTCTTGTAAACATTAGCTGACTAACATGATTCGGCTTTGCCAATAGTCTTCTGATAACAACCATTTAGATTTGTCCTCTAACCTTTTTCGAAATGCTAGCTGGTTAGTTAACTACCTGCCTTTTTCAACATATTTCCGGGCTATATTTTGCCCATGGAAGCTAGTTAGCTAGCAAGCTGGTACGTCGAAGCGACGAGGTGTGTGAGGGCTGAATAGCTCAATAGCCGAGTCGTTTCTTTTGAAAAGCCCAACGGCCAAACTCATGGCGTACGGCTGATGCAGTCCACAACAACATTTCCAGAATATGGGTAGATAGCTGGTTAATGGTTTTTATAAGATGGGCAGTAAAATCTTGAGTATGCTTTGAGGCTAACTCACAAGAAGTCCTGGAACGAGTGTAGCCAGCAACATGAAAACAGCTAAGTTGGCTAGCTAGAAGTGCTTTTCAAATGTAGTTAGCAAGGTGCCTTCATTTAAAGTTTGAATTAACTAGCTAACGCTAGCTAGCTAACTAACTTACAATGTTAACCGATATTTTGGAGCGTACACTAAACGTAGCGCAAATAGGGTACACTAATACAAACCTTAATAACGGTTGGCGGTGCGAGCATTACCCATAATGACATATTAAAGCTGTTGGAAAATTCATTTGTAAATAAAGCTATAGATATTAAACCGACGAAATAATCAAATTGTTTCCAGAGAACTGCTGGGAGCAGTTCAGACGGTACTGCAGATTCGGATGATTCTGCGGACCACGAGAAAACGGACAGCTCCTACAGCGATGCAAATCTGCGCAGCAGTACGAGACTAACCAGGGCATCACTCCGCCTCAGTCAGAGCTCGCAAGGTAAACACGAAGGTTACACATTGTAATGCTAGATGTTTGTGAACAAACATTAGGTTTTTATTTTTTATTTGTTCTTTACAATAGCTTTTTGAACAATGTTTCAGAGTTTTGGATTTTTATGATCTACATTGTATTCTATTTACAAAACCTGTATTTCTTATTTATAGTGTGTATTAAGCATCAGTCTATTCAGAATTAAACGCTGTTGCTAGATGTACAGACACGGTTCAAACAATTGATCATTACAGCATAGCTCCAAGTTAGTTAAACTTCACAGATATCAGTCTGTCCATGTAGGAAGAACAATCTATTCTGAATCCATTTCACCTGCTTTGGTGCAAATGAAAGTGACAGCAAGAGAACCCCCCCCCCACACACACACACACACACACACACACACACACACACAAAGGGAATGATTCTGCACGCGATGGCCACAGACAGTTACTCTCTCCTCGTCTTATTTGTACCCTGACCGCTGTTAGCTACCAGGTTGACATCATCAGCCCTTACACTGGTGCAGTGGGCCCTTCCTCCTGTGCCCGACCTCATGTGGCCAGAGAGTGTAGGCAGTTCTGGATAATGAAACCATTGATGGCATTGACTGGCCCTCATGTTCCCCAGACATGAATCCAATTGAGAACCTCTGGGACATTAAGTATCAGTGCATCTCATGCCAACAAGAAGTTCCGCAGACAGTTCAGTTGCTGACTGACGCCCTGATCCAGGTCTGGGAGGAGCTCCCCAGCACACCGTTCCCCATCTCATCAGGAGCGTACCCAGATGTTCTCAGGAGTGCATACAGGCACGTGGGGGGCATGCATACTACTGAGTCACATTGAGGTGCCATGAAGATATTCATGCAGATTGGTTCAGACATTGGCTTTGATTTTGAGTGTGATTTTGGAGTCCTGCCTCAATGGGTTGATTATTTTAGTTTCCACTGACCGTTATGTCAATTTGTTCTCAACAAAGTCCACAGTTTTATAGCAGTAAAGCTTTTCAACTTGAATTAAATCTTTCGCTTATCAAGATTCCGATATGTGATTTATGTGTTCACTTAATTTTTGGAGTAGTGTAATTGTGAAACTTTCATGCTATACATAATTAATAGAAAGCTTGTTTTTTTGCTCTCTTGTTGAATTCTTTTGTGTCTGTTCCCAATGTAGATGTTCCACCAGATGTGAAACAAATAGCAGAGAGAGATGAGTCTCCACCCCGGACGCCTACAGGAAACGCTCCCTCGTCTGAGTCCGACATCGACATCTCCAGTCCTAATGCATCCCATGATGAGGGCGTGGCGAAGGAGCAGAAGGACTCGGGCAGTGATCCCTCCCACAGGCCGAAGCGCCGTCGCTTCCACGAGAGCTACAACTTCAACATGAAGTGCCCGACACCCGGCTGCAATTCTCTGGGTGCGTCCAACGACGTTGCTTTTACTAACTAAGCAAAATGGGGTCCGGTGACTTTTGAGAACAGGGGAAACTATGCATGCGTTTTAAAAAATGTTTTATCTGAAATATATTAATGTGTATGCATGTGTGTGGGCTTTTTTAAACAGGGCATTTAACTGGAAAGCATGAGAGACACTTCTCAATATCTGGGTGTCCCCTGTATCATAACCTCTCAGCAGACGAGTGCAAAGTATGTTTGTTTATTTTTTCTTTTTGGTGGCGATGTCTTGTATTTGGATCTGGCCGGGTCAGCTTCAGCTAGTGTTGTTTGTTATGTGCCAAGGTGAAAGCCATCGAGCGAGAAAAGCAGGACGAAGAGCGGAGCCAAGGTCAGAGTGAGGAGAGCAGACATGCCACACGCCACCAGGTACCTGGGCTCCTCCAGCAGGGGGCACTTTACCCTGGGGCAGGTTCTTTTGACATTTTGATTACAGAAGGTTAATGTCTGTGATTTAGGTTCCTGTAATCCAGAATGTAGTTGTTTTGCTTTCTACATAAAATGTGGAGGTTCAGAATATGCTTTGTGGTACCCAAGTTTATGTGGGTTTATGGGCATATATAGGTTAAATCTGACGGATCATATTTGTATCTAGGCACCTACTGCAAGGCAGGTGAAGTATAAGGAGAAGGTTCAGGAGATGAGGAAGAGGAGAGATGCTGGTCTGACTAAGGAGCAGAAAGAAAAGTACATGGTATGGCCGTTTTTCTTTTCTTTCTTTCTTTTCCAAGTAATGATGTGAATATGAACAGGTGTTTGTGTGTGTTTCGTATGTGTAACTAGTGTGTTTCCTTGCTAGGAGCACAGACAGGCTCATGGAATGACCAGAGAGCCACTCTTGGAGAACATCACTAGTGAATACGATCTCGAGCTGTTTAGAAAAGCACAAGCAAGGGCTTCTGAGGATTTGGTGAGAGCAGAGCTGGCCCTCCTTGTGTCTTCTCTCCATTTCCCTCTATAAATGTCCTCAGCAGAAGACAGCAGAACCATTTTTACTGGTATTGAGGTATCGTGGATCTTTTTTTCACCCACCCCCCATTCCCTCCTTGGTGTGTGTGCGTGTCTGGTTACTTCATTCAGGAGAAGCTACGCATGCAGGGCCAGATCACCGAGGGCAGCAACATGATAAAGACCATTTTATTTGGTCGCTACGAACTGGACACTTGGTACCACTCTCCGTACCCGGAAGAGTACGCACGCCTTGGCCGTCTGTACGTCTGCGAGTTCTGCCTGAAGTACATGAAGAGCCAGACTATTCTGCGCAGGCACATGGTACACCCCCCCTCCTTACTAAGCTCATAGATTACTGTGTCTGCTGCGGTGAACACTGATTGGTGTTTGCCTTTGTAAAGGTCCCTGGAGGTTGTCTGGAGGTTGTAGTCTTATTTCTGCCTGTTTATATGTGCTCAGAACTCATGTGAAGATGCATATTAGCCAGTGCATCAATAGACCAGTCCTGAATAGTTTTTTTTTTTTTGCCAAACAGCTTGAAGCTCCAGTGTTCTGTGTGAGGTTGAACTGCCTATTCTCTTGGATTTGTTTGAACCGCGCAGGCCAAATGTGTGTGGAAGCACCCGCCGGGAGACGAGGTGTACAGGAAAGGAGCCATCTCCGTGTTCGAGGTGGACGGGAAGAAGAACAAGGTGTGCACTGTCCCAACACGTCCGCACGGCACCTGGTCCTACTGAAGAAACGAATGTGTTGGTCGCATGCTTAACAAAAGACCGTTTTGGATTCCCTCTTGGATAGATCTACTGCCAGAACTTGTGTTTATTGGCTAAGCTGTTTCTGGACCATAAGACGCTGTACTATGATGTCGAGCCCTTCCTTTTTTACGTAATGACTGAAGCTGACAACACCGGCTGCCACCTGGTGGGATACTTCTCGAAGGTGTGGAGAATTTCAGATGTTAGCCCATATTTGACCTGTGGCATGTGCTGCTTTGGACCGCATTAACACACTGGCTCTTATTGTCTTTGCAGGAGAAGAACTCCTTCCTGAACTACAACGTGTCATGCATCCTGACCATGCCACAGTACATGCGGCAGGGATATGGCAAGATGCTCATTGATTTCAGTGAGTGTTTTCACGTGACGTCGCCGTTTCTGGTGGTTGATTATCTTGTGAAATTTCCACACTGCCTGTTTTAATTGAGTCAACACATCTGATGTTAATTGTTTACAGTTCATACTTTCAGCTAGGCTTCATTGTCTCAGTTTTGTTTTATGTTAGCTTAAAAAGGTGTGATGCATGTAACTGGTTGCTTCAGAGTTTTGTAAACTCTTCAGTGCCACCTGCTGGACACACAGGTTGTGTTTGCAGCTTGAAGTACTGTCCGTGTGAATCTGCATACATCAGGTCTGTTTGTGTTTGCCGTAGGTTATCTGCTGTCCAAGGTGGAGGAGAAGGTGGGCTCTCCAGAGCGGCCGCTGTCTGACCTGGGCCTCATCAGCTACCGCAGCTACTGGAAGGAAGTGCTCTTACGCTACATGTACAACTTCCAGGGCAAAGAGATCTCCATTAAAGGTAAAGGGAAGAGCAGGCGTTGGCCTGTCTGCTACAGTCCCCTCAGCAAACACAGTAAGGCTCCGAGGTGGAACTACGACAGGTACACTTTTGGAAGCAGAGGCATCAGGGAATCACACAGTGTAGGCTCGTGGTCTTTCAGATCTGACAGAAGAGAAAGGAACAATTCAGGAACATCTGACTGATTGTTCTGTGAGTGGACCTGTGGACTGAGTGCTGTAATTTCAGTGATCTCTTCTTTTCAGAAATCAGTCAGGAAACTGCTGTGAACCCTGTGGATATAGTCAGCACTCTGCAGTCACTGCAGATGCTCAAGTACTGGAAGGGCAAACATTTGGTTTTAAAGAGACAGGTATGGTCTAACGTTCCTGCTTCTCTACCGGCTGTATGCTTCTCCTGGTATTGTCACAGAGTAGTGTTTCTAATATATCTGTTTAAGTAATGGTTCTTTGAATTGTACTGTCACAGGACCTGATCGATGAGTGGAAGGCCAAAGAAACCAAAAGAGGCACAAACAACAAAACCATAGACCCCAGTTCACTGAAATGGACTCCTCCCAAAGGAACCTGACAGACTAGTTCTTTAAGACTCTTTCTCCCATTTCAGCCTTTAACTTTGTCATTTTCAGTGAATATTCAATGTTATTTTGGTCTTTCTGTGAGTTTTCTATACCTTTGTGCTACTGTCTTTTTATTGTTCATTCATGCAACTGTTCTCACTGGAGCACATATCTCCGTAGTCCGAGTGATTTTTTCCCCCTGCCTAAAATGTTCATTGTAAAGCTTGAAATGTTCAGTGAACTCTACAGGGCAGTCAGGGAACAGATAAAACTCCAATACTGTGGCCCCCCTGCTCTGGAGCCCAACCCCACTGATTAGAACATCGTGTTATGCTGAAATAGGGTTAGTTTGATCATAGTGAACCATAGCAGGCAAAGACCAATAACATTTCATCTGTTGATTTACATTTGATTCTTTTCAATTTTTTTTTTTGCAGATTTTATAGCGTATTCTGAATAAAGGGAAACAACCAATACTTGTTTTGATAAATCACTTGTATTGAGTTACATGTTAAATCTGCATGCAAAGGATTCCAGTTTGCCTCAAAATGAGTGGTTCATTTCAAAACACAGTGGTGGTTTATTCAGCTGTAAGGATGCTTATGAGAAGGACCTGTTTCTTAAAATGAACCAATACTTAGAACATTGTTTCTCCCAGTATAAATAAGAAACTTCCTGACCATCCTGACCATCATTAGTAGTACTGAACATTGTCCCATTCTTCTTGCAAATCTGCCACAAAAACGAAAGTACAAATGTCAAGACCTCAGTACCTAGCATTTACATACTTATGAGTCGGAGTGGGAAGAGCCTATGAGATGCACCTGATTGCTTGTCAGATTCCATCGCTGCGTCGATGGCTGTACTCGTCTCTGCTGGGATTATTCTCGTGAATGTATCTGCAGTTTGAAAAGAGTTGGGAAAGCCTTTTTTTTAAAACCTTGAGTAGTGTTTGACATTGCCCTGGTTTAGGAGAAACTGAGTCAATGCAGCTCAAGCTCTATTTTATATATTTAGATTAGACAAGACTATAGTGTAAATGCTTACCCTCTTAATGACATGCGGACAAGACTTTAGGGGACTGCAGTGTGAATGCTTACCTCCTCTCAACGATCTCCGTCCCATGAGTCCAACAAACATTTCACCTTTATTTCCTGGAACGAGTGAAGGCAACAGAGACTGCTGTTATTTAAATGCAGGCTAAGAAATGTCTTTATTCATTTGCTGATTTGTTGTAATGGGAATGTGTAATGTGGGGCATTAACAGGTTCAGTGCTGATTACTCACGTCTGCGTGCCACTCTCACAGGCTGGGGAATGTCTTGGGGGGGGGGGGCAAAAAAACACGTTACCCAGCTCTCTCTGCATCTCAGTATAGTGTATTAGGATTACCATTAAAACATGCAGCGTACTGGCCCCCTGTAGTTGGAAGAGTGAACTACACTCTGGGACAGTGCTCTGTACCCAGTTATGGTTTGAATCCTCACCGGTGCGCTTCCCCATAAGCCCGTAGAACTGGTGCGCTTTGGATCTCTTGATTAGACTGTCCACTTCGCTGGCTATTTTTTCCCCCAGAGGTTCGTCCTTAGACATAAAGATAACATTTAAAAATGGTGTGTAATCAACAAATTTAAATGAGGGCTTCAATGCACATGGTAGCACATTTGTTTTTGAATAATATGTTTGATTTAATTTGTATTACAGACACAATCAGAATAGATGTATTTTGTTTCTTGAGGATGATGACCTAGCTGTTGATTTTGGAAACAGAAGAAACATTTAATTGTTTATAAACCACATAGATTAAAGAAGCATCTGAGACTTTACATCTTTCAGTGTTTAGACAAGTATTGGTATTAAGCATTAGTGCCAGTATTAAGTTCCAATAATATGTATTAGTATTGTGGCTTTAACAACATAAAAAAATCACATACCTTTTTCTACATTACAAATGTATGAAACATTCAATGCTCATACACACACAGTGACAATGTAAATGAACAGATTCAACACAAATATGGATATATATACCTCCAATTTTTTAGAAATCCAGTGTTCCTTGTCAAGATCAAAAGACAATCCATGAGCGCTGCAAACAATTGCAATCAAGTTGATGATCACGACCAGCAGTTTCCAAATCTCCATTCTTCAGAATAGAGTGGATAAATGTCAGCAAAAAATTATTTTTGAAATGACGGAACCAGACTGGTGTCAAAATTCAGAAAAATGACGATGGTTTGCTGGTTGACTCTTTGAGAGGAAAGAGTGTCTGCTGTCTGGGGCATTCACATAGTGGTGCTGCATTTATACACTGCATTTATACAGGACTAGTCCCCTCCCAGCTGGACAAGATCTAAATGGCCCTCAATGCCACCTTCTCACTTGCAGTAACGTGAATTGATTAAATGGAGCTGACTGCCAGTTGTACGAAGTGTTCTTTAAATCCTATTGGCCGGTTTTTGCGTTAGTACTTATTGTTTGTTCCCTCACTGGGCATCATAACCTGAAAGAATGCTGATGAAATTAAAATGTATTCGCATATATGTTGTTTAAGGTCATTAACCTTTAACGAAATATTAACATAGATGCATATGTAACAGTTTACTGAGGTGGCTGCATCGTAAACTGAAGAATCTGAAGAAAATACATAGAGCATTAGGGTAACCAATGTTAAGCTTCTCACTGACCAAATATTGACTTGCTGGGACATCAGTTTGTCTTTCACTGTGTCTTATTGACACATCTTTGATCTTTTTTCTTTGATTCCAGAGCACAAACAGGTATTGTTTAACCACCAATAATACTATTGCTGCTACTCTTGGCCTCTTGTTATAGTAGACTTGGTAAACAATTCCTTCTGCTCAGCTAGACGTCATATTGACTGTCCAAATTATGGAAGCCCCAAAGCATCACCAGTAGGAGGAAGAGAGTTTGAAATGGGAGGCTATTCTGCTATATGAGGGTTTTAGCACAGTCATATACTTCTGATAGTTGCTCATCATAGATGTGATAACCAACTCACCACAGCGAAGATCAAAGTAGCTCAAATGGTCTGTCTTGCTTTAGATGTACTATAAAACCTTCCTTGATTTTAGATCCTTTAAATGGATGGGAAACATATGAAGGCTGTTACAGGTTGTGTCAACACAGATTTAATGATTATTTCTGTTGTGGACATATTTGATTAGGTTCAGTTAAGTATGCATATGTAGGATTGCATGCCACAATGTCCCTTGCTTTAGTGGTTATGGACATATTAAAGCAAGGGCCTTGTTTAATATCCCTAGTAAAAGTCAGGATATATTGAAGACAAACTAATGAATCTATCTATGCAGCTGAAATTCACAACAGCTTGTTATAGGATTTTGCCGCTTTAGTCACTTAAAATGCTGTTCTGTTTGTAATCATTAAATGTGTTTTTTTCTGATGACTACTACGTCCTGCAAAAGTTTTCACGGGGTCTCGATGACTAACCAAAAACACCTTCCATGGAAATCTAGATGACACATACACAGTCTGTTCTTTGATCTTGCCACAGGTGCTTAACAAAGCAAGAAACCAATTTTCAGTAATTTCACCTGAACGGCACTTGTATGTTCCCAAGCCCACTGAGGTCTAATGTTGAGTGCTGAATCAAAAGGAATCAGAGGCTCCACATTTGCATGTAAAAACAACCCCGTTCAAAGGGCCCCACAATGCTTAGGCCATTTTACAATGTCATGTCTAGCTACTTTGGTGCTCTAGGACTTAACCTGCATTACAAAAACGAAATTGTTCCCTTTTGTGTTATCTTTGTGTGAATTACAAAAATGTACAAATGCACATACTAAATGCCCCGGATTATTTATGTCTTAACAAACAAAATGAATTCCGCTTCGTTCTGGTTCTATGGCTCATAGAAGCCAAAGACTTAGATATGGTTCAGCATTAAAGCAAACAGAGGACTGAGATCCTGCGGCTCTCTGAAAACCATCTTGAGCTCAAACGGCTGTTAAGTTTCTCTCTCCCGACGAGAGCTCAGTGTGTCAGTGGTGGCTGAGAACTGTGTGTTGTGTATGACTTGATTGCATCCAGGTTGACCCATTGCTACAGCACAGGTGTCTGCAAAATGCCTTTATGTTGGGCCTGATGGCAAATGCTAATCATATTGTTGCTTGTAATAGATGTGACTGAAATCTGCTTTTGCACTAAGGGTTCAGCATGTCCTCCTGGTCGGCCTTTGAGGTTTGGGATACCTTTTCTTCCTGATAAGCACACTGAGCCATTCCTGCTTTGAAATCTATTAAAGGTGTGAAAGAAGGAGCACCATTAAGGTCTGAGCTCGGAGGGGCAGAACATTCTGTGCTTGATCGGGGTTTGGAGATATCTATAGGACAATCTATGCTCCATTTCACCAAGGAACCAAAACCATTGTAGGGGGCATTTTCAAGATATACTGTCACTCCCTGATTTTACTGCCTTGTTTATGACAGTAATTTTCATGTAAGTGTAACCTGATGTGGTGAATCAAATTACTGCAGAATTAATGCCTGTTCAGTCCATTAGCCGTTTGTTGGCTTTTTCGCTTGTTTGTCTGCTGTAGAGTGCCACATTTCTACAGTCCCTAAACAGCAGGAAATCTTCAAATGGACACTGGAGTACATGGATCTTATTGAAATAAATTACATTTTTAGAAGTACTTTTTCACTTCAGCAAATTTCTTCTTACAAGGGTCTGAAAAGTATTATACAAGTCAAATGAAATTTATATATTTCACTTACATTCTGCTTTGTGTCAACATTCGTGGTTACAAAGCAGCTTTACAAATGTTTGGGTCCAGATATCTAATGAGCAAGGCAGTGGCAATAACAGAAAAACTCTGTGGATGGAATGAAGGAAGAACCCTTGGAAGGACCAAGACTTGAGAGGGGGTCCATCCTACAAATATGCCATGCTTTATTACTATACTATACTTCAGTAATTCATATTACATATTCAATTCCCAGCCA